>OZ012697.1:15515795-15538295 GCA_963942565.1 Maea johnstoni | reverse complement strand
AACGTGAGATATATATCATTTTCAAATATATGACATTTACTGCAATAGGAGCCATAACACTTTTAAACGCTTATGTGTTTCATTATGATTGATAGCATATGGCAGTTCAGCATTTAAAGAACTTCTTTCATGTGCATATTTTGCTCAATGTCGGTTTACAAATCGAGTTCCAGTCTACTCATAGTGCTCTAAATGCTTGTTGACATGGTACCTAATTGTGTTGGCGATGTATAGTTCGATGTATTATGCTAGTTCTGATAGGCGAGTGGTCTAAGGCGTTGTGTCTGACTGCTCGCTCTCTCTCACCAATGCTTAGTGTCGTTGCCAGCGAATAAGGTCTAGTCGGTTGTTTTCGCCGGTTCTATCACAAAGCATGGTTCTAGGTTCTAGTCGTGTCTATATGCTTAAAATGAATAATGAAACATCTGATTGTAAACATCTCCTATGACCACAAATTTACGCTCCCCATTTGTACCTTTTAAATTACGAAAATATATCTGAGACATGAACACCCCCTAATGTGAAGGGTTTTGCCTTGACCCCAGTTTGTTCACATCTCCGAGGTTCATTTTAATGCACATAAAGTTATATTGTTGTGTAATATTCATAGCTTTATCTGCTCTTGTACGGCTCAGAGAGTTTTAATGAAGTTATGGAAATGCTTCAAGATTGTTATTGAGAGTTAACATGATTAGTGTGAAACCCTAAGTGGTGTTTTAGTATTTTTTGTTCAAATCTTCAAATAGAAATTCGCATTCATAGAGGCTGTGTAATTAGCCTAAGGTGGCTTATGGAGAATACGTGCGATGCTCAACTTTCTCCTAATCTGAAGACCCTTCTGGCAAGATATAATTTGCATGGGCTAACTAGTCAATTAAAGGCAGCATTATGGATGAACCGAGTCAAAGAAATAAACCCCATAAGCTACCTTAAGATAGTAAGATAGCCTTTTTGACCTTAACGTTAAATCTAAGTTATATCAAAAACTTCTCACGTGTCATGGCATTTAATCAAACCATGGACGTTTATGCAACAATGCACTCGACTCATTGCATATAACAATGTAAGAACGTTTCAAATAGTGTTTCTTTCAAATAAGACAAAGTAAATAGTCTTGTTGTATCATGATGTATGCTGTTCACTTTGAGTCGAACTGAAGCTTATCCCTTCTAATATGAGATCCTCTGCTGGAGTTCTCCGTGTACTGGGTGTAAATTGGAGAACCCTTCCCACCTGGTGGGTATCATCTGACATTTATGAGTATACCAAGACAACCAGGTGATATATGTGATCGCAAGTTGTTGTTCCTTTATGGTTTAACAACTGCTCCTCAAGCACCTTTAAAATATTACTCTATTTAGGGAATTTTGTTCAAAGTTGTCAGATCATGTGCGCACGCTATATGCAATTGATTTAACTTGGAGCTTTTTTCGAGGAGATCTCTCCACATCACAAAGCTCTCACCCTCCAACTCGCCATAGAACTACATAATAGTGTGCTGCAGCGCCCGTTAAGCCCGTGCTAAGTGGTCTTTACAGGCGTTAATCTACTTAGACTTAAACTGTCACTGCTGCTAACGCTTATAAACAGGCCACGAGAGAGATTGCGGTCCACACAGGCACAAAACACAAACACACACAGAGGCAGTGCACACAGTTATTATATTGAATGAAGCAATAATGAGGTGCAGTTCACTTAAAACTGTACTTTTTATATACAAAACAAATAATCAGCAACAACGAACAAACACAGCATAAACACCACAATCTCATGAGGCTAAAAAGAGGAAGCACACTTCAAAAAGACAGCGATATTGCATTGAATTTGGATTAGACATTTCAGTAACCGTCACTCTCTGTTCACATCAGGGCCTGTTCACGACAGGAAATGACAAAAATGACAGGGAAATGACAAAACAAAAGTTGCAGTGGCTGGCTTACAAAGAGCTGCTCCATTGGTCAGGCAATAGATAAAACATGAAAGCGAAATCACAGATACAAAAGTCTCTCTTCTGAGGCAATAAATGAAAACGAATTGAGCAGCCCTGTGACGGTCGGGCAATTGGCTAACTTGTAGGCTATTCACGGCTTAGTTTCCGCTCCCTGCAAAATTGCTACCCTCAGGAATAAACCTACCCATCTAGCAGCATTCTGCTGGCATACCCATAGCCTAGTAATAAAGGCCTGATATAACAATTGCTTTGTAAAGTATTGTTTCCTCCAGTGTGATTACCAATCTGTTACCACTCTGTCTTGACCATATCACATCCATGTGACCTAATCAACTCACAATTGTCTCGGTAAATACTAGTAACTACTATTGCCTTCCTTATTCTAACACATTATTGTTTTACCATGGAAGCGACTGACGAGGAAACTTGCATTAATGTTTATTGCGAATATAGGGTCGTTTTGATGTATTTACGTATGTTAAAGCCTACATCTTTTCCCGTATAATCAGATCAATTGTGAATGTCTAGGCAATCACCGAGCAGAGTGAGCGACCATCTACGACAGAAGCTTCCATAGGCTTACACACAAGCAGAAAATATGTTAGCATTTAGAGAAAACCAAATTCAGGACTTGGAATTTCGTGTTATGGGGCTTTTTGTTTCCTTTCCAGACAATTCTTAATGACGATGACTCTAAAACGGAGTATCCAAGCAAAACCACTGCTTAACCCCAAATAAATGCTACCTTGCTTGCATATAGGCTGAATTGGTTCGACCTCGGGACCCATGGTAGTGGTGAGAGAGTACTAAAATGCAACGTTGGACGACTCTGCCGTTGGGGACATCCCCTGATTGCCATGAGCGAATGGTCATTTGAGTTTTGATTAATCTTATGCAGGATTTTAGAATTTGTAATTTTGTTTATGATCACCTTTCTGCGATATTGCGGCCAAGTCGTAACTACCCAGTCGTAAGAAGTCGAGGAAACCAAACCACCTGGCGAAAACCACTGACCTACCCTTAGTCGCTGGTAATTTTTTCACATGCCCGCTTGGCAATACAAATAAGGGCATTGTTGAGAGACAGGGATCCGTCGATGTCAATGCCTTAGATCGACGGGCCATCAGGGCTGGTGCATTCATCTGCAGGTTATCAACCCCCCCCCCCTCTCTCTCTCTCTCTTTATACACACACACACACACACATATATAATAATGATAATATTGTCATTTGATATTACGCCCTTTCCATATAAACATGCTCAAAGGCGCATTACATTACATTGTCAAAGGATATATGTTGATATCCACATAGTTAATTGATATATACATCTTTGAACAGGTGTGTTTTCAGTTGTCGTTTGAAGATTGCCACACTCCCAGCTGCCCGAATATTTTCTGGGAGCTGATTCCATTGTTTTGGGGCACTGGCACTAAACGATCTGTCACCGTAGGTTTTCATGTTGGTTCTCGGCTCGCAGAGTAAGTTCTTGGATGTTGATCTCAGTGTCCGTGGTGGGACATACTCTTTCAGCAATTCCCTCAGATAAGAAGGTGCAGTTCCATGCAAACACTTGCACGCCAGTAGCAGAATCTTGAATTCAATTCTCTTCCTGACTGGTAGCCAGTGCAGTTTCTCAAGTACTGGAGTGCTATGGTCGTGCTTCTTTGTGAGAGTGATCACCCTGGCAGCGTTGTTTTGTACTCTCTGGAGATGACATATTAGCTCTTCGGGTATTCCACAGAGAAGTCCATTGCAGTAGTCGAATCGTTAGGTTAACAGGGATATGACAGCACTTTTAGTTGATTCTGCATTCAAGTATTTTCTGATCCTTCCGATGTTTCGAAGGTGATAGTTTGCAGATTTGACTGCCTAATTTGACACATGTGCTGCCATATTCATGCTTGGATCAAAAACAGAGCCCAGATTGCCAATAGGTATATTGAGAATCTTGACAATCTCACCATTTATGGAAATGCTAGGCAAAGATATTTTTGCTCGCTGCTTAGGGGTGCCTAGCACTAAGACTTCTGTTATATCTGCATTCAGTTTCAGCTTGTTCTGTGACATCCATGTATATATGTCGGTGAGGCAGCCTTACAGCCTAGCAACTTCTATATCGACTGCTTGTTGAGTGATGGGTTTTATTGCCAGATAGAGCTGTGTGTCATCACACTAAACCATGCTTTCTGATGAGTTTCCCAGAAGTTAGGAGGTAGATCAGGAATAACAATGGTCCTAACACTGATCCTTGTGGTACAGACCACAGAATGTCCTGTAACTCAGAGAATGACTTGTCAATCTTGATGCGGAGTGACAGTTAAGACTTAAACCAAGCATGTGCTTGATCCGCAATACCTAGTGTATTTTCCATTGTGCTGAATAGAATATCATGGTCGATGGTGTTGAACGCCGCACTCAGATCTAACATGACCAGTATAACTATTCCGTGCTGGTCAATGCTAGTTAGTATGTCATTCTGTAGTTTCACTAGAGCAGTCTCTGTGCTGTGACCAGGCTTGTAAGTAGATTGTAAATGTTCGTGCAAGTTGTTCTCAGTCATATAGTCAGTTAGTCGCCCCGCCACCACCCTCCCCAGCAGTTTTGAGATGTAAGAGAGGTTGCCGACAGGACGGTAGTTCTTTAAAATATCTGGATTTAGGGTAGATTTCTTCAGCAATGGAGTGACTACAGCCGACTTCATGGATTTTGGTACTTGGCTAGATCTGAGAGAAGAATTGATGATGTTAGTCATTACTGGAAGTAATTCACTTCTACTTTCTTTGATGAGCCAATTTGGGATTGGATCCAGCATGCAGCTTTTTGCAGGAGACTTGCAAATTATCTTCCATACCTCCGCCTCTGTTGTATTCCCACAGAACAGTCAGAGTGGGAACAGGTGGTGACTGTGCTTTTTCCAGGTTGATTTTAGAGCAGTCAGGAAGGTTATCTCTAATGTTATTGATCTTTTCCTTGAAAAAGCATGAAAACCTATTTGCAAGTTCTTCTGCAGAGCTGTGTTCAGGAAGTTTTGAGATTTTCTGTCTGAAGAGGAGTTCATTCATTGTCTGGGACATCACTTTTGAATCCTGCCCACAATCAATAATCCTCTGATTGTAATATGACACTTTGCTACTTACAAGAAGCTTGTTGTATTTGGCTTTTTCTTCCTTGAAGATTTCACGATGAACTGTCAGACCAGTTCTCCTCCACAGCATTTCAGCTTTTCTTTTTTCAAATTTTGCTTGATGGAGATCATCTGAGAACCAAGGCTGTTGTGGTCTTATTACAATAGACTTTTCCTTGGATGGTGCATGCTTATTCAGCACATTGGTTAGTTGCGTATCATATATATCCAAGAGATCTGTGACTGGGAGGCTATCATCAAGATCCCCGAGTCCTTGTGCGATGTCTGATCTAAAACTGGGCAGGTCAATGGAGCAATAGGCCCTGGTTATTATTTCTGTCTTCTGAAGGTGTATATATATATATATATATATATATATATATATATATATATATATATATATATATATATATATATACATATATATATATATATTTATATACTGTAGAATAGGTATATATCGCGCTACAAAAATTTCGCGAAAAGCTGATTTTTTTGGTTTTTCGCATGTACTATATTTCGCGAGCGAGCGAGTTCTACAACGCCACCTATTGAATCAAACAATATTTTAAAAAATGTGGAAATTTGCCGGCCATCTCGCGGCCATAACTTGGCACAAGTTTCCTCAAAATATGGACAGGTAAATATGCGAATTATAATATGATACCTTGGTGACTTATTTATAAGTTACCAATGTATTCATATTATAATGATTTTGTGAAGTTATTGCATGTGTTTGTCTTCGTTCAGCCTCGGATCGGCTACGAGTGAGAATCACGTTATGCCGGTATGTTACCGTTTACTCGGCAACTGCAAATTGAACTTGCAAACCCGTAAATTTGCAAACATTCAATTTGCAACAGGAAGTATATCACTATCGTTTCATCATGTATATTATTCTGAAATTATCAACATACACATATGTGTATATTGATAATTTATCAATTGTTTCTATCGCAACAGCCGTCTCCATTTGTATTGTGCAATCACGGCGGCAATCTTGCTTCTCGTAAGAAATCTATACTCGGCATAGGTATTCCTAAAATTTGACAGGTAAGTATGCGAATTATGATATGATACATTGGTAACTTATTCATGAGTTACCAATGTATCATACTATAATAGTTTTGTGAAGTTATTGAACGTATTTTTCTTCATTTCAGCCTCGACCGTCCAGACTGAAATTCGCTGACCGACGCACCATCACCTCCAGTGGTGGATAGCAAAACTTACCACCCAATAGATCGCGTGCGATAAGATCGCGAGTGCGATACCAGATCGCGTATTCAGGAAATATACGCACTCGCGAACTTTGCCTGTTCTACAGTATATATGGTCAGTGGTTCACTTAATAATTTAAACTTTCAAATATTCAAATTTTCAAATATCTGTATTTTCAAACTTTCAAACTTCCATATATCCAAACTTCCATACTTTCTAACGGGTTTGAATATATGAGATTATAGCCGTATTTCCATACTTTCAAACATCTAAAGCTCTTTACACATTTATACTATTGCATGTTTAGAAAAGCCGCAGAGTGGCACACTTAATAAATCAAATTTCCAAACCTTCCCTAGCGTTACACAAGTATTTCTGTTACAATGTTATGTTGATATATGATACATTGTATAATATCAATAATATCAAAATAATATCAAATGTTACTTTTCAACGGAAATTGCCATTTATAAGAACAAAGGATAATTTTCGCAAGGCAGCAAGAATAGTGGATAGACCCACTTGTCTAATCTATTATTAGAAACGGCAGCTTCTAAAATGCGGAACTGGAATGTATGTAAAACTCGCGTCGATATGATGGACCAAGTGTGAAAAAGCAAGTAGTGAACTTTGTTTTCAAGACCGTCTTTTGGGGAGGGCAAACAAAAAAATATTTTACGCGGCCACACTAGAGGATAAATATCTATCAATATCTATCATCTATCTACCTGTCAGTCTGTCTGTATGTTTTGTCTATCTATCTATCTATCTATCTATCTATCTATCTACTATCTATCTACCTATCTATCGTTCGAGCCATCGACAAATATGATTATTTTCTTCATCTAAGGTAAGAGCATCCACACATATTGTAGATAGATACATAGATAGAGAGAAATACAGAAAGACAGGTAGATTGATGATATATATTGTTAGATATCTATCCTCTAGAGTGGTCGGGCAAAAATAAAATTCATACACCATCCCTGTATCGAGGGAGGGGAAAACGTTTCCTTCATCCTCCCTCTGGAGTGGTCGGGAAGAAATAAAGTTTATAGAAATGATGGAGATAACCGCCCTTACTGCGATATGTGCCAAGATTTTGCTCTGGAAGATGCCGAACACCTGGTTATCCATTGCTCTTATTTCAAACATATTAGGGAGCACATATTTCTAGATCTCAGGGAGATTGAAAGGTCACATGGTATTAATGTTTTAACACCCACTGAGATTAATTTCACCTTGCAATGGGGAATGCACCGCCTGGAGTAAACTATGATATAACATTTGACGTGTATAGAAAGATAGCTTCTAGTGTTCATCTCATGTATTCAGTCCTAGTTAAGGCTAGGGAGGGTGTTTGTTAAGCTGTCATTTTAATATATAGCCCAACCCCTGGATAAATTTTCTGCCCGTATACCATTACAAATATATGTCTGATGTTAATATATGGACAACCCTCTTACACGAGGTGCGTCAGCTTTAAGGCGGCTGCCGCTATGTCTAATTTACTATACTTATATACTTCTACTGATACGTTTTCCTACATTTTCGAGAATAGCCACCCCTTCACGTTGAATCTGCAGATGTGGTTTGTCCTCTTATGGGTAAGGGTTTTGGCGAAACCCTATAGCTACCATGCTTATATAAGTAAGATTTCTAACGCACGCGTCTACCGGTGCAAAAAATCGCTAGTCTAGCGACTAAACCCTTTATATTTCGATCTTAAGCTAGGAAAACGACCCCTAAGAGCACGGCAGATAAAATATAGTAGAGAATATTTTATGGTGAGCGGGCAGCGCTCGGGTATATTTCCTAATTTTGTTCAATCTTACTATACTTATCAACTTTTTCATTTTTCTGTTATTTATTGTATATAACATCCTTTTGTATTTTGAGTATGCTTTTGTAATTCAAATTACAGTCAATAAACATACATACATTTACCCTCCCCCATAGACGGTCTTGAAAATAAAGTTCTTTATTTGCTCTTTCACATTCGGTCCATCATATCGGCACGAGTGTTACATCCGTTCCAGTTCCGCATTTAAGAAGCTGTCGTTTCTATAAATAGAATAGACAAGTGGGTCGCTACGCTTTTCTTGTTGATTAACGTTAATTATAGTTTTAGCATAATCGATATCCAATATTGAAACGTTTGAAGATATAGGAAATTAAGAAATGTGTATTTCATGTATTTGATGAGAAACAGCGTCTTGATGATAAATGATTACATTGACAAAATGTGGGTCATATTTGCAACTTAAGGCAGATTTTATTAACAGCCCAATCACTGTATATTTGGAAGTTTCACATTTAACATTATTAAACGTTCCATGTCAAACTTTCAAACTTCCAACACGTTTTGGAAGTTTGAAAGTTTGGATATTTGAAAGTATGAAAATTTGAAATTTTGAAATTTTAACCAAAGTTTCAAATATCTAATACGTTTTGGAAGTTTGAAAGTTTGAAACTTTAACCAAAGTTTCAAATTTCTAATACGTTTTGAAGTTTGAAAGTTTGAAAATATAACCAAAATTTCAAAATATACGATTTGAAACTACAGAAATTTGAATTATTATGTGTACCACTGACCATATATATATATATATATATATATATATATATATATATATATATATATATATATATATATATATATATATATATATATATATATATATATATATATATATATATATATATATATATATATATATATATATATATATATATATATATATGAAGTTGGAAGTAGCGAGGCCCTGGATTAGCCGTCTGGAAGCGAATTGCTGTGGTAATGCCAATATACAGCGATGAATATGAGGACCTGCCGCTGCTGGTCTATAAATCAGCCAGGTCTCTGGCACCGCCGCGACACCAACAGCCTTTACCATTTAAGACGGTATGGTACACGGCTAGAATCGTGTAGATTGTCTGGATATTTATGGCTGCATCTGTAGAACTGGATGTTTGGCATTTTCTTTCCATTTGCTGAGTCATCTGGCTGGATTAAGGGCCACAACACTCAGATGGTTAAAGACAACCCCGCTGCTATCAGAGAAAAGCACATAAATAAAGAAAACTTCTTGACGTTTGAATGCAACACAACGCAAAGTATTACGAACAGTCTCGCTGATAAGCAAATGAACTGTACTAATGGCCATTGTATAAGTAACTTTGGGTATGTTTGTGTATGCGTATGCCTGCATCATTATCAACATTTCGTACCATGCGCAGTGCGCATGCTCAGATGACGTAGCACACTCGGTAGCTGCCGTCCAATTTACTAAACTAAAATGGTAGTAGAATTTTACTGGAAACGTATTTCTGAGGATTCAGCTTATGAAAATAGACCGTTTCACCTTGATATTGTATCTTTGAAGACTTATGGATGTTTTCAAATAAAAAAAGTTAAACAAAAAACGATTCATTCACTTCCTTTTTCACTTTTAAAAGAACTGTTTGTGGTAACACTTCCCTTCTTTAAGTCATTTAAAGGATAGGAAAATGTCTTGAAACACGGATTTCAACCCATTTTTTGACGAATTTATAAAGGTGGCACTAAGCGATTTCACCCGGAACGTGAAAGCAGACATCTTTGGCTGTATGATTCAATAGAAATTAAGGTGATTACTGAAAGTCGGCCCGCTTCCATTTTTCACTTGAAAATTTGTTGTTTTAGTGTTTTGCTAGATTACCAAAGACGATTGTTTCATCGTGTTTGTGCGATTGTTAGCTCACATTTCCGACAGTTTACCAGTTTGTCGGCAACTACCGACATACAGCATTCACAATTGAATTAGCCCGTTCACACGCACTTTGAAAATATACCCAACCATGAATTACAAATAATCATAATTACATATAATTAAGGAATATTCCAAAATGAATCATGATTATTCATTATTCAGCCTTAGAGGAATATTTAGATTCGTTAAGAAATATTTATTTGTCATGATATATGTCGCGGAGAGGCAAAAGTTATGCATATAGTATTATTTGTGCCCATCTATATTCACATAGTCCAGAATTTGAAATATTAATTGGTCTTACACAGATGGATTTCAATCCTAGTAGATTGTGTCTATCCACCTGAGTGATTGGTGACGTAATTCACGCGCGTATTTAGTTGTCCCGCATTGGCTAATGAGGTTTTAGCAGGCGTGGCCTCGCTTACTACAGCACGATCCTAGCGGTGAGCCCATCGTTACTATGACCGGGAAAGTCCGTAATGTAGAGACAACTTAATTGTATCTATCTGTGTTCCCTAGGCCTATCACGTCCTTCAGTCAAGTGTCCGTTTGCGGACCCAGGAACTTCGCGCAGTCGTCATGATAGCGTATGATATTCATTGCTGAATCCAAGAGGAACAAGAGTGCACTCCCCTATAGATCCATCATATATTTTTCATCCAAAGTCAGAGACATCGCGGTACCCGAGGAAAGAATTACTTTGGGTTTATTCAATGACGCGTGACATTTTCTGTCGAAACGGCGCAGGATTTAGGACTGGAAATGTCTTCGACAATCCAATAGTGATAAAAGTACAATAAGATTGCACAAACCAATAGAATATCACGATTTCCATTGCAATATTACCTGTCCCCTTTGACACGATGATGGCAATAAATAGCCATATGGCAATAACAGCCAAGGTATTAATCCTACCTTTCCACTTCTTACGTCAGAACATTCCTTCCAGACAATCGTTGTCTGTAGGCTATAACAGATGACTAGTATTCTTCTTATCGTTATGCAATAAATAATACAAAGGAAAAACGTTTCTAGCCCAGCTTCTGGATTTACAAGCAGAATATAATGCTTATTGTTTTTTCAACAACATACACTTAGAGAATCATTGTATCTTTATTGTTGTGAGTGCAAACGAGAATAATTGCGTAATCAGAGTGAATTTGATTGGATTAATGAATTTGTTGATATTACAACCACAGATTATCCAGCGTTATTATGTTAAAACGTTTAAGAATTCATTACAATATTACTAGAGCTGCGGTCCTGATGCTGATTGTATGAGATGGTGTAAAACTGCTTATTTAGCCTTGATCTATACACGTCCAATAATTGTTGAATAACGTCTTTGCCAATTTCATATAAATGCAAATTTTAATGAATAAATAAAATACTATATGAAGTGTAAATGATGAAATATCACCGTGCAAAATAAGATTTTGCAATCGCGTTACTACCTACATAGGGTTGTGCCTGAAATGATTGGTAATCCACTTTTGAAACTTTATAAAATAATCCTACCCGGTTAACTATTAAGAGGACTAAAAGCTGACATAGGTGAAAAATATTGGCGCTTTTCTCTTTTGAATTGGTAATTATTGTCCATTACCTAAATTCGACAAATCAAACTTTAGTCTTAGTCAATATTTAACCATTTTCATCAATAAAAGTCCAAATACCAAAACTCCACCCGAGATGTATTTGGTTATATGTGCCTCAGTCTTGCTATTTCTTTAGGTTGCCTTTAATCCATTCGTGGTCAGTATGAGAGTTCCTTTTTGAATATTTCTCCTGGGTCTATGATACTTTTACAATAACTTTGTAATTGAAAATCATTTTACAAAATATTTGATGGAGAGTTGGTGGCAATCTTCTGATTACCATTGCTCCGTTAGATAGTTTTCCAACATTGTTTTTGCTGAAAGATTTCAGCAATATTGCCAGGCCGCGTGTGGCCACCACGTGAGCATCACTACACAGACACAACCACAGAGACGTCGTACTCGGGCCGCCATGTATGCTTAGCTCTTTATGTGTCGTCAGCACAAGAGCACTTCTAAAAGATAATGGCCAGTCCAACTGTGCCTTAAGGAATTGGATGACACGGGCGTCCTTTTCTATGCACTCTCCATGTCAGTAAAGTACACTCATAGAAACAGTAGGTCCATACACACACACTCCCATTCCATTCACTTAGGAGACAGAGGTGAACGTTTTGAAACGGTTTACATGTTGCAGTCTCCATTGATTTCTCATCCTTTTACAGTGACTTTCACCCGCTAGAAGGAAGCATTTACGGACTAAAATGCCACATCAATTCCATTTGATAGCTTTTCACATGAGGGAACATCGAATATCTATTTAGGTCCTGATTTTCGAATATGTGTGTGTACTACTACTACTACTACTACTACTACTACTACTACTACTACTACTACTACTACTACTACTACTACTACTACTACTACTTCTACTACTACTACTACTACTACATAGTACTTGAAATAGTGCTTGAAATCATATAACACACATAAACATATAATACTCTATGCACATCATTAATTGGCTACAGGTACCATATTCTACCTCAATCTCTGAATAATGTTTTGACATATAAATGCTTTGCAAGAACTTACTAGAATATCGGCCGTACGTTTGAATCTAAGTTATAAAATCATAAAAAAGAAATACCGGTATATAGTTCAATATTACACCAAACGGTTTCTCGTTTTATATCAATGAGTAACATATCCTTTAAACAAATGCGATAAATGTGATATATCAATAGTTACTGATTAAATATTGCTTTTGTCATTTATCCGAAACCATAATGTAGAAGTGTATGTCTCTAGGCTGTATACAAAGACTCGCTATAAGCTTTGTGGCATGCGACTCCTGTGGACTGCTTAATGATATGCTCAGGTTTATTTCAATTTTATGTTTACTGGTCTTTGGGGAAATTGGTTTTACGTGTAAAAAGACAATAAAATGACACAACCTCTTTCCTTTACAGCCTTTGAAAATGCCACCATTAATTGTTTACAAGCCTGTTGCCAGCATAAAGGTAGTACGGAACCAATAAGTGAACATGGGAGCTACCTAATAAGCTAGTAGATTAACTGAGTCACTATATATATATATATATATATATATATATATATATATATATATATATATATATATATATATATATATATATAGATATATATATATAGATATATATATATAGATATATATATATATATATTAGTATTGCCACAAATGATATGTGTGGTGTTGATTCTCATATAGGTCACGTAATTGTGTTCCTGTATTATTGACCACGAACACATACAATCCGATTCATAACTTGCGTTATACCATACCATACCAGGAGTTAAAATGTATGTTGTATCTTCGCATTCCCTTAAATGCTCCGTTGATCTTTTGAATACCATTAAAATCAAATATAACATCCGAATAAATACCTACCTGCACAGTACACGAAACATATACCAAAGGTGGCAATCAGCTCCGGTTGTAGACTCCGGATTGCTTTTTCAGTATGATAGGAGAAATGTCGAACATATTTTCACAATTATTTCAGAGAGAGAGAGAGAGAGAGAGAGAGAGAGAGAGAGAGAGAGAGAGAGAGAGAGAGAGAGTAAAGTTGTCTTTTTGATGCGATTATACTGACAAGGCCTTCTGCGCAGCTAATGGAAGAGAAGTTATGATTCAAATATATAAACATCAAACCTGTATCCACGTGTACCTCTGGTTGGAGGCACTGATTGATTACCTATAGAAAGCAGCCTATTTGTAATAATATTTTCTCAGCGATACGTGAGACAATGTCTGACGGATAAACACAATATTTTCTATAGAGATAAACTTGAACAAAGAAAGGAAAGGTGCCTTTTCTGCAGTAGCGTCATTATTCAAACAAGACATTCTGGAAAGCTATTGAGGACAAAGACAGGGTACCCCTGCCTCAAGAGTGATAGGGCTTTCTTATTTCAAAAGAACAGTTTTATCTTCCGGTATTCCTAACACTCACTTCCCTTTCACGTCAGGATCTAAAACAAGTCATTTCCTTAAAGGCATTATCAACCTCCACCATGTGACGGAATCGCCTTCGTGCCTAATTACCGCCAAGCAGTGCGCGCGGAGTGATATATGACATGTGCGGAGGATAAAAGGGGCTATGTATTAGCCCTGTCCAGGATCAAAAGCGGCAGCGGGCGAGGCTCACCCTGAATCACCTATGATCAAAACACTCTTAAGCCGAGAAATGACTAATTCAAACAACACTGAATTGAATGAGCCTGCACAGAGTTGGAAAATTTCTTTTTAATAGGTTTTATGGGCCAAGCATGCCGGTGTAACAGTGCTCAGTGTCCGCCAGTGCTCAGTGACCCGGGGGTCACTGGCCCCTAGGGGCCAGTGACCCCCGGGTCACTGAGCACTAGTTGTGAGTGTCCTTCTTAGTTGCTAGTGACCCCCCTATATCTAAATATACGTTTCTTCATAGAAAGTAATACTATACACCAAATCTCTATATAGTATATATAGTATATACCTAGTATATAGTCTCTATAGTATATAACTATTACCTGCCATCTTTCAACCGGTGTCACCCACAGCTGTTGCACAAGCAACAGTGCCAGGTGTCACCCATTTGAAAATTGGTTAAATTTTATGTGAAAGTGTTAGAAATTTCAGTGGTTGCCAGCTCAACCCTGGTGGACACATTGGTAGAGCACTCGCTCTCAGCACTTATTGTATGATAACACTATTTATGTCTTACTTTCTTGTTTGCAGGTTCGAATCCCATTCATGGCTTTTTCCATTATTGCTTGTTACTAACCTTATTCTAATAAAATTATGTGTAGTTTGGAATAATAGTATGTATATATAGTTTGAAATTCAAATCGTCCCTCTTTTGCACTTTTTATATCAAATGTATTTTTATTTTAGTTTTATGCATTAATATTCCCTTTTACAATTATTTGGATTATGTCATGCTATTTGTTGGCTTGAGTAATTTACAGCATAATGGTGCATATTTCTGTCATAAGAGGATTTCCCATTATCAGCATTATAACTAACAATCAAACCCATCTAACGCTCAACATTGGTTGTTGTAATACTGAAACGGATGAACCCGGGAGGGGGGGGGGTGGCACTTGGGTATTTAGGGGGCGCATACGCTCATTATCAAAATTTAAAAATACCCCTAAAGCACTGATTTCTGGCCAAAGACGCACCCTTATTTTAATAAAACGCTGATTTTTTCCACTAAATAAACACCCCTTCTTTTATCAAAACACTGACATTGGATGAATGGGCACACATATTTCAACTTATGATTTTTAAAATTCCTCTGCGTGTTTAGTGGCAGCAAGTGGCGGCCGCTAACTCGGAAGCCCAGTCACTTCGGGAGTCACTCGGCATCAGAGCCGCGTATATTTCGTGGATTGTATAAAAAAGTACCCTTCTTTTACAAAATCGGGGACATGCGCAGGTCATAAAAAAAGACCCCTTCTTCTGCGAAATGCGTAACGCAGGTGCGGCCCCCATCTGTACCTGAGTGCCCCCCCCCCCCTCCCCTGGGCTGATCAACCGCGTAGAGTAAGCATATTTGTAAAAATCAACTGATCATATATATATATATATCTATATATATATATATATCTATATATATATATATATATATATATATATATATATATATATATATATATATATATATATGTGTGTGCATGTGTGCGTGTGTGTGTGAATGTATATTATCTTTATAACATAACATTGAATCTGCAAATATGTCCACTATGATGAAGTTATCATCAAAATGACTAGGTATACCTCCATCCTAGCTACCATCTAGGAGACGTTCTCGTTATTAACTCTACAATATACAATCCTATTCCATCTAATACTAAACATAGGCTATTGCAATACTAAAACTAATCAACTGTGTGGAATAAGCATATATGTAAAGTATAAACTGATTACTTATTGTATCAGATATTAGATTTTTTCATATTTCAATATATAATTAAATGGGTAGATATGTCCTATGCCATGTGCTGGCTGGAGTGAACTGCAAAATGACTTAGCATATACCCAACCCAGGTCCCATATGAGTGGGTTTCCAAATACCAACCTTACCATTAATAATCCAAACCATCCAGTCTTAGACAGTGATCATATCAATACAAAAACTATCCAATCTGGTAGAATATGTATCTATGAAACGTAGGCTATAGTTATTTTTGGAATAGCTCAATGGAAATGTCATATTTCAATATCATAATCCAAACCAAACCATCTAACACTCAACATTACTTATTGCTATACTAAAACTAATCAACTGCTCAGAGGAGGCATATTTGTAAAATATATACTGTTTATTTTTTGTATATATAATTAATTTTTTTCTTATTTCAATATTATTGAAATGTTTGAATTGGTATGTCCACTGGCATGTGCTGGCTGAAGTGATGAGTAAAATGAGTGAGCATGTAGCAACCTTAGAATTTACAATCCAAATCATCCAGCCATAAGCAGTGGTCATGGCAATACAACAACTATCCAATCAGGTAGAATATGTATCTATAGAAAATAGGCAATAATTATTTTTTGAATATACAAATGAAAATATAATATTTGAATATCATAAATTAATATGTTTCTCATTATCAACCTATTTACAAGCCAAACCATCCATGTCTGAACATTTGCTATGGGATTACAAAAATGAACCATTTATGTAGTGTATGTTTTTTAAAGTATCCAATACTAATTTGTTTGATAAAATCACTGAATCATTGATATTCATCATATTATATCTCAATATATTTTCATTATGTCTTTCTGGTGAATTAAGAATATACACTTTACAATCAAAAACAGATACCGATATACTCTCCTAAAGTCCTTGGTTATGATCAAAAATAGTTTTAAGGTGTGACCTACAAAGAAAATTCAAGCCTGGAGGTTTAAGGGATTCTTATGATAAAGCAAAATCTTTCATTACAATTTTTAAAGGCTATTTACTGATGAAAAAAGGGTTAAAATTATCACATAAATTCATACTCCCAAACCTATCACCGTTGGCATCTTAAAATGGTTTTACATGTATATATATATATATATATATATATATATATATATATATATATATATATATATATATATATATATATATATATATATATATATATATATATATATATATATAAATAAATATATATATATATATATATATATATATATATATATATATATATATATATATATATATATATATATATATATATATATATATATATATATATATACATATATATATATATATATATATATATATAGATGTTTGTTTAATATGTAAACGAAAGCAAAAGGTGGGTCATCCAAAAGGGACAGTAACAGCCAGAAGATAGTTTTTTTGCATGGGTCACTGGTAACTAGTTACCAGTGACCCGGGGGTCACTACACTACTGGGTGGACTCTGATAACTAGCTGCCAGTGTCCTGAAAAGGGCACTCACCACTAGTTATGGTTGACCCGGGTCCCTGACGGCTAGTTGCTGGTGACCCGGGTCACTCAGCTGCAGCTGCCAGTGACCCGCGGGTCACCAGAGAGGGGGGTCACTGAGCACTATCACACCGGCAGCACAAATAGCATTTACAAAATATTGCCTTTAGGCTATTGCAAATCTTATCTACTGTATAACTGGTTAAAAATAAAATAAAATACAAGTATTTCGTGTACAAATTGTAACTATAAAGTACAATGAATATAATATGACAAAAATGTGTAACATTCTATGAAAATTAAAATAATACAAATTGAAACTCAAATTGGGCTTTTGTCTTCTTTGTCTACTCTTGCTTTTAACAATAGAGCCCATTTTATTTTCAAATATGCCAGTTTTCCCTTCTATTCTTGGCATACATTTCTCATGGTAGACTATTTGCCTTACATTGCGTTTTACTTGATATATCAAGGTTTTTTAAACTTCAGCATATAATTGAAAATAGTTGTTTTTGTTGCTAGGATAATAATATTGAACACACAGTTATTTTTCTAAATAATCAGCTTATTTCCTTTTATCACTAGGATTGTAATATGTGCCCCCAATATCAGTTTTCCACTCGGAGACTTGATCCCATATTCCCATACATGTTTTGAGTTTGATAACATATGAACATTGCCATCTTTTTCTGTTTTACAGGTTTACCAGATGTCTGATAGGTTACATTTAAAAAACATACCATTTGAGAAAAATCTGTAATGTAGTTAGGAAATTGTGTGTATTTAAGGTAGACATCTACTCCGCGATTGCTTATCATGCGAGATCTTCCAGCTGTAAATGACTCAAGGAGCAGCGCTGCTTTGCCGTGTTTCATTACGTGTTAATACAACCTCTTTGATGATGAAGCAATGACTAATTTCAATGCTACTGAATTGAATAAGCCTCCATAGAATTGGAAGATAAAGCGTCATATCAAAAAAGGTGTTAGCCTGTGCATGAGTGCGCTTTTTCACAGTCGTTTAATTTTGTTTTCATGAAATTTGCATAAACCTTCAAAGTCATAAAAGCCATTCGAATTACAAATGATTAATTTGTTTGTGGAATGCCACTCACGCAAAAACAACATTTCCTTTAGAAGGAAAATAATCCCTCGTAAAAGGAAAATTGTTTTATCAAAAGTAAATTCAACATCCTTAAAAGGAAAATTATTCTTCTTTCAAGGCTTCTTTCTTTTGTTTTTCACTTTAAAGGAGAGACAATGTGTCATTTACAGAAAATTTTAAAAAATCAAATTCATTTTAAGATATTTCTTTTGAGGTAAAAAGGCAACTATATATTAAAACAATGCACAATTGCCTCCCCGGTCGATGCCTTGACCAATTTGTAACTGACCAAGCTCTAATTGCATTAATGATGACGCTGTGCATTGACGCCTAGAATAGATTGCCTGTTAAAGTAGACAGGTATATCAATCACTGTGAAAAATTAGCTTGCTCATGATACGCGATCCTTTGGCAATATTGCATTCCCACTTTGTCACTAAAGCATGATGGGTCGCTTTCTCATCAAACGGCCTACATAATCACTCACACTGTTTTAATACTGTGTGATAAGGAGGGCTGTGCATACCTATGGGCAATACTATACCAAATCAAGCAATGACATCCTAGGAGGTATTTAACTATGATGATTGAAACAGGCTTTGAATAACTTTATGAGATTCGTTAAACACAGACACTGTTGACCTAGCTAAGACATATACATAGCCGGTATACGTTTTAATACATACCTCATACTATAAGGGAAATAATCTGAAATATTCGAACAACAATCGTTCCTAATTACCTGCACTTCGCCTCACTCTGAGAAAAAGCTTCAACTTAATATTTCTAACATGTCTTTGTAGGGATTTTGGTGGGGAAATGGCGCATTATGAATCTAACAATGTTGTAATGCGTTTTGCAAATAACAAAAATGATTGTATTGTCCAATTGGTATGCAGTGAAAAATATAAATGTATGTATATATGAATATATATATATATATATATATATATATATATATATATATATATATATATATATATATATATATATATATATATATATATATATATATATATATATGTCGAACCAAAAAGGTTCGACATGGCAGAACAGTATTCTAGGCAGTTACTGTATCTCTGACAGGATAAAGGTAACAAAGAACGATACCAGTTAGGGAGAATCACAGCGACGGTCATGACATGAATTGCATTATTTTACAAAAGTCTGTGAAAAAACGCGATGTCGATGACCCTATATGAATAAAAATTGTTTTTGAAGATCACTGTGCTTTGTTCTTCACGCAAAATGTAAGTTTCAGCAAAATGTAATACAAATTTCTAAAAGCGTCGGAAGACCTTAATTTGAATGGCAAACAACACTGCATAAAAGCGTAATTTATCCACCCTTTACGCACACATATGGTGGCAGGTCCATGTATAATTATGGAAAATTTCGTTGCCTCTGAATGCAGGCGGAAACGTAATTCCTATATTCCTTAAAAATACGCCACGGCGATATGAATGTCCCGTCCATCCCTGACGTTCATGTCACGTAGAACAACATGTGTAATCTATGATTTCGCGGGACGCTCGGAGGTATTCAGTTAGGTATCTATTGTGTTTTGGTAATGTCACTGAGACCGGCGTAATGCTAGGAGGGACTTAAAGACTGGTGAAGGTCTTTATTCCTAGTTGTCCATTGATATTTGTGGATGGCACTTTGGTGGTGTATAGACTTATATATACTAGTAGCTGACCTATGGATGTGGTGTTTTTAGCTAGCAAATTCATTTTCATTCTTTGAGCCATTGAATTGTCTGGCGTGGTCCGCGACATTGTGGCTGATTTGCGATGTGGAGTTGCAATCCTGGTCCTTTTTATATATACTTGATACCATTTTTCTCTTTTAGGCTATCATTTCCAGGCAACTCAATGGTCATTTCTTATTGGATTGGGCATTGAAGGATCTCAATACCCTTCCATATTTTGGGGGAACACCAAGTAGTACTGGACTGGAGCACGTTCGTGTGGTCAGTATCAATCACAGTATATTACCCTTAATTAGAATGCAATAACTGTCTCCCATATATTTGTCTTAGACTACCGCCTCTCAAGTTAAAGAAGAGGGCAGACATCAGGTTTCCCACAGTGTAAGTTAATTTGCCGATCTGAAGCTTTCCTGAATTTTCAAAATCTTATTTTGCCGATCAAGTCTGATCGATAAATACCGGCAAATTAAAAACATCCTTAAATAACATGATTTGAGTATCATATATCAAGTTAGCAAAATTGCTAACTTTACTTTGAAGGGGCCATATTTTGGCGAAATTCAATATGGAGAAATGAACCAAAACATTTCCTGTGAGCAAGCCTATGGAAGCATCTGAGATATTACCGGTATGTCTCTTATTCTTCAGTCAGTGATGGCCTTAGAAAGTCACAGTTAGTTTAATATGAAGATAAGAGTGAAGGCTTTGAAATATGTAACAATCCCACAATCAACGCCATAAGTGTAAAACGTCAAATATTCGGCGATTGACTTTATCGAGATACAATTTTTTGTGAGTGTAAAATTGGAGTTTTTGTAAGAATACTGATTGATATATTATAAATGTACATCACCCTAGCCTCAATGCTGGCTTGAAGGAGAGAGATATACAATACAGGATTATGAGGATTGTAGCTTCAGCGGTACTTATCCAGATAGATTGTGTCCATAACTCACACGAAATGCATCAGTCAAAGTATTGCGGGATCGCAAAAGGTCCATTACCTTTGCCAGGAATGTAGGCCCTTTCACCCCTTCCTCAGAGGGGATCTATGTCTGTAATAGACATTCCTGTGATGAAACTCGACAGCAAATTGCTGCCAATACCCTATATGATTTTCTAAGGAATGAGAGCTCCATCCGTAATGCGTTTACCTTTTTCTCATTATTTCTCTATTCCTTCCAACTGATGCTAATAGATTCGCGTCCCGGGAGCCCTAGGGGCAGATTGCTGGATAATAAACACGTGGATTGCTTTTATACAAACTGTGTAGAGGGAAAACTTGCAGATGTTGCCACATTCGAACCGGGCAGGTGGGGCACAGCGTGAGGCGTTCACATATCGGGGATGTTAGATAATAAGTTTGGAATTTCGCTTATCGCCACTTTTTCTTTTCATTTATCGGTATGACTATCCAACTGTTATTTGGTGGAGAAACCCGCAGTACTTGGGAAAAAAAACGTCCAATTTCGAGTGACTAGGAACTTTCTAAGACACACTGAAGGGGCCAGCCTTGATGACATTTTCTGTGACATGTTAGATAAACGAATGATCAGATGTTACACGATATGGCCAAACGTTAGAATATGCGCCCTAGTTAACGGTACAATGATAACTATAGCGCTTCGTAAGAAATACCCTCATAGGTCGATTAAAAGGACTACTCTGCTTGGTGCGTGTTGTTAAACACGTAACGTGAAATCACATTTTTGATCTGCATTTTTAATGACTGTTTATGGCAACTTTTATGACAGAATATAATTGTTCTATCCGGAAGCCAACGTATGTATATATATATATATATATATATATATATATATATATATATATATATATATATATATATATATATATATATATATATATATATATATATATATATACATGTATATATAATACCGAGCGAAGCTCGGTCGGCGTAGCGACTGAGTGAAGCTCGGATATTAGAGAGGTTGGGCTATCCCGTTTCCGACATCGAGATCGGGTTAGCATATCACCTTCTATGCCGTTCCCGATCTCGATGTTGGAACATCGTATCCAAGGTTGGGCTATGCCGTCGGGATAAGTATCTGTCCATGGCGCTAGGCCGAGGAGTCGTACTGACAAGGCCACTACC
>OZ012697.1:15473855-15515595 GCA_963942565.1 Maea johnstoni | reverse complement strand
TGTCGAACATATTTTCACAATTATTTCAGAGAGAGAGAGAGAGAGAGAGAGAGAGAGAGAGAGAGAGAGAGAGAGAGAGAGAGAGAGAGTAAAGTTGTCTTTTTGATGTGATTATACTGACAAGGCCTTCTGCGCAGCTAATGGAAGAGAAGTTATGATTCAAATATATAAACATCAAACCTGTATCCACGTGTACCTCTGGTTGGAGGCACTGATTGATTACCTATAGAAAGCAGCCTATTTGTAATAATATTTTCTCAGCGATACGTGAGACAATGTCTGACGGATAAACACAATATTTTCTATAGAGATAAACTTGAACAAAGAAAGGAAAGGTGCCTTTTCTGCAGTAGTGTCATTATTCAAACAAGACATTCTGGAAAGCTATTGAGGACAAAGACAGGGTACCCCTGCCTCAAGAGTGATAGGGCTTTCTTATTTCAAAAGAACAGTTTTATCTTCCGGTATTCCTAACACTCACTTCCCTTTCACGTCAGGATCTAAAACAAGTCATTTCCTTAAAGGCATTATCAACCTCCACCATGTGACGGAATCGCCTTCGTGCCTAATTACCGCCAAGCAGTGCGCGCGGAGTGATATATGACATGTGCGGAGGATAAAAGGGGCTATGTATTAGCCCTGTCCAGGATCAAAAGCGGCAGCGGGCGAGGCTCACCCTGAATCACCTATGATCAAAACACTCTTAAGCAGAGAAATGACTAATTCAAACAACACTGAATTGAATGAGCCTGCACAGAGTTGGAAAATTTCTTTTTGATAGGTTTTATGGGCCAAGCATGCCGGTGTGATAGTGCTCAGTGACCCCCCTCTCTGGTGACCCGCGGGTCACTGGCAGCTGGAGCTGAGTGACCCGGGTCATCAGCAACTAGCTGTCAGGGATCCGGGTCAACCATAACTAGTGGTGAGTGTCCTTTTCAGGACACTGGCAGCTAGTTATCAGAGTCCACCCAGTAGTGTAGTGACCCCCGGGTCACTGGTAACTAGTTACCAGTGACCCATGCAAAAAAACTATCTTCTGGCTGTTACTGTCCCTTTTGGATGACCCACCTATTGCTTTCGTTTACATACTAAACAAACATATATATATATATATATATATATATATATATATATATATATATATATATATATATATATATATATATATATATATATATATATACATGTAAAACCATTTTAAGATGCCAACGGTGATAGGTTTGGGAGTATGAACTTATGTGATAATTTTAACCCTTTTTTCATCAGTAAATATCCTTTAAAAATTGTAATGAAAGATTCTGCTTTATCATAAGAATCCCTTAAACCTCCAGGCTTGAATATTTTTTGTAGGTCACACCTTAAAACTATTTTAGATCAAAACCAAGGACTTTTAGGAGAGTATCTGTTTTGAATTGTAAAGTGTATATTCTTAATTCACCAGAAAGACATAATGAAAATATATTGAAATATAATATGATAAATATCAATGATTCACTGATTTTATCAAACAAATTAGTATTGGATACTATAAAAAATATACACTACATAAATGGTTCATTTTTGTAATTCCATAGCAAATGTTCAGGCATGGATGGTTTGGCTTGTAAATAAGTTGATAATGAGAAACATATTAATTTATGATATTGAAATATTATATTTTCATTTGTATATTCCAAAAATAATTATTGCTTATTTTCTATAGATACATATTCTACCTGATTGGGTAGTTGTTGTATTGCCATGACCACTGCTTATGGCTGGATGATTAGGATTGTAAATTCTAAGGTGTCTACATGCTCACTCATTTTACTCATCACTTCAGCCAGCACATGGCAGTGGACATACCAATTCAAACATTTCAATAATATTGAAATATGAGAAAATAAAATATATATACAAAAAATAATCAGTATATATTTTACAAATATGCCTCCTCTAAGCAGTTGATTAGTTTTAGTATAACAATAAGTAATGTTGAGTGTTAGATGGTTTGGATTGTAAATTATATGGTTTATTATGGGAACCTCTTCCAGATGGCAGCTGGGATGGGTACATATATAACTAGTCATTTTGACGATCAAATCATCACAGTAGTGAACACATTTGCGCATGTAACTTTATGATATTGAAATATGACATTTCCATTGAGCTATTCCAAAAATAGCTATAGCCTACTTTTTATAGATACATATTCTACCAGATTGGATAGTTTTTGTATTGATATGATCACTGTCTAAGACTAGATGGTTTGGATTATTAATGGTAAGGTTGGTATTTGGAAACCCACTAATATGGGACCTGGGTTGGGTATATGCTAAGTCATTTTGCAGTTCACTCCAGCCAGCACATGGCAGAGGACATATCTACCCATTCAATTATATATTGAAATATGAAAAAATCTAATATCTGATACAATAAATAATCAGTTTATACTTTACATATATGCTTATTCTACACAGTTGATTAGTTTTAGTATTGCAATAGCCTATGTTTAGTATTAGATGGAATAGGATTGTATATTGTAGAGTTAATAACGAGAAAGTCTCCTAGATGGTAGCTAGGATGGAGGTATACCTAGTCATTTTGATGATAACTTCATCATAGTGGACATATTTGCAGATTCAATGTTATGTTATAAAGATAATATACATTCACACACACACGCACACGCACACACATATATACACACACACATATATACATATATATATATATATATATATATATATATATATATATATATATATATATATTTATATATATGTATATATATTTATGTATATATTATATATATACATATATATATATATATATATATATATATATATATATATATATATATATATATATACATATATATATACGCGGCTCTGACGCCGAGTGACTCCCGAAGTGACTGGGCTTCCGAGCTAGCTGCCGCTAAACACACAGAGGAATTTTAAAAATCTTCAGTTGAAATATGTGTGCCCGTTCATCCAATGTCAGTGTTTTGATAAAAGAAGGGGTAATTATTTAGTGGAAGAAATCAACGTTTTATTAAAATAAGGGTGTTTTTTTGGCCAGAAATCAGTGCTTTAGGGGTATTTTTTAATTTTAATAACGAGCGTATGCGCCCCCTAAATACCCTACCCAAGTGCCCCCCCCCCCCCCCCCCCCCCCCCCGGGTTGATCAGTTACAGTATTACAACAACCAATGTTGAGCGTTAGATGGGTTTGATTGTTAGTTATAATGCTGATAATGGGAAATCCTCTTATGACAGAAATATGCACCATTATGCTGTAGATTAATCAAGCCAACAAATAGCATGACATAATCCAAATAATTGTAAAAGGGAATATTAAAGCATAAAACTAAAATAAAAATACATTTGATATAAAAAGCGCAAAAGAGGGACGATTTGAATTTCAAACTATGTATACATACTATTATTCCAAACTACACATAATTTTATTAGAATAAGGTTAGTAACAAGCAATAATGGAAAAAGCCATGAATGGGATTCGAACCTGCAAACAAGAAAGAAAGACAGAAATAGTGTTATCATACAATAAGTGCTGAGAGCGAGTGCTCTACCAATGTGCCCACCAGGGTTGAGCTGGCAGCCACTGAAATTTCTAACACTTTCACATAAAATTTAGCCAATTTTCAACTGGGGGACACCTGGCACTGTTGCTTGTGCAACAGCTGTGGGTGACACCAGTTGAAAGATGGCAGGTAATACTATAGAGACTATATAATAGGTATATACTATATATACTATATAGATATTTGGTGTATAGTATGTTAACCATTACTATCTTTGAAGAAACGTATATTTAGATAGAGAAATATAGGGGGGTCACTAGCAACTAGGAAGGACACTCACAACTAGTGCTCAGTGACCCGGGGGTCACTGGCCCCTAGGGGCCAGTGACCCCCGGGTCACTGAGCACTGTCGGACACTGAGCACTGTTACACCGGCAGCACAAATAGCATTTACAAAATATTGCCTTTAGGCTATTGCAAATCTTATCTACTGTATAACTGGTTAAAAATAAAATAAAATACAAGTATTTCGTGTACAAATTGTAACTATAAAGTACAATGAATATAATATGACAAAAATGTGTAACATTCTATGAAAATTAAAATAATATAAATTGAAACTCAAATTGGGCTTTTGTCTTCTTTGTCTACTCTTGCTTTTAAAAATAGAGCCCATTTTATTTTCAAATATGCCAGTTTTCCCTTCTATTCTTGGCATACATTTCTCATGGTAGACTATTTGCCTTACATTGCTTTTTACTTGATATATCAAGGTTTTTTTAAACTTCAGCATATAATTGAAAATAGTTGTTTTTGTTGCTAGGATAATAATATTGAACACACAGTTATTTTCTAAATAATCAGCTTATTTCCTTTTATCACTAGGATTGTAATATGTGCCCCCAATATCAGTTTTCCACTGGGAGACTTGATCCCATATTCCCATACATGTTTTGAGTTTGATAACATATGAACACTGCTATCTTTTTCTGTTTTACAGGTTTACCAGATGTCTGATAGGTTACATTTAAAAAACATACCATTTGAGAAAAATCTGTAATGTAGTTAGGAAAATGTGTGTATTTAAGGTAGACATCTTCTACTCCGCGATTGCTCATCGTGCGAGATCTTCCGGCTGTAAATGACTCAAGGAGCAGCGCTGCTTTGCCGTGTTTCATTACGTGTTAATACAACCTCTTTGATGATGAAGCAATGACTAATTTCAATGCTACTGAATTGAATAAGCCTCCATAGAATTGGAAGATAAAGCGTCATATCAAAAAAGGTGTTAGCCCGTGCATGAGTGCGCTTTTTCACAGTCGTTCAATTTTGTTTTCATGAAATTTGCATAAACCTTCAAAGTCATAAAAGCCATTCGAATTACAAATGATTAATTAGTTTGTGGAATGCCACTCACGCAAAAGCAACATTTCCTTTAGAAGGAAAATAATCCCTCTTAAAAAGAAAATTGTTTTATCAAAAGTAAATTCAACATCCTTAAAAGGAAAATTATTCTTCTTTCAAGGCTTCTTTCTTTTGTTTTTCACTTTAAAGGAGAGACAATGTGTCATTTACAGAAAATTTAAAAAAATCAAATTCATTTTAAGATATTTCTTTTGAGGTAAAAAGGCAACTATATATTAAAACAATGCACAATTGCCTCCCCGGTCGATGCCTTGACCAATTTGTAACTGACCAAGCTCTAATTGCATTAATGATGACGCTGTGCATTGACGCCTAGAATAGATTGCCTGTTAAAGTAGACAGGTATATCAATCACTGTGAAAAATTAGCTTGCTCATGATACGCGATCCTTTGGCAATATTGCATTCCCACTTTGTCACTAAAGCATGATGGGTCGCTTTCTCATCAAACGGCCTACATAATCACTCACACTGTTTTAATACTGTGTGATAACGAGGGCTGTGCATACCTATGGGCAATACTATACCAAATCAAGCAATGACATCCTAGGAGGTATCTGACTATGATGATTGAAACATGCTTTGAATAACTTTATGAGATTCGTTAAACACAGAAACTGTTGACCTAGCTAAGACATCTACATAGCCGGTATACGTTTTAATACATACCTCATACTATAAGGGAAATAATCTGAAATATTCGAACAACAATCGTTCCTAATTACCTGCAATTCGCCTCACTCTGAGAAAAAGCTTCAACCTAATATTTCTAACATGTCTTTGTAGGGATTTTGGTGGGGAAATGGCACATTATGAATCTAACAATGTTGTAATGCGCCTTGCAAATAACAAAAATGATTGTATTGTCCAATTGGTATGCAGTGAAAAATATAAATGTATGTATATATATATATATATATATATATATATATATATATATATATATATATATATATATATATATATATATATATATATATATATATATATATATATAACACCAAAAAGGTTCGACATGGCAGAACAGTATTCTAGGCAGTTACTGTATCTCTGACAGGATAAAGGTAACAAAGAACGATACCAATTTGGGAGAATCACAGCGACGGTCATGACATGAATTACATTATTTTACAAAAGTCTGTGAAAAAACGCGATGTCGATGACCCTATATGAATAAAAATTGTTTTTGAAGATCACTCTGCTTTGTTCTTCACGCAAAATGTAAGTTTCAGCAAAATGTAATACAGATTTCTAAAAGCGTCGGAAGACCTTAATTTGAATGGCAAACAACACTGCATAAAAGCGTAATTTATCCACCCTTTACGCACACATATGGTGGCAGGTCCATGTATAATTATGGAAAATTTCGTTGCCTCTGAATGCAGGCGGAAACGTAATTCCTATATTCCTCAAAAATACGCCACGGCGATATGAATGTCCCGTCCATCCCTGACGTTCATGATCTTAAAATGATAAGGTCATTTTGGGGCATTGCTGGCGGAAGCGACCTTGTTACTTGCTACCTTCAGCTACTTTTTAGAACTGCATTTATGGCCTACGTGACCTCACTCACTGTGACACTATTTTACACTCTTTAATCCTGTACTTTTGGCCAATCAGAATTATCTCAATTTTGCTACTTTTGCAGTGTTTCACTCATGATAAAATTTTCCACTTTTTTTGGCCAATCAAATTCTTGGCTTCTTTCTGCTGTACCTCGTGGTTTCTGATTTCTGACAGTCGCATTTTGTCAGCCAAGCAGTCAACACGCAGTAAAAATTCTCTCGATAGTTAAGTGTGGTGAAGATTAATTGATTGCCTGGGGTTGACAAAATAAGCGGCGCTAAATCAGCATGTCAGATAAGCAGTACTTGTGCAAGAAATGCAAGACACGCCACGTTCCACCAACAGGCAAGAGATGCATGTATGGACAGATCACCTCCACGGGTCAGCAGGATGCCCAACACTTAGCCGTTCTCCATGCTATCCAGCGGGACATGCAGTCCATGGCCACTCGCCTGTCATCCCTAGAGGGCTCTACAGAGATAAGCGACTGCACACAAGCGGGCCAGGGCAACACACACACAAGTGCTGATAGTGGTGCGTTATCTGCTGGAGTGGGGCCAGAGGTCAATCTCATGGGTGCAGATGAGGAGAGAGACTACGACGATGACATCCCATTGAGGCAGCTGTCCCGTAAGGCTAGGAGAAGGCAACAGTCACCAATTCGTGTGGCTGATCCTAGTGCTGGAAATGTGGCTAACCCCAGGATCCCGAGTGATATGGGGCAGAGAAGGGTTAATGTACAGTGGCGGATCCAGGGGGGGCGCACCCGGCGCACGCCCCCCCTAAAACTCCCAGAGGGACCCTGATGTGATCTCCCTTTCCCAACTGGAACAGCAAATCTTGTAGTATATACCATCATTACTAGCCTAGTTTGTGGGGCCTGTTTACAGGGTAGAGCAGGGGTCAGCTGGCCGGCGTTAGGTTACCTAGTCCACTGTTACTCGTATGTGGCTGGCACTTAGCTTTCCCTTGCTGGGTAAACCCGACACCAAGCAATAAAATTCGGCAGAGACAAGAAGGCTGGTCTTTTGCACATACCAGCCTTCTCGCTCTCTTCCCTGCTAACTACCCGTGGGGACAGACGTGCTTTGACCCTCCAGGGTCTGACACTTAGATTTCAGGCTAGGGGCCAAAAAAAGTCTTTTGACAAAAATTAGAATTTTTGGGTATTATACATACTAATTTGGGCCCCAAGTTTGAAAAATCTAGGAGCCCAAAGCAGAATAACGCGGATTTACATTTGCCAAGTATCCCTTAATGTGGGTGTTAACCCTTTTCTTATGTATAAACTTTTTGTCTCAACTTGGAGTTTCCGCAAAATGTTGATTTTACTTATTATGTGACTGGTCTCATTGTAAAATTTGCCCATTGCCAATAATGCAAACACTCGAGCATTTAGTCACAAAAAAAATGGAAAAAGCGGTTTCCAAACTCGAGTCAGGCAGACTTTAGTCCTGAATATGGCAGTGACAACAATTGAAATTTTAATTTCAAAGATAATTTCAAAGGCATCAGCTCGTGTGTATGTATGTTTATGGACTATAACTTCGACTTCATAGTTACAAAATCATACTTTGATAAGTTGGAAATTACAAATATAATCAACAAATATAATCAAAAGAAACATGATATTACAGGTAAAAATAGTACTGTAGGATCATTATGTAACAATATGGGAATACCAACTTCACAGGTGTACTATGTCCTGTGTGGCAGACACATTATACAAATATTCCACCCCACAGCCTGTGGGGTGCAATATTTGGGCAACAGGGATGTCATATTTGTTGTATCATACCAACAAACAATGGATGCCTGACATTGGTTACCCAATTAGCAGCTCAATCCCATGGGGAGTTCAATCTCAGAGTTGCCGTTTTATACCCTTTAAACACTTTTAATATACTAAAGCAAATGGGCTGCCTGCATTGATCCTCAGTAGTTTTCTTCAATGACACATTTTAAAAATAAAATTTGTCATTAGATAAACTAGTGATCTAATTCTAAATTACCAATTTTGCTTGCAGGATTGCCCTGATAATACATCTCAGAGCATATATGCCCTCTGGCCTTTGAAAATGAATAACTGCAAACAAATTGGACCAAATTTTTTCAAAACCTTTGGGCATATATATATTTAGAGAAGCATTTACTGACCCTGCAAAGAGAATAATGGCCCCTTAAAAATCAGCTTTTTTACAACTTTTCTTTGTTCTATTTCACTTGAAAGTGTCCCAGAACGCACCTCAGATCACCTAATTTTCAAAAATTTCTGGGGGAGCATAGACCCCCCTACCATGGACGGCATGCTGTCGCATACTGACCCTGCAAAGAGAATAATGGCCCCTTAAAAATTCAGCTTTTTTACAATTTTTTTTTGTTATATTTCACTTGAAAGTGTCAAAAAATGCACCGCAGAACACCTAATTTTCAAAATTTTCCGTGGGAGCATGCCCCCAGACCCCCCTACCATGGACAGCATGCTGTTGCATACCGTCGACGCCACGGTGCTCGCGCCGGAATTGATCTGCTTCTACTTTCTAAATTCCAGGACCAAAATTTTACCTTCCTAAAAATCTTAAGGTAGACCTCTCATACATAAGTATCATATTACTTTACACATAAACTTGCTCTGCAAATGGCCCTCAGAAGAGAACACCTACAATATCAATATCCAGATCCCCCAACCTATCCCCCCCCCCCCCCCCCCCACCAACCCCAAGATGTGGAGCTCAAGGATTTCGGCCATCTAAATTGAGCGCCCCCCCATAACCTGAAATCCTGGATCCGCCCATGATGTAGGTGTCCCGAGTGACCCTGCAGTGCATGTACACAGTATGGCTGGTGTGGGATTCCCGAGTGAATCCCGGAGTGGTGGGGAAAACCTGATGGCAGGGGGTATCCCGAGTGATTCCCGTCAAGATATGTCATATAACGGGGTCCCGAGTGACCCCCGTGAGCATGGCTTTGGTAACAGGGTACCGAGTGACCCTCGTGAAACACGTTGGGCGCGAGCAGGCGATACTCCACTAGACGGCCCCCCTGCACGAGTTCAAGTCCCGGAGCGTGCGAACATGGATACAACTGCCAATGACATCAGAGAGGACCGTGACGTGATGGCTGATGTGGCTCTCCTGGAGCTCGGAATGCAGGAAGCAGAACCGGGGGAAGATCATGAGGCTATTGATAGGATTCGGAGGCGAGGTAAGAAATCTGGGCAGGCTCGCACTAATGAGGATTTTGTTGTTAGGGAAGTTGAATGGCCACACTTTCATGTTTTTAAAGGTAGTGATAGGAAAGCAACGAGGTTTGAAGACATGAATTTAGCAGATTTTGTGTATGGTTTTCTTACAATGCTTGAATCACCTAGATCTCGTTTTAGTACACCAGTTATGCTAGAAATTCTCAAGGGTGTTGTTTCTGATGCCATGGACTTCCCGTGGCAGAATGTACGGAATTGTTACAGGATTATCAGTTCACAAGTGGAGATGGGATTGATTGATTGGGTTGATAGAGAACAAATATATCGTCTGAGACAGCGGTATGCACACAGGTCTATCGCACCACCTGTTAATGTGGCTGCAGGTAGGAGAGTGGGTGATAAGAAGCTGTGTTTTGCCTTTCAGAAAGGAGAGTGTAGTCAGGCCCGTGATCACGGCATGTTCTATAATTTCTGTGCTTAATGTGCTAAGGTGACAGGTTACATGTACTCGCACTCTGAGGCCAACTGTATGCGTAAGCAAAAAGGGTCAAAAAACGAGAAGCAGGCGGAGTCACACCCATCCCCCAGAAATTAAATGAATCAAAACAGGGTGCTGTTGATGTGGTGTCAGAAAGTGTGGTTGTCTTCTCCTTGCCTCCGAAGCATAGTGTTGTGTGTACAAATAGCAAAGATGGTGTTGTCAATGTTGATACTGATAAGAGTGCTGGGCACGATTGTGCTAGTGTTAATGTTGAGCAATTAAAGTGTCAAGTCAGTGATAGTGAGGTTCAAGGTGTCAGCAGCCATGCAGTGGATGTTGTTGTTGAAAATGTATCTGATGTGTGTTCTAGTTTCGTGTCGGGGTTCAAGTGCAGACTGATTGCCCCCCATGTCTGTCCAACTCGTGTCCCGTTTCTGAGCAGGGGTCCCAGAGGGAGGCCCCTCTGGGGTGTCCTAAGTGTGTTGTTTACTCGGTTGATCCCAATGGTGTCGCACATACGATACTCAAGTCTGCAGGCGATGATGTCCCTAGGTCTAAATCTGCCCCTGCTGCTACTGGTCTTGGTGATGATACGCAATCATCTACGCCGTGTTCCACAGTTAATCATGAAAGCATTCAACTTTTGGATCTGGGTTCCACTCAGCCTCAGGTTTCTGGTCATTTTGGTTCATACACAGGCAGTGTTGATCCCATGCAACTCGAGCAGTTTACTGCTTACCTACATGACATTTTCTACAGGGTGTACAATACAGGCATGTACAATTTTATGGGTGCCAGGGTGCCCTTGCCATCTGCAGTAAATGTAGACAAATGGGAGGAATTATTAGAGGGTTATCATGATAGCAATATTACCACCTTTTTGCGTTATGGTTGGCCCATTAACTATGACAGGCGCTCCCCGTTAAGTCCCACCCATGCCAATCATCCCTCCGCTTTACAGTACCCAGAGGATATACAACATTATGTGGATACGGAGATAGCTTATCAGGCCATGTGGGGTCCGTTCAGCTCCCCACCCACTCCTTACTTGCACACTAGTCCATTAATGACCCGTCCAAAGAAGGACAGTGATCATCGTAGAGTTATCCTAGACCTCTCGTGGCCAGCTGGGGGATCCATTAACGAGGGGGTTCCTTCAGATGTCTATGTTGATGGCGAATATAGGATGCATCTTCCTACAGTGGAGTATTTGGCACGGCGCATCAGGGAGCTGGGCAAGGGTGCCTGGCTATATAAGACAGATCTATCCAGGGGGTACAGGCAGCTCCGTACTGACCCCCTGGACTGGCCTCTCATAGCTTTCAGGTTCAGAGATAACATCTATCTGGACATATGCCCAGCCTTTGGGCTTCGGTCATCCGCTGCCATGATGCAGCGGGTGACGGAGGCCGTGGTTTTCATTCATGAGCAGGCTGGTTTTAGGAGCAGGTCATATATCGATGACTTTTTTGGGGCAGAGGCATGTTTCCAGGATGGTAGCCGAGCGGCTAGGGCTTTGCGTGAGCTTTTGGAGGTCTTAGGTTTGGCTGAGGCTGTTCATAAAGCTATAGGTCCAGTGCAGGTTATGGTTTGTTTAGGGATCTTATTTGATACTATTCAGATGATAATGTGTATTCCTGAGGAAAAGATCAGGGCTTTTCGGCTTGAATGCAGGGAGTGGTTGTCCAGACAGTTTGCGACCCGTAGGCAGGTACAGCGATTGTTGGGCCTCATAAATTTCATCTCAGCAGTGGCCCCTACTGCGAAGGTTTTTTCCAATCGTATTCTGTCTTTTTTGCGCAGTATGCCCAACCAGGGAAAGGCTAGGGTTGATGATGAGGTGCGTGCTGATATCAGTTTTTTCATCCATCTCCTTCCAGAGTTTAATGGCATCAGGATCTTAGACAAATCAGGTTTTCCCCCAGATTACATAGTGGAGCTGGACGCTTGTCTACAAGGGCGTGGGGCAATAGCAGGGGAGGAGTTTTATGCGGTTCCTTTTCCCGCTCGCATACTAGCTGAAAATCACCCAATCGCCCATTTAGAGCTATTGAACGTTGTTGTAGCTTTGAAACTTTGGGCGCACAGGTGGAGGGGAAAAGTCATTAGAATTTATTGTGATAATATGAATTCCTGCATTGCAGTTCAGTCAGGGCGGTCGTGGGTCCCCTTTATGCAGAGGGCCCTAAGGGAAATTTTTCTCTATACCACTTCTCACGACGTGGAGTTGTCAGTCAATCATGCTCCTGGTGCCAGTTTGGTCTTGGCAGATGCTCTCTCTCGGGCATATGTTGGTACTAATACTGAGTGGTCTCCACAGGTTCGTGACATGCTACAGGGGCGAAGGCGGGTTTGGATGCCCGATGATATGTTTGCATTCTTATGTGATTTGTAATTCTCATTACAGATAGCCAGGCTGATTTGCAGCAACTCAGGGCAAGTGCAGTTCAACGTACTAAGCATGCTTTTAGACCTGGCACTATGGCTAACAGGATTTGTCACCTAAAGGTGTACATAGGTTCCTGTTGTTATTATAAGTCAACTGATTTTCCTGCCACTCATACTACTCTAATGTGTTTTATAGAGTTTCTTCTCCGTTCTATGAGAGCCCCAGCTTCTGTTAGAAATTGCTTAGCTAGTGTACGTTTTGCTCATGCTATGCTGGGTTTGGATGTTTCAGTTTTTGACCACTTTCAACTCAGATTACATCTCAGATCCCTAGATCTTACAGTACGTCATTTCATACATCAGGCCCCCCCTATCACACAAGCACATCTACACCTGTTGGTCTCCACGGCTGTGTCTATGGGTACCCAGGGACTTGTGTTTGCTGTGTTGTGTGTGGTGGCTTTCTATACGTGGGCTAGGCTTTCATCGCTGGTGCCCCCCTCTGTAGCTGCTTTTGATCCCACACGACATCCCTGCCGTAGAGATATCACTATTCACGCTCCTGGTTTCTGGATTACTGTCAAGTGGGCTAAGAACATGCAGACTTCTGGAGTTTCCCCCTCTTTTCCCATTGCTGCCACACACACGCCTCTTTGCCCACTGGCCCTGCTCACCCATATGCTGGCCAGGGTGCCCGCACTTGCTTCCAGGCAGCCTATTTTTACTTTGCTTTCTCCTGGCTATGGCTCTATGCCACATCCCCTTACTATACATAGGGCTCGTGTTTGGTTGAGAGTAGTTGCTCAAAAGGCAGGCTTGGCTTCCTTAGGGTATACTTTCCACTCATTTAGGAGAGGTGGGTGCACACTGGCTTTTCAAAGGGATGTGGCCACACCTGAGATTCAGAGGTTTGGAGCTTGGCGCAGCCAGGCGGTAGAGTGTTATCTGCCAACTACCACTTCACGCTCTGCAGTGGCTACTCGTTTGGCTGCCCCCTCTCCTTAACTATATCTTGCAGCCCTTATCTATGGTTTGCCCGGACCTGCTACGTTACTATTTTAGTAACACTATCTTATAATAAATCTCACTTTATATGGCATTATGCAATAGCTGCACTTTAGGTTGCATGTACATGACAGGTAATTAAGGGTTCTTTACCACTGCATGGTTTAGCAGCATTATGCATGTTTAACATAAAACTTGTACTTTATACCATCACTTTGAATGAAATTGTAAAAAATAAAATGTTGTTGTATAAAGGGCACTTAAGGTTCTTATATAAATTGTTAAGGTTAAGGTGCTGCCTTAATGGTTACATTGTTACCAAATATTGATACATTGTTGCAATTTAATTCATTATATAAACATGGTTAATTATAATTTCATCTGCTCATTATGTTGTTTTAATTAACTTATGTGCCCTCCATTGTTATGGTGATTACCATATATATTTTGAGTTGTTACACAGCATATTTTCATCAGACATCTCATTTCATTTGTGTCATTTGCCAATTATAAAGATTGTACTTTGCTAGCTTTATATGTGTATACCAGCTTTGTGTGTTGTATATGACAAGCTTTATAGATAAAAAATGATTTCATGTCCCAACCAACTCTTGAGTTCTAGTCGTTTCTTATCCAGTAATGTCACGTAGAACAACATGTGTAATCTATAATTTCGCGGGACGCTCGGAGGTATTCAGTTAGGTATCTATTGTGTTTTGGTAATGTCACTGAGACCGGCGTAATGCTAGGAGGGACTTAAAGACTGATGTCAAAGGTCTTTATTCCTAGTTGTCCATTGATATTTGAGGATGGCACTTTGGTGGTGTATAGACTTATATATACTAGTAACTGACCTATGGATGTGGTGTTTTTAGCTAGCAAATTCATTTTCATTCTTTGAGCCATTGAATTGTCTGGCGTGGTCCGCGACATTGTGGCTGATTTGCGATGTGGAGTTGCAATCCTGGTCCTTTTTATATATACTTGATACCATTTTTCTCTTTTAGGCTATCATTTCCAGGCAACTCAATGGTCATTTCTTATTGGATTGGGCATTGAAGGATCTCAATACCCTTCCATATTTTTGGGGAACACCAAGTAGTACTGAACTGGAGCACGTTCGTGTGGTCAGTAGCAATCACAGTATATTACCCTTAATTAGAATGCAATAACTGTCTCCCATATATTTGTCTTAGACTACCGCCTCTCAAGTTAAAGAAGAGGGCAGACATCAGGTTTCCCACAGTGTAAGTTAATTTGCCGATCTGAAGCTTTCCTGAATTTTCAAAATCTTATTTTGCCGATCAAGTCTGATCGGTAAATACCGGCAAATTAAAAACATCCTTAAATAACATGATTTGAGTATCATATATCAAGTTACCAAAATTGCTAACTTTACTTTGAAGGGGCCATATTTTGGTGAAATTCAATATGGAGAAAAGAACCAAAACATTTCCTGTGAGCAAGCCTATGGAAGCATCTGAGATATTACCGGTATGTCTCTTATTCTTCAGTCAGTGATGGCCTTAGAAAGTCACAGTTAGTTTAATATGAAGATAAGAGTGAAGGCTTTGAAATATGTAACAATCCCACAATCAACGCCATAAGTGTAAAACGTCAAATATTCGGCGATTGCCTTTATCGAGATACAATTTTTTGTGAGTGTGAAATTGGAGTTTTTGTAAGAATACTGATTGATATATTATAAATGTACATCACCCTAGCCTCAATGCTGGATTGAAGGAGAGAGATATACAATACAGGATTATGAGGATTGTAGCTTCAGCGGTACTTATCCAGATAGATTGTGTCCATAACTCACACGAAATGCATCAGTCAAAGTATTGCGGGATCGCAAAAGGTCCATTACCTTTGCCAGGAATGTAGGCCCTTTCACCCCTTCCTCAGAGGAGATCTATGTCTGTAATAGACATTCCTGTGATGAAACTCGACAGCAAATTGCTGCCAATACCCTATATGATTTTCTAAGGAATGAGAGCTCCATCCATAATGCGTTTACCTTTTTCTCATTATTTCTCTATTCCTTCCAACTGATGCTAATAGATTCGCGTCCCGGGAGCCCTGGGGGCAGATTGCTGGATAATAAACACGTGGATTGCTTTTATACAAACTGTGTAGAGGGAAAACTTGCAGATGTTGCCACATTCGAACCGGGCAGGTGGGGCACAGCGTGAGGCGTTCACATATCGGGGATGTTAGATAATAAGTTTGGAATTTCGCTTATCGCCACTTTTTCTTTTCATTTATCGGTATGACTATCCAGCTGTTATTTGGTGGAGAAACCTGCAGTACTTGGGAAAAAAACGTCCAATTTCGAGTGACTAGGAACTTTCTAAGACACCCCTGACTGAAGGGGCCAGCCTTGATGACATTTTCTGTGACATGTTAGATAAACGAATGATCAGACGTTACACGATATGGCCAAACGTTAGAATATGCGCCCTAGTTAACGGTACAATGATTACTATAGCACTTCGTAAGAAATACCCTCATAGGTCGATTGAAAGGACTACTCTGCTTGGTGCGTGTTGTTAAAACGTAACGTGAAATCACATTTTTGATCTGCATTTTTAATGACTGTTTATGGCAACTTTTATGACAGAATATAATTGTTCTATCCGGAAGCCAACATATGTATATATATGTATATATATATATATATATATATATATATATATATATATATATATATATATATATATATATATATATATATATATATATATATATACATATATATATATACATATATATATATATATATATATATATATATATATATATATATATATATATATATTTATATATATATATATATATATATATATATATATATATATATATATATATATATATATATACATGTATATATATATATATATATATATATATATATATATATATATATATATATATATATATATATATATATATAATACCGAGTGAAGCTCGGTCGGCGTAGCCGACTGAGTGAAGCTCGGATAATGGTAATGCACGCCCGACACAGGAGAATACCTACCTCACTCCTGTTACTACGATGGCCTTCAAAATCCATCGACCATATTTTCGTACGGTACTAGTGGCGCCACCATGGTACTAGTGGCGCCACCACGGTACTACTGAAAATTACAGGAAGTTACGTCCGACTCCTGCGCTGGGTAAACACTGAGCTTTGGTATGCTCATTCCCAGGCCATGTCTTTTGTCGGTTTAAACATGAACATGTAGAGAGGACTTCAATGGAGCCCTACCTCCGTGAAAACTGACAGCAAACTGTCAAAATGACGCCCAACAATGGTCTTTCATGACTCGGCATTGTTAGGACGTCACGGCTCTCCATACTTAGCAACAACAAACAGTTGCCATCAACATAGATCATCGCCCGACAACAATACAGTCATTCTTGTCAATGACGTACAATGCGCCCCATCTAGATTCAGATGGGACACATTATGGTATGCTCATTCCCAGGCCATGTCTTTTGTCGGTTCAAACATGAACCGATGTATATACTTTAAATTGCTCCCGGGAGTGGATGAATGCTCTCCACCTATTCACCAGTTCATGCGAGGTAGGGACGGGATAGAACTGCAAAAATTCACTACGTTTCAGTGCTGGCAATGTTCAGAGCTTCGCTCGGCGTCGAAGCCATGCTTCATCATATTAGATATACATATTGATTTAACATGATTAAGGTAGAACCCTATTCGATACACGGGTCATTTTTAAAACTTGAATATCTGAAAACTGCGTTTAATGAAGACAGCGGCACTTATGCTATTGTAAAGGTTACATCTCATAGTTACAGAATAATGGTAAACTTGTCAATAAATGATTATTTTGAAGTAATGCGGCACCCTTAAAGAACATATCTGGACGTGTTTCGTTTTTTGGCAAAATGTCAAGACTCACCCTTTACTTGAAAATGAGAGTCTACCATATGATTATTCATGTCTTTGGTGAAGTGCAAGGTCCTACCTCAACAGGGGATTTGCACGATGAGTATCTTAAAAACATTTTTGAATGTTCCCATAAGCCTCAAAATTACTAACAGCACGTGGTTTACATAGTAAGTGCCGATTTTCAGGTCCTGTCGGGCTTCGGAGACTGTATCTTTATTCACTTTGAGCCAAAAAATGAGTTGAAAATTTTGGTCAAAATGGTCAATCTCGAAGGAATCTGCATAGTCGAAGCAGACACCCATGTTGTTTGGGACCAATTTAACACGGAGGGCCCCAAGGGACCCACCCTTTGTGCTCGTGGTCGTAGCACAATACAAAGTTGCGGGGTCGAGATTCGTGGCGGGTGACCACTACTCATGTGTAATCTTTTGTTTTGATATCCATTCTTAGGGGCCAGCCAAGGACACCACCTAGTGGTGATAATCTTGGTGTACTAGACTATCACCTTAAGGAAATCAGTTTTGTTATGTGTGTTCACTGTGTGGGGAGATGTGTTTGCCATTTGCGCCCCCCCCCCCCTCCTCCCTCCCCCTGTGTTTGCCAGTTGTCCCCCACCTCCCTCCTTCCCCCTGCCTCCCACTCTAATGCTTATATTAGGATTTGTGATTTACGGTTAGCCGGTGCCAAAGTGGAGTCGAAAAGCAGTTAATCTTGGTGGGAACAGGCACCTTTCAACACCCACGGTGCTCTGTGGGCATTAATCGACTCCCAATTAGCACTGAACGTGGCAATTTCGCCTTCCCTTTCAAATAAATCAATGGTCGTTATGAATCATGCAAAATATCTCCTACCAGGCAAAGGGTGAAATACTTAGCCACACAGTCATGATTATAGTCAATGACCGTGATGAACCAAGCAAGCCAGAATCATGAAAAGCGAAACCATACAGTACCAGTTTATTTTCGATTGTCCATATTGATGTAAAAGAAATGCATTGAAGTTTAATTCACAGAACAACATTCTTAGAGTTGGATGACTAATCAATCAAACATTTCCTTAGACCCTTTTCTAATTACAACAGGTATCTTTTGGTCAAATATCTGAGTATACAGCTTCATATGCCCCCTAGGGACTCAACCCCTTCATCTTAACAGCAGCACACATAAACCGCCCGACTATTTCTCTCTAGAATTGTTTTGGAAATGTGTCTGTTGAAAGAGAGATGTTGACCTAAGTACAACCAACAACTCTTCAACGAATATTTTGTAAATATTTCCTTGATTTCGGTGGCTTTTAGAGTTTATTGATAAATATAGTGTCATTCTTAGACGTTTACATTTGCTTTCCTCAAGCTGAATATGAGTTCAAATAACATGGATTTTCACATATGTTTGCACAAAATAATAGGATATGTTTAGCTGTTTCTCTTTATTGCATTTTATCAAACAAGAATAGGTCAATGCGTATTTTGACTTACAAATGTTGACAGCTCTTATCGAAATTGGCACGGAATATTGCAGAGGGAAAGCTATCTCCACTTTTTCAATATTGAATTTATTTCAAAATTATGCAATGTTGAAGTCGAAATATAATTCTTAATTCAACAAAAAAACATATTTGTGAAATTCGAGGCTGATAGAAGCACAACGGGTGAAAACACAACGCCTGTTGTTTTATTTTCGTTGTTATGCCCCTCTGATCTTACAATTACTTATATACCTAACTGTGAAGATACCTCTAATGTGCTTGAGAATAGAATACCTCCCAGGCGATTTTCACTTCCTACAGGCTAAATAGTCACATTAACGCAGGGTAGAGGGTACCTGAGTCATAAATCAATACTCGCAAAGTTATCATAGAAGCTGAAACATGGCAAGAAAACCTAAAGGTCAGACTGGTTCAACTACAACTTTGATTATCTGTGCTTAGGTCGAATGAAACAATCTCACAGGAAAGCCAAGCGAAAGCCCTCTTTCGCGACTGATCTTATAAGCAACCACTCCAGATGGCGCCACGTGATGGCACGTTTTAACGAGTCTGCGTCTAGAAAAGCGGGGAGCGATTCGGAGAGATGGGTATCATACTTTCTTTTAGATTTATTCTCCTTATTATTACTAATTCCTAAGGAAATGATTGTGAAATTTGAACGGTGAATAACGTGATACCCTTCTCTCTATATTGATGTTTGCTCCACATTTGTGATATTTGAGGGTCCCTGATGCCTATAATTGTGGGTCTTGTTTTAAACATTATGCATGTCGTTTTGTTTGCTTTGTTTGTTTTATCGCTCAGTTCAGTCACATCTGCTGCGGGTAGTTTCATTGATTAATGCATATTCTGGTTAGAATATCTTTAAGACAAGATGTTAAATGTCGTTAATTAAGACAGAAGAAGGATGGGGGGAAACTGAGCCCGAGAAACTAACCCCATAAACTTTCTTAAACGTTTAGATTTTAATGTTAATGTAGTATTGATAATGTGATATAAAATCCTTTTGTTTACATTTTCTATCATCGAAATAATCGAAACAACTTGTTCAAGAACTATTCGGGTTGGATCCATTCGAGAAGGGGGGTTCAATTCGGTTCCGAAAATTGACACTGGAAGCGTCACTATCAATCATTTCTGAAAACACCACCAGGGACCTACTGTGGCAGGTGGGGTAACAGGCCTGGGTCGTGTGCGGAAACGGATAAGTGACAATAGAACTTAACTATAGTGGGGATGTAGGTGGAAGGGTTTGAGAGTTTCAGAAAGGAAAGGTAATAATGAAGATTATAGGGTAGAGCTTACTATGATGGGGTGACAGCTGGGGGAAAGAAAAAAGAGAAGTAGCACCGCCAAGATAAGAGATGGGTCGGAAGTAGGTGGGTGATGGTAGGGAAAAGGTTCTGAGGGAGCTATTTTTCATTGCCCCTTTTCTAACCACACAGTGAGATTGAACCACTAATTGCGTAGACGCATTGAATTAGATGGAACCCTCGAGTTTGGGAGAAGAGGCCCGAGAAGAAATAGAAATTGGACCAAATATACGTTACTGAGGCATATCTATGACATGCAATAGTAGAGGTGATAAAATGTTTATTCAACGTTTTGTAGGACTAGGATAACAACAAACGTTATATATGGTGATCTTAAATGGTTCTGTATGCACAAGTGTATTGCCGGTACGACCACAACAACATTACTAAAGTGGTATTGTCCACATGTGCTTATGGTACCAGTTAATGAGTATGACCCTGTAGTAGTCGTCATGTGACATGAAAATTTGGCCTGCGTCGCATAAAAGTAAAGACAGAGCAGGCTTGTTGTTCACACTCCTTAGTCCCTTTAAACCATCCGTAGTGGGGATGGTCGAAAAACAGACGTTACGCTTCATGTAAAGAGAACCAGGGAATATGAGCGATGTAAGAAGTAAAAGGACGAATTCGAAAATATGGGGTTTTACACTTAATGATGCATCGGTAACAAATTTAGCAGATTCCACATAAACCTCCTGACAATCTGGCCGTATCTAATGGCCAGATTACTAGTAATTAGCTGTAAGTTAGATCAGACACAGTTTAGAGTTGGTATGGTTTCAGTTTCAAATATATAGAGATGAAAAGAATTCTTGGCCTAGGATTAGGCCAGCCTAAGACCATTATAAAAACATAATCCTGCAATGGCGCCCCCAGGATTTCAGATGGATGTGGTGGTCAATTTAGTTTAGAAAAGTGGCAATGCACCATTAACAATACTTTCTGATAATCACCGCCATGTGTCTGCCCTGTTGTTTTAATGGTAGAATATACAGAAAGGGGGATAACACTTAGGTATATATAAAGGCCTTGGAGGTACTGCAATGCTTGAGTATAACTATGACAAAATGAAAATGGTGCAATATAAAGAGTATTTTATCTTTATTTTATCTCATCAAATTAAGTAAAATAGCGCCCTCTATAGGTTTTTTTCTGATTTACACAATTCCCTTTTGAAGTGCAGTTAGGAAGAATGCAGTACAATATCAAAAGTAGACGCAAGGGTAAGTTGAGTATATTATTTCTTCAAAAAAAGCCACAAGGAACGCTTTCGCTTCGATTCGTGTCCTATTTAACTCAGTTCTACTCATATGCACACAGTTTGTCGGCAACAGGATACAAAACTAAATTTGCCCAACAAAAAAATAAACTTCAAAATCGGCAGAAAGTACATGTAAAAAAATCCTTTCAAACAACAGATATACAAACTTGCAAACAGCAGAAAACAAAAACGTTCTAATCACAGAAAATTAAAACTGTGGAAATGAAGAAAAAAGGATGCATACAGCAGACAATTAAAACTAGCGAGTAACTGAAAATCAAAAACTTGTGCAGAGGAGAAAAGAAAAACTTATAAAACTGAAGAAAATCAAAGCTTAAAGGGCAAATGCACCATCAGAAAGATTTAGGTTCAAAATGATCCTATACATGTCACCTTTCAAATAAGACCTCCCCCGAACCTGTCCTCTTCAGCACTAATCAGTTATAGCTTACAGAAGTTCAGCAAGTAGCAGGCCTGAGGAAGCTATAGAGGGCCTCCATGCATCCCAAGATGCACTCTGTTTTTGACCTCTTCCAAGCACCAGCCTGTGTCACCAGTGCTTAAAGGGGAACTAAAGGCTCACATACATATTAGCTTATATGAAAGTAATACACTTATAGAATAGGATGCTGTCCTCCTTTTTCTCTAAGTGAGCCCATGAGGGGAGAATTTTGAGTTTTGCTACCAGCTTCAGCCAGCCCCTAGCAGCCCCTGGTAGCAGCCATGTTGCTCTACTGCTATCAGCTGCGACCTAAATGGGTGGCAGCCCACTTGCTGTGCCCTAGCTCTGGGCAGCGCATCATAGACTGTAGAGCTCTATACACCAAGTCTCTTCGAAAGTTGCATAAAAACTTGTATGAGTATCAAACAGGTAAATGGTAAAATCATGAGCAGCAATTGGTTGTACAAAAAGACAGGGTGGTAGAGTTATTTTTCATATATTTCCTGTTGGTAAATTCAGACAAAAACAGTGGCTAGCATCACTGAAACTAGTAAATCCACCTGTCTTGAAGTATGCAGTTCTATGTTCAGACCACTTCCCTGGCTTCCTGGTCAAGTCGTCCTCAAGTCAAGTAGTCCTCAAGTCAAGAAGTCCTCAGGTTATCTCGTCCTAATAGAGCACTCGTCCTCAAGTAGTATTCAAGTAGATAACTTCTCACAGGGGGACAAACGTACAGGATGATTGAAGCAAGTTTCAAACGTTATAAATAAAATATATAGATATTGAATAATCATTCCAAGATAACGATAATACACCTAATTTTGGCTAGACAAAAAGTCAATTTTAAATGATTTCATTCACCAGGGGCCATAACCGCTCGTCTTCCTCTTAGAAAAAACACACATCTCATTTGGAATATCTATCGAATTCTTTTTTGATTTTTTTCTTATATGACTAATGTCCTTTCCCACTATTAACCAGTTAACACGTGTAGCCGCACGTCAAACAGTGAGAACTAAACACTGAGGACGAGTTGGTTATGACGAGTTGGTATGGGTACGAGATTAGCATGAGGACTACTTGACTTGAGGACGACTTGACCAGCTCCCCTTCCCTGATGCATATTATGTAAGAAATCACAAACCACAGTCAGGATTACTTATAAAAGGGGAACTTGGGGGACAGCAAATCATAAGGTTATTTGAAAATTCATGAACATAGCTCAACATCTGCAAATAAATTGTATACCTGTGAGACTATGAAGGAAGGGTTGAATAAAAACAATACTTGTATATACATCAATCATCCAGATTTTCAGTATTTGATTTTACTTGAAGCTAGCTGTTCTACAAAAACTGTTTTCTTTCATGTAACCTACACAGATACTAAAGAAAATGATTGCTGTCCCAAGTACTGATAGCTATTTCCTGCGTTGATTAACTTCTGTCTCCTGGGATCTAGATGTGTAATGCCACAAGGTTATAATTAACCCTTTGTTTATCCTTTTCCTTTAAGGAGTTGTTACTTCCTTTTGTTGAATGGCACAGCACCATCCTGTTGAGTATTCCTGACTGCATTTTTGATTTCTGGTATAAAAAAAAAATCAGCAAAGTGGTCTGAACATAAAATTACATACATGCTTCAGGACAGAAATTCAGTGATGCTAGCCACTGTTTTTGTCTGAATTTACCAACAGGAAATATATGAAAAATAACTCTACCACCCTGTCTTTTTGTACAACCAATTGCTGCTCATGATTTTACCATTTACCTGTTTGATACTCATACAAGTTTTTATGCAACTTTCGAAGAGACTTGGTGTATAGAGCTCTACAGTCTATGATACACTGCTCAGAGCTAGGGCACAGCAAGTGGGCTGCCACCCATTTAGGTCGCAGCTGATAGCAGTAGAGCAACATGGCTGCTACCAGGGGCTGCTAGGGGCTGGCTGAAGCTGGTAGCAAAACTCAAAATTCTCCCCTCATGGGCTCACTAAGAGAAAAAGGCGGACAGCATCATATTCTATAAGTGTATTACTTTCATATAAGCTAATATGTATGTGAGCCTTTAGTTCCCCTTTAAGAGATAGCAGTAGCAGGGAAGCCTGGCCTTCCCTTTCTTGCTAATTTTTATTCCTGGCTCATCCCTGATCACAATTTTTGGAAGCAAATAAAACTTCAAGAAGTAAAACTTACATAGTATGGCAGAATTGAGCGTTTCAGGAATTTGTAGGAATGGAAATATCTGAATCACCTAGAGAACTTCTCCCTTAGATCCACATGATCCTTTACTCAATGTTGCCAGGTTCTTTACTCAAAGATAGCATCTTGACAACAGGAAGTGAAGGAATACACATACTAATACGTCCTACACTATTCCCATGAGTAACTGCTAACTGACACAAGTGTTGCAATATCCTGTAAGTGATTAGCACAAACTGATTTCATAGCAATTAGGAAGTCATGGTTTCTACCCAACAATAAGCTACAAATCAAAGACAAGCCACCACATAGTATAATTTCCAAGGATTGTTGGAATATACAATAGAATATTGAAGAAGTTCAATCTTTGGGAATTGTGACAACTAATTGAAAGCCAGGAATGAAAATCTAAGCAGAAAAGGGGAGCCCAGCCCCCTATTACTGCTATCTCTTAAGCACTGGTGACACAGGCTGGTGCTTAGAAGAGGTCAAAAACAGAGTGCATCTTGGGATGCATGGAGGCCCTCTATAGCTTCCTCAGGCCTGCCTCTTTGCTGAACTTCTGTAAGCTATAACTGAGTAGTGCTGAAGAGGACAGGTTAGGGGGAGGTCTTATTTGAAAGGTGACACGTATAAGCTCATTTTGAACCTAAATCATTCTGATGGTGCATTTGCCCTTTAAAATAATTGCTAACATCAGAAAATCCAAACTAGTGTGATGGTAGATTCTCTGTTCTGTTTTATATTTTCTGTTAATATTTCCTGATAAGTGCAAATATTAATGTTTTTGCCTGCTGTTCGCATGCTTTTGTTTTCTGACATTGGAAAGTTTATTTCTGCTGTCCCATCTGCACCATCGTAGGAACCTCTCACGCAGAAGAGTTGAGTTGCAGGGTATCACCGCTAGGAGTCAATTTTGACCTATATAGTGATTACCCGATTTTCGCACAGTTCAAGACAACTGTGCTGCTTAGAACTGTGTCAAAACAAGTTGCAATGTGGGTAATTTTCAGCCAATCACGACTGTCTAGACTTTTTATCGTTGATATGATTGGTCAAAAGCCATGTTTGCTACGTCCTTGCACTGTATAGCCACGACAACAACACTCCCAACAGGTTGGTACAGTTGTGAAAACAACCTCTAATATATACGGTAGGCGCCACTTTGAAAAGTAAGAAAACTAAGATTAGCCAGTTTCTAAGTTATTTTGCTATCGATACGGTCATACTTTATTAGCGTACAGGACATAAGCTCTCTTATCCTAACTTCAAGACTTATTTTAGTGTTTATTCGTAGTCTGTCTGTATTTTTAAAATGTTAGAATTAAGCTATTGAATGTGTAAGTGTGAAATTCTAGACTCAATCATTCAGTCAATCACTCAATGATCAATCTAGTGTAGTCTGGTAGGCACTGGTACGATCACGGATAGATGTACGCCATCTTTGGACGAGACCAAGCGATAGCGGCGATAGTTTTCCGAGTTTTGCAGAGACAAGAGAAGGGTTTGCTGTGTGTTTTGTAGTGTAGCCTGTGCGTGAACTGTGTGTTATTTGTTTTGTGTTGTTGGTAGGAGCGGGGAGGGTAGTTTGTGGGGAGAAAATTGAGGATTGGTGAGTGGACGAGTGTAGCGTGGGTAGCGGTTTTGGCGGGAAAACGTTTGACAGGAGGCGGCAAGAGAGAAGTAGCGTTTTTGGTGAGAATTTGGGAAAAGTTTGACTGAGAAGTTGAGGGTAATGAATCGGAGAAGCAGTAAAGAGGGTGGGAAGGGGGGAGAGGAGTTTTTAGTGGAGTGTGGGAGATGTAAGCAGTGGTTAAGTGGGGATGCTTTAGGATTAGACAGGGAGAAGGTAAAGAGGATGAATTTTATATGCAAGGCTTGTGTGGAAGGGGAGAGGTGGGAGAGAGAGGCTAAAGAGTGGGAGAAGAAGGCAAGGGAATTGGAAAATAGGAAGATAGTGGAGAGGGATCAGGGTATAGGAGAATGGAGAAGGGAAATGGAAAGGAGGATGGGCGAAGATCTGCCTTAATATGAACGCTGCATCGCTCGTGCTTCTCCCCTTTCTAAACCCAAACTGTATTTCCCCTAATATCCCTCTCTCTTCTACCTCTTCTTCCAACCTTCTTCGTAGGATTCTGGTGAAAAGTTTATACATGCTACTATTAACTGCAATTCCCCTGTAATTTCCCAACTCCTGCTTTCTCCCCCCTTTGTATAAGGCTGTCACTACCCCTTTTTTCCACGCTGATGGTACTTTCTCCTCTCTTAACACCTTATTGAAAATGTCTGTTACCCACTCGAGAACCTCCTCCCCCCCTTCTATCAGAAACTCGCTGGGTATGTCGTCCACCCCCACTGCCTTCCCTTTTTGCATTTCTTTTAAGGCCGTCCTTACTTCTTCTATCCCAATATCTTCTCCCAGGCCCTCTTCTCCCTCCTCGCCTATACCCTCTCCATCGTCCTCTACCCTTTCATCTGTCTCGTGTGCTGCGTATAAATCTCTCCAATATTCCTTAATGAAATTTGCCTGTTCCTGTTTGTCCACTATCTCTCTATCTCCTTCTTCAAGTACTACTTTCCCTTTTTTCCTTTGTCTCTGTTTTCCATATGTCTTCCAGAAACGTTTTATCTCCCTCCTATTTCCTTTTTTCATCCCAGTTATAAGTTTCAGCTCCTTTCTCTTCCTTTCCTGTATTTTCAATTTGTTCACCCTCCTTTTTGCCTTTTTGTACCTATCCAGGTCTTCTTTTGTTCTTCTATAATTTTGCAAACCCTCCCTCCTTTCTTTAATTGCCTCTCTCAATTCTGCTGGTATGCCTCTCGCAACTGCTCTACCGTACACCTTCCCTATTGTTCTCCCCCCTACCCTCTTCATACACTTCTCAAACTCATCTCCTTCCTTTTCCACGTTCCAATCTACCCTTCTTCCTCTCAAGTTCTGAATGGTCTCTCCTAACTCTTCCCTGAACTTTGCCCAATCTGTCCGTTCATTTATTTTCCACCTTCCCCTTTCCTTTTCTTTTCCTTTCTCCGTTACTCCCCCCCTAATATCCATCCAGATCCAATTATGATCACTGCCTATATCTGCCTCCCCTTTCTCGTCTACTCTGAAGCTAACTACCTCCCTCATGCTTTCTGCACTGATCAAAATATAGTCTATTATCGTTTCCTGCTGTCCTTCTATCCTTGTCCACTTTCCTATGCTTCCCTCCCACCTGTTAACTATCTCTAACTCTGCGTCCCTCGCAAACTCCAAAATCCTTCTCCCATTTACATTTATTTCTTCCTTATTCCCTTTTATTCCATGTTCCCCATTTCCTATGTGTCCGTTAAAATCTCCCCCCAGGATTATCCTATGGCCCCTTTGTTGTAATTCCTGGACCTGTCTCCTAAGCCATCCCATTATCTTGTCGTTCCACTCTCTATCTATTCCCTCCCTTCCCATATATACCACTCCCACTGCAGTTTTGTCTCCACCAAGTACCACCTCTACCCATTCTATCTCATTGAAGACCCCTGATTGCTCCCATTCTGTGTTCATATCCTTACCCCAATTTACCTCTGTCCCCTCTATCCCTTCCTTAATATATATAGCCACCCCTCCCCCCTTTCTCCCCCCTATTCCCCTCCTTTTTCCTATTCTCTCAAAACCTTGGATACCTTTAACGCTTACTCCCTCCCTTTCATGTGTTTCCGTAACTAGCCCTATGTCCATCTCTGACCCCTTCATAACCTCCTGCATCTCGTCCTCTTTACCCCTCTCTCCTCTTACATTAATTAACCCTATTCTAGCTATCTTCTGTTTCTTTCTTTTTCTTTCCCTTTTCCTCTTTTTTCCTCCTATACTTCTCCCCTTCCCTCTTACTAGTTTCCCGTCTGTTGTTTCCCCGCTCCTTCCACCCACTGCATCACCCCTCTCCCTATTCCCTTAGTTAAAGCATCTCTCCCCTCCCCTTCCTTGCAATGTAGCCCGTCCCTAAACCACTCCTCCCTCACCCTACTGCCTTCCAAAAACTCCCTCCAATGCGAAATATATCCCCACCCCTTTCTCTTCATCACCCTCACTAACTCCTCATTCCCCTCTCTAACGCTCTTCAACCCTGCCTCCCCCTGGTCTACCCTTGGAACCATCCCTGACCACACCCCTACCCCCTTCCCACACTGCCTATCTACTTCCTCAACTAACCTTTCTACTTCCCTACCGAACATTCCCACGTCTAAAATACCCGACCCCCTCTGTATATGGCTAGTCCCCACATGTACCACCACACAATCTAGCTCCCCCTTTGTCCATTTCCCTAGGTGCTTCCTAACGTCCCAAATTTTCGCCCCCGACATCGACACCACTTTCGCCTCAAACCCCTTTCCTAGTAACTCCCCTAGATCCTTTTCAATCCCTCGAATCATCGAGCCCCCTACAACTAATACCTTCCTTACTCCTCTTCTCTTCTTCTTCCCCTCCTCCCTCTCCTCTCCTTCCCTTTTTCCCTTGATCTTCTCCCTCGCTCCCCCCCCTTGTTTCCCCTCCTCTTCTCCTTTGGGCTTCTCCCTCGCTCCCCCCCCTTGTTTCCCCTCCTCTTCTCCTTCCCCTTCGGGCTTATCCCTCGGTCCCCCCCCTTGTGTCTTCTCCTCTTTGTCTCTTACCCTTTCTCTCCCCTCCTCCTTTCTTTCTCCTCTCCTCCTGTCTACCTCTGCCCTCTCTTCTTTTTCCACTACTCCGTTGTCCCTTTCACTCCCCTCTTCCCTCTCCTGCCTCCCCCCTTTCTCCCCCCCTCCGTCGTCCCTCTCGCTTCCATCTTCCCTCTGCTGTCTCCCCCCTTTCTCCCCTACTCCGCCATCCCTCTCCCCCCCGTCTTCCCTCTCCTGGCCTCCTTCTTCTTCCCTTTCCTCTTCCATCTCTTCTCTCTCTTTCTCTCCCCCCTCCCCTGTGCTCCCTATCCTCTTCTCCCCTTTCTGCTACCACCATCCCCTTCTTTCTTTTACCCTCTCCTGCACTTTCTGTTCCTTGACTTAGACCCCCTTTTCCAGCTATCTCTTCTAACCTTTCTACCCTTTTCTCCCAGGGGAAGAGAAAGAAAAATGTGAAGGTGGCCTTTTTGGACGTGAGGAAAGCGTATGATAGAGTATGGAGAGAAGGTCTTTGGAAAAAAATGGAGGGATACGGGTTCGGGGGGAAATTTCTACGAATATTAAAAGAGCTGTATAAAGAGAGCACGTGTATGGTAAGATTTGGGGAGATAGAGACAGACTGGTTTGAGGTGAAAGAGGGACTTAAGCAAGGATGTTCGCTGTCTCCGGTGTTGTTTGCGTTATACCTGGCAGAGCTAGGAGATAGGTTAGTGGCAAGTGGGCTTGGGGTCAAGGTTGGGGATGTTACAATACCAGGATTGTTTTTTGCGGACGATATGGTCGTCACGGGACAAGGGGAAGGGGATTTAAGGGAGATGTTGAGAATGGTAGGGGGATATGGAAGGGAATGGAAAATGCAGTTTAATTCCTCAAAGAGCAAGGTAGTAAACATAGGAAAGATGAGTAGCAAAGACAAAAGATGGCTAGTGGGAGAGGGGCAGGTACAGGAAGGGGATGTCTACTGTCTAGAGATAAAAGAGCAGGAAGAATACAAGTATTTAGGAATCTGGTTCTCAGGAGTAAAGGGTATGTTCAAAAAGCATATCAAAAATGCGATCAAGAAAGCAAAGAGGTTAAAGGGGGTGATAAAAAACGTAACGGCAGATACATACCAAAGGGCAGGAGTAGTGACTAAACTGTGGGAGGCTCTGGCTATCCCAAGCATCTTATATGGAGTGGAGGTTTTCGACATGGCAGAGAGTGACAAGCATAAGCTAGAGACAATTGAGAGACAAGTAGGAAGGTGGGCTATAGGGGGTGAAAAAGGGACGGGGTATGAGGCAATTTATGGTGATTTAGGTTGGATTAGCCTAGAAAATAGGATAATGGAGAAGAAGTTGGTATTTGCAGGCAGGGTAGCATCGCTTGAGCGGGAGAGGTGGGCTAGGCAGGCATGGAACATGGCGGAGGAAAAAGGACTACCATGGATGGGCAAAATAAATGCAATGACTGAGGAGGTGGGGCTGGAGGGAGAAAGGTTACGGTTAGGCCAAAGCACATGGAAAATGGAAGTGAAGTCAGCAGTAACGGAAAGGGATAGGCGAAAGTGGCAAGAGGGGATGGGAAATAAGAGTACGTTAGAAAAATACAGAAGTAAGGAAGAAAAGCAATTTGAGGAGTGGTTAGACAGAGAAGAAGGCAGAACGGTTTTCAACATCAGAGCAGGATCACTAGGTCTGAGGAATAGGACAGGCAGGACAGTGCAAGATAAAACTTGCCAGAAATGTACAGAAGGGGAGATCGAAAACGAACAACATTTAGTGCTTAAATGCCAAGCATACAGAATAGAAAGGAATAGAATGTTGGGGAAGGTAAGGCGAATATGGGGAGAAGAGAGATGGGAAGTTTGGGGGGGCAAAGAAGAGGGAGAACAACTAAAGGAAATAGTGGGTTTAGTTGGGGAGACATCAGAGGTACTGGCTAGAACAGTGGGAGATGGTGTGAGGAAGATGATGAAGAAGAGAGAAGGGGAGAAACGATAGGGGTGTACCTGTCTACATATATGTTTGTTATCGTTGTCTAACACATTTGTTGATTTGGACTAAATGGCAAAGGGGAAGAAAGTCGGTGGGGTAAGGGAGGAGCACCGAACAGGTAGGCACGGAGGATACAGGAGGGGAGATGAGATAAAGGTTCACTGATGTTTTAATTGTTCCGTTTATTGAGATATTGAATTAACACCGTTTGTTTGTGGGGTTTGAAATATGTTGAGGGGTTCTTTCCTGTGGGGTTTGAATATATGTGTAGGACAGGGATACAGACCAGAGACTCGATAGGGTATATGTATAGGACAGGAGGACAGGGGAGGGTACAGACCGGATGCAGGAGGCATTCAAGACAAAAGTATGGGGGGAGAGGGAACAGACACTGACACAAGGCCCGGGGGTGACGAGTGGCCTGGGTGGTCGAGGGTGGTCTCCGTAGGTCCTCCTTTGGGAGTTGACCCCGCGGGAAAAATGCGGTTGCGGATCCCAAACAAACAAAAAAAAATACCTAAATAGCAGGCATGTCCATAGTAGTCTGTCGGTGCGTCAAGCACAGTTTGTTTAACGTTGTTTCTGACTTGTTCAGTTTTTGTGGACATTGAATGACGGTGTACTCTATGACTATGGCAATGTAACTTTAAGGTACCAGGGGCAGGGGTACGACATGTACCTGGTCAGCTGCTGAATGGCCACCAGGGAGTTAGAACTGGAGAGTGGAAGTATGGCAGTCTGTGACTTTTGGGGCTGAATCACTAAACAGGGGGAGCGGCGCCACCCCTAGATCAGGGCCACCTTAGCTAGAGATCTGGGAAAGGGGACCATTCGGTAGCTCGATCTGATGTCAGGCGAAAACGCCCGATATGCGAAAACGCCCGCATCGAAAACGCCCGCTATTTTCAAGTGCTGCCGTTTTCGAACTTTATTCCAATTATGTTTAAAAGTGACATAGCGTGTGCCGACCCACGAGTCAAATGAATCCTCGGCGGCCAGATCCAACTCTCGGGTGTGTTCTTGTGACTGAGAGTATAAACCTGCTAAGAAAAAATGGACACCACTATAACTACACTACGACTAACTCGACTATGAACGTAAATAACTAAGAGAAAGAGAACGAGAAAGGAAAAGAAGAGAAAGGAGGAAGAAAAGAAGAAGAAATACACTGTTGCGAAAAGTAAGAAATAGCGGGCGTTTTCGATGCGGGCGTTTTCGCATATCGGGCGTTTTCGCCTGTATTCCTCGATCCCCTGTACATATTGTAATGAGGTGAGCCCGCGAGCCAAAGCGGTAGCTGATCCTTACCTCCCTACCTGTTGAGATTATTGATTGCCCAGCCCCCTATTACTGCTATCTCTTAAGCACTGGTGACACAGGCTGGTGCTTAGAAGAGGTCAAAAACAGAGTGCATCTTGGGATGCATGGAGGCCCTCTATAGCTTCCTCAGGCCTGCCTCTTTGCTGAACTTCTGTAAGCTATAACTGAGTAGTGCTGAAGAGGACAGGTTAGGGGGAGGTCTTATTTGAAAGGTGACACGTATAAGCTCATTTTGAACCTAAATCATTCTGATGGTGCATTTGCCCTTTAAAATAATTGCTAACATCAGAAAATCCAAACTAGTGTGATGGTAGATTGTCTGTTCTGTTTTATATTTTCTGTTAATATTTCCTTATAAGTGCAAATATTAATGTTTTTGCCTGCTGTTCGCATGCTTTTGTTTTCTGACATTGGAAAGTTTATTTCTGCTGTCCCATCTGCACCATCGTAGGAACCTCTCACGCAGAAGAGTTGAGTTGCAGGGTATCACCGCTAGGAGTCAATTTTGACCTATATAGTGATTACCCGATTTTCGCACAGTTCAAGACAACTGTGCTGCTTAGAACTGTGTCAAAACAAGTTGCAATGTGGGTAATTTTCAGCCAATCACGACTGTCTAGACTTTTTATCGTTGATATGATTGGTCAAAAGCCATGTTTGCTACGTCCTTGCACTGTATAGCCACGACAACAACACTCCCAACAGGTTGGTACAGTTGTGAAAACAACCTCTAATATACCTAAATAGCAGGCATGTCCATAGTAGTCTGTCGGTGCGTCAAGCACAGTTTGTTTAACGTTGTTTCTGACTTGTTCAGTTTTTGTGGACATTGAATGACGGTGTACTCTATGACTATGGCAATGTAACTTTAAGGTACCAGGGGCAGGGGTACGACATGTACCTGGTCAGCTGCTGAATGGCCACCAGGGAGTTAGAACTGGAGAGTGGAAGTATGGCAGTCTGTGACTTTTGGGGCTGAATCACTAAACAGGGGGAGCGGCGCCACCCCTAGATCAGGGCCACCTTAGCTAGAGATCTGGGAAAGGGGACCATTCGGTAGCTCGATCTGATGTCAGGCGAAAACGCCCGATATGCGAAAACGCCCGCATCGAAAACGCCCGCTATTTTCAAGTGCTGCCGTTTTCGAACTTTATTCCAATTATGTTTAAAAGTGACATAGTGTGTGCCGACCCACGAGTCAAATGAATCCTCGGCGGCCAGATCCAACTCTCGGGTGTGTTCTTGTGACTGAGAGTATAAACCTGCTAAGAAAAAATGGACACCACTATAACTACACTACGACTAACTCGACTATGAACGTAAATAACTAAGAGAAAGAGAACGAGAAAGGAAAAGAAGAGAAAGGAGGAAGAAAAGAAGAAGAAATACACTGTTGCGAAAAGTAAGAAATAGCGGGCGTTTTCGATGCGGGCGTTTTCGCATATCGGGCGTTTTCGCCTGTATTCCTCGATCCCCTGTACATATTGTAATGAGGTGAGCCCGCGAGCCAAAGCGGTAGCTGATCCTTACCTCCCTACCTGTTGAGATTATTGATGTAACACCTGTGTTATCATGGCTATAAACACAGTTTATATAGGGGTTTACAGATCAAATGGGAGGCAGGCATTTCAATGGAACACTAACACAAATTATAATAATATATAATGATTATAGAGCTGCACTCACCACTCACAAACTCGAGTGGCTCGAGCCCTGGAGCAAACTCGCCATACTCGAGCTGAAATGTTCAAATCATGAGCTTGTCGATGTTGGGAACACAAACGTTACACAGGGCACATAACACACATTATCAACATACATAACTGCTTATCGCTGTCATGTCTTCTTTACAATCTCCAATGTATACATTCAAGCTGTGTTGACTGTTAAACTGGCCTTTGTACCTTTGACATCAGCATGTTTTGAAATCAAATAAATATGGTAATGTTAATAAATGTCCGCCAATAAATATTTATTTTTTAATAGCTGGGCTGGAAAATAAATATCTTTTTGAAAAATCAGAACGTCCGTGAGCTCATGAGTCAAACAGGTGGTGAGCTTATGAGTTGATCTCTCTACGTGAGTGCAGCTCTAAATGATTATAATGATAATGATAAAAATAATAATTGTATTAGTAATGTTGCTGTCATCATCATCATACGCATCACTATCATTGTGTAATCAGAATTATCGTCATTATAGTTAGTATCATTATTCTCTCAACAGAAAATCACTAGAATCACTCTTATTTACTTGAGCAGGAGCAAGCACCTGGTTGGTGGAGGCTAAAAGAGGAGCATCATCATTCACCAGAGTCCAGAGAAGAGCCAACAACAGGCGGGAGCACCCACATTCTGGGATACCCCTTTCTACGCCTTACCTGAAAGACTTCAATTCTCAAACATCGACCTGGGGAGTTCATCTGCAGCAGGAGTGGCATATTCACTATATATGTAAAACACCTCTCAACGCTGGGACAGCTGGTGGGCGTTGAGGCAGAAGTAGAACAGGAGACCATGCATGCTCTATAGTTACATGCACTGGCCCAGATGTTGCCTGACTCACTAATAGGAAAATTCTAAATAATCAAAAAGCACTGTTCTGTATTGTGAGAGCTTATTTATTGTCATTTTGCAGTTATTGAACAGAAAAGCCATATCTACACTTATGATAGTCGTTTATGCTGCATACAGAGTATATTCACTACAATATGGAGATAACAGCCAAGACACTAAATCAGGTTATTACTGTTCATGGTGAACCTATAGACATGAACTTTTAACCATATGACCTGTTTATTATTTTATTTGTTTTCTTTATTATTTCAATATAAGTCAATGTCAACCCGGTATTATATGGATAACATCAGGGAGTAGACAAGAGACTAAATACAGATATTTTCTACTTAACAGTGATTTTATTTACCCATTTATTTTCCTCATTTTCTTAATCAGTTTTATAAGTCTTGATGTCACCACAGTATCTGTGTGCTCGTGTTGTGAAAACAGTGTCCCTGTTGTTAGCGCGAGTGCTCTTCGTATTCATGGATGCCCGATCTGTCGCGAGGAGGTGTGGGGGCGTCCTGGCCAAGGTCACCCGCAAGAAGCCCATAGATGACAGTGTTCTGGACACGAAGCTGAGCCGCTGCCTGACCACCTGTGACCTGACTCTGCTGGGGGTCGGGGGAATGGTCGGCAGCGGGATCTACATCCTCGCTGGAGTCGCAGCAAAGGAACTCGCAGGTGAGACAGTAAAGATATAACGCCAAAATAGCTAGAAAATGTCTATTTTTACTTAGTTTTATGGATGTCCTACTAAAAACTTAAACTGAACTAAATGCCATGGTTAATGGCTAATTCATAAGTTTTGATGGGTTTTCTGTGTATAATGAGACATGCTGTGTATTGGCATTCCTGATTTTAAGTGAGATAGAGCCCTCAGATGTAGCTTGTAGGAGAGAGATTTCTCTTCCCATACACCCTCGCATGGTACCATTCAGGTCAACTTATGATGTAGATAAATAGGGCATTTTGTAAATACAAGTTTGTGTATACAAACATAGAAGTTACATTGTGTGCCTACCTGTCTGCTTAGGCCTCTAAAGCCAATTAGGGCAAAAATGGAAAACAAATTGTTGACTAATCATAAGGCATGCAAAATGGTTGTCATCAGAGTATTGTGGTTCAGAATGACCCACTGAGCTTTAACCCTATAGCATCTGGAGTGTATGTGTTGTCAGTCTCACTAATTTGAACATAACACATTTAAGCTGTATTTGAAGTTTACTTGAAATGGGATTGTCATACACAACAGGTACAACACTTTAATAAAATTTTCTCAAAACAATTTGCTTTGTAGATACAAAAGGGTACAGAAGGTCAGCTTTTGGTTAGATATACTGGGTGTTAATAGGGGAAAGTAAAAAAAAGGCTCTGTGTAGTGTGTATGGTGTGGTTGTGTTTGGAAAGCCCATTGTTTTATTATTGACTGCAAAGTGCAAGCACCACTCTTTATGGCATTTTGTGATTCTTCTCATATGTTCCAAAGACATAATTATTACAAAATTTATTTTTATGTATATTTCTGGTCCTGGCATCTCCAAATCTTTATCCTGGCCTGGATATCTACTAGCTAAAATCTACTATCCTCTTAGACATTTCAAAGACATTATAAAATTATTTTCCGTATGTATATTTCAGGCGCTCGCATCACCATAACCTTTATTCTGGCTGGGATATGTATAATCCTTTCAGTCCTCGCACACATTACAAAATCTTGACATGAAATTGATTTCCCATTCTATGTGTATTTCAGGCCCTGGTATCACCATATCCTTTCTCCTGGCTGGGATATGTACATTCCTCTCAGCGTTGTGCTATGCAGAGTTCGCCGCACGTGTTCCAAAAACCGGATCTGCCTACATGTACACATATGTCAGCTTAGGAGAACTCCTCGCTTTCCTCATGGGCTGGGCGTCATTCATAGGTAGGGGACACTTTCCACATGGGCTGGGTATCATTCATAGGTAGGGGACACTTTCCTCATGGGCTGGGCATCATTCATAGGTAGGGGACACTTTCCACATGGGTTGGGCGTCATTCATAGGTAGGGGACACTTTCCTCATGGGCTTGGCATCATTCATAGGTAGGGGACACTTTCCTCATGGGCTGGGCATCATTCATAGGTAGGGGACACTTTCCTCATGGGCTGGGCGTCATTCATAGGTAGGGGACACTTTCCACATGGGCTGGGCATCATTCATAGGTAGGGGACACTTTCCTCATGGGCTGGGCGTCATTCATAGGTAGGGGACACTTTCCACATGGGCTGGGTATCATTCATAGGTAGGGGACACTTTCCTCATGGGCTGGGCATCATTCATAGGTAGGGGACACTTTCCACATGGGTTGGGCGTCATTCATAGGTAGGGGACACTTTCCTCATGGGCTGGGCATCATTCATAGGTAGGGGACACTATCCTCATGGGCTGGGCATCATTCATAGGTAGGGGACACTTTCCTCATGGGCTGGGCATCATTCATAGGTAGGGGACACTTTCCACATGGGCTGGGCATCATTCATAGGTAGGGGACACTTTCCTCATGGGCTGGGCGTCATTCATAGGTAGGGGACACTTTCCACATGGGCTGGGCATCATTCATAGGTAGGGGACACTTTCCTCATGGGCTGGGCGTCATTCATAGGTAGGGGACACTTTCCACATGGGCTGGGTATCATTCATAGGTAGGGGACACTTTCCTCATGGGCTGGGCATCATTCATAGGTAGGGGACACTTTCCACATGGGTTGGGCGTCATTCATAGGTAGGGGACACTTTCCTCATGGGCTGGGCATCATTCATAGGTAGGGGACACTATCCTCATGGGCTGGGCATCATTCATAGGTAGGGGACACTTTCCTCATGGGCTGGGCATCATTCATAGGTAGGGGACACTTTCCTCATGGGCTGGGCATCATTCATAGGTAGGGGACACTTTCCACATGGGTTGGGCGTCATTCATAGTCAGGGGACACTTTCCACATGGGCTGGGTATCATTCATAGGTAGGGGACACTTTCCTCATGGGCTTGGCATCATTCATAGGTAGGGGACACTTTCCACATGGGCTGGGCATCATTCATAGGTAGGGGACACTTTCCTCATGGGCTGGGCATCATTCATAGGTAGGGGACACTTTCCTCATGGGCTGGGCATCATTCATAGGTAGGGGACACTTTCCTCATGGGCTGGGCATCATTCATAGGTAGGGGACACTTTCCACATGGGCTGGGCATCATTCATAGGTAGGGAACACTTTCCTCATGGGCTGGGTATCATTCATAGGTAGGGGACACTATCCTCATGGGCTGGGCATCATTCATAGGTAGGGGACACTTTCCTCATGGGCTGGGCGTCATTCATAGGTAGGGGACACTTTCCACATGGGTTGGGCGTCATTCATAGGTAGGGGACACTTTCCACATGGGCTGGGCATCATTCATAGGTAGGGGACACTTTCCTCATGGGCTGGGCATCATTCATAGGTAGGGGACACTTTCCTCATGGGCTGGGCGTCATTCATAGGTAGGGGAAACTTTCCACATGGGTTGGGCGTCATTCATAGGTAGGGGACACTTTCCTCATGGGCTGGGCATCATTCATAGGTAGGGGACACTTTCCTGCCGATTGATACTAGGTAGGACATCCAAATGAGGTGATTTCAGAGGCCACTGCTGCTAAATATTGCTCTGGAATGTTGATATTGATGTCTTTAACCAGCATGGCGCCAAATCCTCAAAATCATAAATCAGGTCACCTAGAATGTTTTGTAAGGAATTTCTAAAAATGTCAGTTTCCAAAAAAAATGAAAGTATTTACCCCAAAGTAACTGCTAAAACATTAAGGTCATTTTGCATTTTTTCACTCAGTACTAATCAGTAGTTATGTGTTAACTATTGAATTGCCCTTAATATTTTGTGATCCCCATTAAAAAATATGAGACTCAATTGATTTAGGATCGCCCAATTTCGACATCCAATTACAAAATCCTAGCCAAGACCTCGGTTGATATGACTTGTGCACAAAATATTTCTACTGATGTTTATTTCAGACCATTTTACATATATATCCATATTTGTACTATTATACAGATTTCTTCATGTATTCACATTTAATTAATTGATTCTCAGGCATGCGATAGCAAAGAAGTACATGAAATCTTTAAACAGAGACAAAAAGAATTCACCCAACTTAAATCATAAATTATAATTTTCAAAATTTCAAAGAAAACATTTTTCCAGCCACAAAACATTGAAATTTAACAACTTTATTTTCCAGCCAACATGTTCTCTGCTCCTCTTAGCGCTAGGACTTGGAGTGGGTACCTGGATTCCCTATTCGATCATTCCATCTCCAACTTCACACAGACGCACATCGTGCACTGGACGGTGGGGCCACCTATTGCCGAGTACCCAGACTTCATCGCCTGCGCAATAATGTTACTCCTCACCGTGGTGGCATCGCTCGGAGCCAAATCATCATCTACAGTCAACGGAATATTCACCATCATCAACATTCTGATATTATCATTTGTGTTCATCACCGGTTTGATTTATGCAGATGGATCTAATTGGTTCAGCCCCGAGACCAATGGGTTTCTGCCATTTGGATTCAAAGGAGTGCTTTCGGGGTCGGCTGCGTGTTTCTTCGCGTTTTCAGGTTTTGACATTGTTTCGTACTCTGTTGAGGAAGCGAAAAATCCCTCAAAGTCCATTCTACGTGCCACCGTGTTAAGTTTTATGATTGTGGTTGTGCTTTATTTCGGTACAGCATGTTCTATTACTCTTCTAGCTTCCTATAAGGACATCAAAGTAGAAGCTCCCCTTCCCTCTGCCTTTGCTGCCAGGGGCCTCACCTGGGCCAGGTATATAGTAACAATAGGCCCCCTGTGTGGACTCACCACTGTTTTATTGGCAGCGTTATATAGCACTGTGCGCATCGGATATGCTATGGCAAGCGATGGACTTTTATTTAGTATTTTTGCCAAAGTTAGTCCCGTCACCAATGTCCCGATTGCTGCTACAATGATGGTTGGGGCGTTCATGTCAGCCATTGCATTCTGTTTCGATGTACGTGAGCTGTTAGATTTTCTTATTATATTTTCACTCCTTCAATACACTGCAGTAGCGGCGTGTGTCATTATTTTACGATTCAAGGAACCAGAGAAGAGAGAAGGGAGGCACATACCAGCAGCCATATTGGCATCCTCGCATCTCAAGTACAAAGTGAGTGATAATAGCTTACAGGAAATGTACGAAGGCAGCAACAATGATGATGACAGTTTCTCAGGGAGCAATGAAACAATAGAACTACAAGAGATGGCAAGTGGGCGCACATCGCCGTCATTCACCAAAGCCTCTTCGCCTTATCACAGTCGCTGCACGTGGTGGAGTAAGTGCCTCACCTGCCGTCCTTACAACGTCGTTCTAGCGGCCGTCGTAGCCATGCCCATCTTGATGATGATGTTCGTCGCACTTTTGATCTACAGTGTGGACGCGGTTGCTGCCTCAGAATGGTGGGCTGTGATAGGCCTCCTCTTCCTGTCCTCAGCCATTTTCCTCCTAGTCACCGTCATCATGGCCTACAAGCAATATCGACCAAACCTGCCTTTTGAGGTGAGTAGGGATTGGCTCCTTAACATTATCACAATACCATATACAAAACCAATATTTCCTTTTTAATACAATATCATAACAGTATCTTTAACCATTCCAATGCCACACAGGCATTTATGCATTTATGGTAACATTAACTAAAGAACCAGCCAAGCACATATGCTTTTGGGGAAAATGTGATTCATATAAAGAAGAGCCTGGCTCGCCATTCTAAAAAACAAAGCTAGAAAATTGGGCAATTGGCTTTAAGAATGTCATGCTAGATTCAAGTTTCACTTAGATATGTCACATACTACATGATGGACAAAAACTGAACGACGATTGTGGAAAATGAACGACATTGTACTGAATATTGGCCAATAATACCCATTACACAGGTAAAAATTGACAGGTCCAAACGGGCCCGTTATATTGACGGGCCTGTAACGGCCCGTCACGGGCTCAGAGCCCGTTATAACGGGCCCATAATGAGCTCGTTATAACGGGCCCGTATAGATAATAAAGATAATGGGACCGTTGCAGGTTTTCAAGCCGTGAAATGTCGATATATTGAGGGATCGAAAAACGGGCCTGTGTCCAAATGGCCCGTCAACTTTTACCTGTGTATAATTTGGCATCAGACATTTGTGGGGAAAATTGCAATTTGAACTCTCAAGGGTTAATGATACTTACTGCCTCCCAGGGACCTAATTTTCGTGGCTAGTTATTGAAGGTCAGGGCTAGTAAATTTTACTTGTGAGTAGCCCAAAGGGGCTAGATGAATTTAATAAATCAAGAAGTAAGGAAGCATGAAGTCCTCCTCTGGCTCTGCTCACCTGGATGATGATAATAATGATATCAAAAACAGCAACACTGAATTCTTTTTATGCCATCAATGGAGGCTACGGTTGGGACACTAATTGACAAATTTTGTCAGTTAATATGTAGAAAATTGTTGGCACATCATGCAGATTTTATGTTATCAGGTTTCAGGGCCAGAAAAAACATTTCTGGGGTACCTAGTAAAAGTTGAGGTAACCCCGCCCAGCTAATGAAATTTTTTGTTAATGTTGAGCTCTGATACCATTAAGCAATAAGGCATAACAACTCTAAAGGACATGACACTTTTTCCCATTCAATATCAATATTTGGTCTGACATTATTTTTCTATATAGTATATATGAGTATGTCCTGTTTGGTCAGGCGGCGGGCCTGATATCCACTCTGAGTCATCCATATCCCACAAGGCAGAGACGAGTGGGATAGCTTACAGGTTTCTGGTTATTATGTGATATCAAATTCAGATGATCGATATTAAATCCACGACATGTATAGTGAGAAAATATGATAGAAAATAATATTGAGACTAGGACTGAAGATGACTTAAAAGAAAGTGATCAAATGTAAAGATGAATAGTTTCTTAGGACATTTTTTAGCAAAAC
>OZ012697.1:15413578-15473655 GCA_963942565.1 Maea johnstoni | reverse complement strand
TGGATTGGCCAACTTTATACATTGGATGAAGCAGTTGAGAAAGTTATCTTTTTGGTAGTCAATAGTAAAAGAGGGAAGAGAGAAATATGTTTTAGTTTGAATTATTTTTTAAACCTTTTTTTTAAATATTGAAGAGCAATGAGTATATCAGAAAACTGGTCGTTGACCTTTTAAAATTGAGACCTTTATTAAGATGTGTCAGAAAGAAGCCCTTCATCCTTAATGTAGATAAAGAAAAGTAATATAGATGTACCATGTTACCTTAATTGGCTAATCATTATGAAATGTTTATACTTTTACAGACATCTATTATAAATAAAGTAATAGATACTTATATTTTGTTAGACAGGTAAAAAAATGTAGGGCATATACAACTTTTTTAACTCATTCTAGAAGCCAGAAAAGAATGTAATCAATCAAGGATTGCAATTAACAGGTGCTGGAATCCAGCACAATAAGAAACATTACACGTGTAAATTAATCTGTTGTGTTTGAATTATTATTTCTTTGGTTTTTTATTCGTCTTTTTTATAAAAGGAGAGGAGAGAATCTGTAATCAACTTATATTCAAATTTCAGCATAATCAGAAGTATTCAGTAGTGTTTAAGTAAAGATTCAACAATAGAATGCAAGTAATTTGTCTCATGAAATTCACATCTTATTCAATAAACAAATATTCCAACAAAGCTATAAACTTAAAGATGAACACTTAATAAAAAAATCATTGCCATCGGAAGTTGCGCTGGGCTGCTGTATTGTCTGGGTCATCGGAAGTTGGGTAGCCCATCTTAAGATGGGCCAGCAAAATCCAGCCTAACTTCCGATCGGAAGTTGGGCTTGGCCCATCTTAAGATGGACTGGATCGGAAGTTGGGCTGCAACATATATATATTTATATGTATATATATATATATATATATATATATATATATATATATATATATATATATATATATATATATATATATATATATATATATATATATATTATGTCAGGGGCGAGATTTTCATTTTCATGCATGGAAACTTCATTTTCATGCATGAAAATATAAAATTTCCATGCATGAAAATGAAATTCCATGCATGAAATCTATCATTCCACGATTTTTTCATGCATGAATCTTTTCGTACGGGCTCGCAGCGAGAGCTGGTGGATCACCTGGATATCTGTCTAAGATAGTGGTATGATATGTTTATTCTTACCAGGATACTGGTCCTCGCAACGGAATCCTTTAAATGATACAGGACAGCGACATCCGCAGCCTTCACTGATCCATACCCCATTGTTTTGGCAGGCATCCTCTTCATACTGTAAAAAGAGATAAAGATATTATAACTTGTATCCTCTACAGAGCAAGTGGTGCTGCTAGGGGTGTGGCTAAGACTAAGCTTGTGCGCTTTGTGCAAAAAGCATGAAACCAGCTGGTGCGCATATACTTTTAGTGATGTTGATCAATATTCTAACTGGACCCAGGGCGTGAGTTGCATTAAAGGACTATTTTTGGGGCACTTTAGGCAAAACATGACATAAAACGTTTTGGAGGAATATGACAATACAAATCGTGGGAAGGAAGTGGAATCTCCAATTTTGGCACAACTGCACTTAAAGACTTGCTGACTACAACTGGTTGGTAGGTATAATGAAATTGGCGCATTAGGTGAGTTTCTGGGGTGTGTTTTTTATATATATATACACACACATATATATATATATATATATATATATATATATATATATATATATATATATATATATATATATATATGTGTGTGTGTATATATATATATATATATATATATATATATATATATATATATATATATATATATATATATATATATATATATATATATGTGTGTGTGTATATATATATATGTGTGTGTTCAATTACTGTAATTATAAGTAGGTAGTGTCTCTCAGTAAACGACAAAAGCTGGAATGAAAACAACGAACATAATATTCTATGTGGTCAATAACTGATATATGCCTATCACAGAATGTATGGGATTTGGAGAATGGGCCGGGTTTCGCTGGAGTTATCCAGCATGTCCCAGTTATTCGATACAATGTCGAGAACTGCTCAAAAAGGGGTGATAGACTGTGATGAGGAACAGTTAAGAATCTGATTTATCAGTCTTACTATTGTTAGGGGGTCATTTAAGGAGATCCTCCCTTTTCAGTTGAAAAGAAAATGTTGAATCCACTTTGGATAATTTTGTCTGGATGTTGTTGGCTTCGGGAAAAGATTTCGCTAATTTTCTACTCTGAGTGACAAAGTCATTTTCATCACTGCAGAAACATCCTTGCCCGAGAAATCGGTTATAAAGAATAGGGATAGTCTTTAGATCGATATTTGTTATTGATACTTACATAAAAACTATGACTTTTAAGAGTGAATAAGCTTAAATTTTCCAATCATTTTTTTGATAAATATACCCCCAGATTCGGGCAGTATAAATACAATCAGGTAGTGTTTACTTATAGCAGTTCTTAACAGCAAAAAAGTTTACCTGTGAGAATTTTTTTGTTTCTACCATAACGTTTAGATTATTTAGAGAGTATTCAAATCTAACTTTTTACGGGGATTTTTGATTAAAACTACCCTAAAATCAGGCACTATGGGTACATTTTATGCTGTTTATCAGTACCAGTTTCAATCAATGACCTACAAAGATATATGTGCGTGGCTTGTAGTTTCTACTCTGAAGTACATGTATGTAGAGTGAGATCTCAGAAATATACCACTTTCAGTCATCTTTCAATAAAACTACCCTTAAATCATGCACATTTGGTAATTTAATCATTTTACTTTTAAAGGTTTCAATCAATAGCCTTCAAAGAATATTTCTGTGAGGGTTGCACTTGCTACTCTGAAGAATAGAATTTTTCTGCGTCACATCTCCAAAATCTCACTTTTCAATCATTTTTTCCTAAAGTTACCCCATAAATGCAGTCACTTACGGGGCCTTTCAAACTTTACTGATAACAATCATCATCAATATCTCTCTTAGTGTATCAGTGTGAGGTTTTCAGTCTTTACTCTCATTCTAGGATTGTTTTAGTTAGCTATATATTCCATGTCTCACTTTTCCTATCCTTTTTAGTGAAAACACCCCCAGAACACACCCTATATGTCAATCTCATAATATTTACTATAACTATATATATACTATAATCAGCAATTCTTTACAGGTATTTATAACAAGATTTGAGATTCCACTTCTTTCCTTGTATTTTTTTTATTATCAGTTTCCCAAAAAAGCACGTTTTATGGTCAATGGGTACATGTCCCTATTTGAGCTTGACCCTTACATCTCCTATGTAAAGACTTGGACGACTAATCAGTGCATACCTCATCACTGTTGATGTGTATTATTTTGTTAAATTAAGCTGAATTTAATGTTATAGGCAACAAGGTAAAACAATAAGTATCCGACTTAAATTCTAAATGAAATTGAAAGTTCTAAAATATGATATTCACTGTAGAAGAAATGGCATTAGTGGCTGGTACTACCCTTTTTACACATACATGTACGCTTCTTACTGTGCTGATTTATCTAAAAACATATTAAACACACATATCCCAGGATTAATAAAGGGAAGCCATACAGTACTATGCTTATAAAATCACTGCATGCTTGTTCTTTCCTCATTTGCTAAAAGCGAGGGGTTGAGGTATGTTATCATGAGAAATGTCTACAGCCCCAAACGTTCGATAGTTTGAAACCACAAGTGCCCTTGCAACTTAATGCGCATCCATCAAAAAAAAAGGAAAAAATTGGAAATTGGTATAACAAATATCATTGGTTTTAGCATTTTGAATATACATTTAAAGTTATGATGGTATATGATTAAGAGCATATTATTCATACCAAATTATCAAATACCACCAATATGAGAGTGCCTTCATAACAAATGTAATAATTATCAACAGAACATTTACCACAAATAACATCATTTGAAATATATCTAAAGTGAAACTTAATCACACAAGTACAATATGTTGCCGGTTAATTTATGGAAGTAAATCAGAACATAATGGAGGTCATCACAGTTTAACTTTTTCTAAAGACATTATAAGTCCACTGATTAAGATGTCCTCCACAGAATTGACAGTACTGGCCATATGGCAATGAATCCTATAGAAATGGGGTAAAAACATGTGATAAGGATAAGCAGCCTTCGTTATTCAATTGACAACATCATTCACAAAAACAGGGAGAGGAAATTGAGCGCATTCCAGTCTCTTGGGGTATGCGGATGTTTCATTATTTTTTTTCTGGCATTAGAATGACCAGTGATCCAATAACGATGGACAGGAAGTACCCATGCATGCTTTATGCTGGGGTCCCACATCGACCTGGCTTGAATTCGACTTAATGCAAATGATATTATAATGAGCTTTTTGAGTCGCATTCGACGTTTAGGAAAAGTCGCAATCAACTTTTGTCCTCGAGTTCGGCAATTCAAATTCGACCCTTTTTTTGGCGCCAAAATAAAAAGTCAAATTCGCTAAATGAAATATCGCATGCGCAAAAGAGGGCCTCTCAAACTTTTTGAGAGGCCCTCTTTAAAACTAGGGTTCCACATGGAGTTTGCTGGAATTCAACCAGATTCGACAAATTTGGCGAAAAGCCGAATACGACAAATTTCGACCAAGTTCAAAAAGAGAAAAAGTCTCGAGGTTAGGCAAATAAAATGGTGTTTAAGGCGTGTCGAATGCGATGTGGAACTGCTTTACGTCGCATTCGACCCCTAAAATGTCGAAAGGTCGAAGAATGTCGAAAACATGTTGCGCGTTCGAGTTTAATGCAAATGATCTGTTTGATTGACAGTTTATGTCGAATGCTACATGTGAGGCATCGCATTCGACATGGAAATTCGCATTCGACATTTGCCTACACCTCGCATTCAACAGGAAATAAGTCGAACGCAATTTTCGACTTTATGCAAAAGCGAAAATCATTATGATAATGACAAACTGCAAACTCCATCGCATTCGACAAGATAACGATGAAAGTTCCTCAAGATTGGATCTCGAGGAACTTTCTGAACATTCAACAAGTTAAGAAAATGGAATTCGACATTTATTTTGGCAGCAAAACCAACCTCGTTTTCGAATTGCCGAACTCTGGACAAAAGTCGAATGCAACTTTTCCTGAAGATCGCATTCGACTCGAAATCTAGGGGTTTTCCTCATTACCATATCATTTACATAAAGTCGCATTCGTGCCAGCTCGATGTGGAACCCTAGCTTTACTCATTCAACCAATTTGGACAGAATTAGACTTTTGTGGTATGCTAATGAGTTCACTCCCAGTATCTCATCAAATGTGACATTTGGAATGTTTTTATGTTTTTGTTTACGTTTTAATGTCGCATTCGACTTCTCAAATTACAACTGGCTAGTCACGAATTAGCCACAATTGGCATAAATGTGATAAAAAACAAAATTCAAATTCAAATTCGACTTCTCAAAAGTCGCATTCGACCAAACCTGTCAATCAAAACAAGTAATTACCATAAACTCGAATGCGACAAGTGTTTTCGACCTTCCCACACCCGTTTTCGACCATTCGTCTTCTAGCATGATGAATGCGACGTTTAGCAATTCCACATTACATTAGACACGCATTGCCTAAGGCTGGGGTTCCACATCGAGCCTGTGCGAATGCGACTTTATGCAAATGATATGGTAATGAGTTTTTCATGTCGAATTTGACGTTAAGGAAAAGCCGCAATCGACCTTTCGACAAAAGTTCGGCAATTCAAATTTTTTGGCGCGAAAAATGAAAAGTCGAATGCGCAAATGAAATGTCGCATGCGCAAAAAGGGGCCTCTCAAACCGTTTGAGAGGCCCCAACATCATTTTTTTGTCGCATTCGAGCGGATTCGACTTTGCCAATATGCTAATGAGTTAACTCCCAGTACTTCATTTGCATAAAGTCGAAAGCGACATCTGGGAAGTCGAATGCAACTTTTTTAAAGTCTCATTCAACTTTTTTGAAGTTGAATGTGTAAAATAAACTTACGCATTCGATAAGTTGCTTCGACAATGTTATGGTGGTTATTTTCCCACGATCAAAATGTTGAATGCACATTTAAAATGTCGAATTCGACAAAATGAAGTAGAATTCGACATCTTTTTCGGTCGCATTCAACATTTTATTGTCGCATCCGACTAATCCAATGTCGCATTCGACTTTTAAAAGATCGAATGTGACAACAATCTGCAAGTCGCATTTGAATTTATAAAAGTTGCATTTGGTTGGAATGAAGTACATTCTAGGGCATTGCGCGCGGAAAGAGAGATTCTCAGTTAAATTCTTCCTCCCCCTTTCCCCCCTTTTCCTTAACTTACGGTTAACAATTACGGTGATCGGTACGAGCGTCATCACGTTGGGGACAGAGCAGAGGTTGGTTTCGAGTCCCTCTGACTGTCCCTGAATCGTTCGCGTGCACTCAGCTTAATTGGCCCTTCAGCGCGCGCCGTGGCTGGATACTTTGTTTAACCCCTGCAGCCGCTCTCAGGAGCAGCCACTCCAGGCACGGCACGCTCCTTTTCCCGCTCAGTTTCAGGCATCAGCCAATCAGCGCACAGCCGGCACGCGGCGGGCCCACTCCCGGCGGTCGCTTGAGCAATCACGCTCATTCACTAATTGGATCAGGCTACCGTGATACGCACGACAAATCGCTCGCTTCAGTGGATCCGTTCCACTAGCGCAGGAAATGCCGAAAACACGCATCTACAAGTGCAATGCTTGCAACAGATCGCACGAAAGGCCAACTGGCAAGCACTGCCAATGGCTAGAACAAGAAGAAAGGGTTCTTGAGACCGAAGAGACACCTCCACCGGCTGAAAACAGTGGTCTCGCAGCAGCACTCCAAAATCTGACGAAACAAATGACCACCATGGGCGACCGCCTTGGCAGCATGGAGAAGAGGTTCGACGAGAGACCAGCAGCCCGAGATGGTAGAGAACACATCGAAGTAGACGAAGGGCAGCAGCCAACACCGGGCACGAGCCGTGAGGTACGGGATGTCCCATCCCCGAGGGAATTGCGCCGGGATTATGAAGTCGGCCGCGAACTAAACAGAAGGCTCCCAGAGTTGGAGGCAGAGAACGATTTTGCGGCAACCGCCAGACAGCCATTCCAGAGAACGAGAGGTAAGCGGTCTGGGGCGGCTAGAACCGTACAGGATACGGTCAAACGAGACATTGATTGGCCCCATTTTCATATTTATACTGCGCCCGGAGCGGACCCCATGACTTTTGAGCGTTTGTCGGTCCAGGAATTCGTGTTCGGATACATGCTGATGGTGGACCAACGCGACTCGAAGCTCGACAGGGCAGTTATGTGGAATGTGCTGAAAGGGATTGTAGAAGATGCCACGGAATACCCATGGCACAATGTCAAAAACTTTTATTGGATACTCGCTTCTCATGTGGAGAACGAGAGAATGGAGTGGACGGACGATGCTGAGATTCACAAGTTAAGGGCCAAGCATGCCCAGAAATACGAAGCACCGAACACCCAACAGCCTGTACAGTCGACACAGGCCGAAAAGCTACGCTATTGTGGTCCCTACCAGAAGGGGACGTGCCAGGAGAAAGCTGACCACGCTGGTCAAAAGCACATGTGTGCTTTCTGCTATAGAGCGAAGGGGGCAGCCTACCCTCACCCTGAGCTCGAGTGTCGTCGCAAGACATCGGAAGAAGCGTCAAAAAACGGGAGAGGGGGGGAATAATCCGTTCCCCCCCCAACAACACGCAACCCCGGACGGGGAGCGGAGCAGCAGTGCGGGAGCTGCATTCCAACGAGCCAGCGGAGGGTGATGATGGACTACCTACGAATGTATCCGATGACCCCGGTCAACCAAACAACGAACAGTGGTCGAACACTCGACAACAGGGGCTTTACGACCCCGCGGACAATCCCACATTACAGGGACTCGCATCCCGGATTACACGGAGTAAGGATGGTGACCTGCCAGGCGTCGGTGCCTCGGGCACAGAGCAACAGCTCAGGGTAGGTGTCTGTCAGGGTAATGAACTTTCCAACGGCAATAGTGACATTGAACTTAACCGACACCCATCAGGTCGGGGGCAGGTAGATAGCGAAGATAATGGTAGTTCGGGTCACACCACTCAGGGTGGCGATAGCGTCAATATACCTAATGTTTATTTGTCATTGCATGATGTTGATATAAACGCAGTAGATGGTAACAACAGGGTGTTGAAGAAAATTTTTGATCTTGTGGCTAGTACAGGGCAACCTAATTATACCGCAGCGCGCATCCCTCTCCCCAGCGCCCTCAATATGGCCAATTGGCGCAGCGACTTAAAGGGTTACAGGGACTACAGGATAGTAGAATATTTGGCATATGGCTGGCCGATTGGAATCGATCGCGACGCCATTCTGCATTCGCAACAGGGCAATCACCCGTTCGCGAGAGCCCATTCGCAAGACGTGGAGCATTATATAGCAACAGAGTTAGGGCACGGGGCACTCTTGGGCCCGTTTGAGGGCCCCCCAGCCACTACCTGTCATTTTAGCCCATTAATGACCAGGGTCAAGAAGGACTCTCCGTTCCGCAGGGTGATTGTGGACCTGTCATGGCCACACGGGGCATCGGTCAATGATGCCATCAGTAGGACCACCTACATAGACGGCCCGATGACCATCTCCCTCCCCACGACCGACAATATGGAGAGGGCGGTCGTGGCACTGGGAAAAGGGGCCTTCTTATATAAGACGGACCTGTCGAGGGGATATCGCCAGCTGCGAGTCGACCCCCTCGACTGGCCACTGCTCTCGTTCCGACATGAAGACAGGTGTTTCATGGATATCTGCCCCCCCCTTTGGTCTGCGCTCGTCGGCTATGGCCATGCAGAGGGTGTCGCAGGCCATAATCCACCTGCATGCACGACGAGGTTTCGTCTCCCGAGCGTATATTGACGACTTCGGGGGGGCAGAGCCCGGCAGGCAAAAGGCAGCCACGGCCTTAGAAGCCCTGCAGCATATCATGGGGCGCCTGGGGGTCAAGCAGGCCGAGGCCAAGATTTACCTGCCCTCGCGGCAGATGATCTGGCTCGGCATTCATTTTGACACCGACACCATGATAATGGCCGTACCCAAGCAAAAGATGAGGGAGGTCATGGCCTGCCTAGACATGTGGCTGGGCAAAACGCGGGCGACCAGAAACGAGATGCAATCTCTTCTCGGCCTCCTGAATTTCGTGGCATCCGTGGCCCCACCGGCCCGGCTGTTCACGAACAGGATGCTGGATGACCTCAGGGAGGCTCCGCCCTACGGGGCCACCTCCCTGCCCCTGCAGTTCAAGCAGGACGTGCGGTTCTTCGTGGAACTGCTGCCTATTTTTAATGGCAGAAAGATCATGGGGAAACGGGTCATCCCCTACCAGCACCAGGTCGAGCTCGACGTTTGCCTGACCGGCTGTGGGGCAGTGGCGGGGGATCAATACTATGCCACCCCGTTCCCCGAGCAGGTGCTCGAAAAGGAGCATACCATAGCCCACCTTGAGTTGCTGAATGCGTCGTTGCAATCAAGGTGTGGAGGACCAGGTGGACCGGATGGACTGTGCAAATTTTTTGCGACAATCTTAACTCGGTCCACGTCCTGCAGTCGGGCAAATCACGCGACAGCTTCATGCGAAGTTGTGCAAGAGAGGTGTTCCTGTACACCGCGGCCTGTGACATTGACATACAGGTGTGTCATAGGCCGGGTCTACAAATGGTCTGGGCAGACGCCCTTTCCAGGGAGCACACTCATGAGCGTTACGCTGCCCAGGTACGGGATGACCCACACCTCAGCAAGGCGACCAGAATAGTGGTCCCCACCGGGGCGTTCGCCATCATGAACGAGCTTTAGCTGATTTCTCAACCCCACCCCCCCCCCCCCACCCACCTTTAACCCTTCCCTTTGTCAGCTTCGCCCCTCACACACGCCCCGTCTTGTCTTGTCTCGGCCCTGACGCTTCAGGGTGCTTAATGTTTTCTCCATTTCTTGCAGGTTTGATGGAGTTGCAGCAGAGAGCGGCTAACAGACAACGGTCGGCGTTCGCACAGGGCACGGTAAACAACCATGAAGCTCACCTTAAGCTTTACCTTTCCTTCGCTATTCATTTCGACCTCCTTGCCTTCCCAGCCAGCACAGCCACTCTGCGCCTTTTTCTTGAGTACCTAACACTTAATTACACCTCAGTCAAGGCAGTTACTAACGTCTTTTCTTCCTTAAGGTTTCACCATGAGAGATTCGGGTTCAGCGTGGATAGTTTCCAACATTTACAGGTGCGGCTGGCGATTCGCTCACTGAGGTTTACTATGAGAACCGCCCCTGCCCCGGCACAGGCTTTTCCCTTTCATTTACTCGCCCCCCTGTCCCAGGCAGCCGAGGTTTTGGGCGTATGGGCTCTCCCCTTCCGGGCCCTTATTGTTTTCGCTTTTTATTCTTTCGCGCGGCTCAGTTCGCTGGTGCCTGTTCACGCGAGTAACTTTGACATTACACGATGGCCCACTATCGGCGACCTACACAGGGACGGGCAGGTCGCCTCGCTCAGAATTTCTTACTCTAAGACCCGCCAGGCGGCTGACGGGGGTTTTTTGGTGCCTATGCGTGCTGCAGCTTGTCCCCCCTGTCCCGTGGCGTTGGCCCAACAGCTCCTCGCGAGGGCCACACAATTGCGGCTGCCCCCTTCTACCCCCCTATTCGCAGCTGTGGGGGAGACCTGCTCCATTAAGCCTAGGGTTGTTACCCAAACCTTCGCGCGCGGTTGCCTTAAGAGATGTTTGGGGCTGCTGGGTCTGCCACACCACGCTTACTCCTTCCACTCCTTCAGGAGAGGGGGCTGCTCTTTTGCGTTTGAGGGGGGGGGCTGTGGAGGCGGATCTGGCCCACCATGGCGATTGGCGCAGCTCGGCGATTAGGAGTTACTATCCAGCTTCTGTTTCCAGGGATCGCGTGGCGCTTGTTTTGGCCAGGGGCCAGCCCCTTCCCCCCAACTAACTTCACACTTGCCGCGCGGAACAATTAACTTTGCCGGTGTAAATTAAACAGGGTCTGTTAAACCCCTATTTTCAACTGCTTGTATTTACAATAAGGGTGCATGGCTCAATATAGCACACCTAATATGGTACACTCGTTGATATGTTTGCACTCATACGGGAGCCCAGCCCACTCACCCATTATATGAATTACACTGCATTCGAGTGGACTGGGGCCCCAACTATTTAGTATTGTTGCATGTACGGGTTATGGTCAAGCATCGTATTTAAAGTGTTATCTTTGAATAAACCTCTTAGTTAATTCGATACATTGTATCGACCTGCTTGGATACAATGTATCTTTTTGTGTTGCATGGAATAAACAGTTTGTACTCCACGTCCTGGTCTCGTCTTTCTTGCAGTGTAATGTGGTTGGAATGAAGTACATTCTAGGGCATTGCGCGCGGAAAGAGAGATTCTCAGTTAAATTCTTCCTCCCCCTTTCCCCCCTTTTCCTTAACTTACGGTTAACAATTACGGTGATCGGTACGAGCGTCATCACGTTGGGGACAGAGCAGAGGTTGGTTTCGAGCCCCTCTGACTGTCCCTGAATCGTTCGCGTGCACTCAGCTTAATTGGCCCTTCAGCCCGCGCCGTGGCTGGATACTTTGTTTAACCCCTGCAGCCGCTCTCAGGAGCAGCCACTCCAGGCACGGCACGCTCCTTTTCCCGCTCAGTTTCGGGCATCAGCCAATCAGCGCACAGCCGGCACGCGGCGGGCCCACTCCCGGCGGTCGCTTGAGCAATCACGCTCATTCACTAATTGGATCAGGCTACCGTGATACGCACGACAAATCGCTCGCTTCCCTCCCGCCCTCCCCTTTTTTCATTAATTCAACGGGTCTTTACCGGATTCGCGTGGGTACAGCTGGTCATTTCAGCAGGTGTAAATTAAACAGGGTCTGTTAAACCCCTATTTTCAACTGCTTGTATTTACAATAAGGGTGCATGGCTCAATATAGCACACCTAATATGGTACACTCGTTGATATGTTTGCACTCATACGGGAGCCCAGCCCACTCACCCATTATATGAATTACACTGCATTCGAGTGGACTGGGGCCCCAACTATTTAGTATTGTTGCATGTACGGGTTATGGTCAAGCATCGTATTTAAAGTGTTATCTTTGAATAAACCTCTTAGTTAATTCGATACATTGTATCGACCTGCTTGGATACAATGTATCTTTTTGTGTTGCATGGAATAAACAGTTTGTACTCCACGTCCTGGTCTCGTCTTTCTTGCAGTGTAATGCGACTTTTTAGTCTTCGAATGCAACTTTTGAAATGTCGAATGCAAATATAAATGTCGAATGCGACTTTTGGAAAGTCGCATTCAACCTAACCTGTCAATCAACCAGGATATTTGCATTAACTTGCATTCGACAAGTCTTTCGTGCGTTCGCACAACCGTTTTCGACCTTTCGACTTCTAGCACGTCGAATGCGACGTTTAGCGATTCCACATCGCATTCGACACGCCTATAAATGCCTAAACCAACGACATTTTTGCGTGTCGCATTCGACTTTTAGCAAAGTTTTGCGAACTCGTCGAATTCCAGCCAGCTCGATGTGGAACCCCAGGCTAACCTAACAAAAGTTTTGCATGCTGCATTTGAATATTAGCGATTCTGAGATATTTTTTGCAAACTCGTCGAATTCACGCCAGGTCGATGTGGGACCTCACCTTTAGTGAATGGTTTTGTTTGTTTGATTGATTGATCTGCTTTAGTCTGCTGAATGCTGATGTTCTCAATAGCTGAGGTTATATACTAGATGTAATCGCCAGGACCAAGCAGTTATTCTCTACTCCTTTTGAACATGTGATACAAGATATTATAAAACGCGCCATAAAAAGCTCTTCATAACTACGAGTTTATGTAAGGATCAGACCAACTCACTAACAGGATTCCCCAGGGACAAAATGAAAATAGTTTTGTAAATGTAATCTAAGTACCTAAGCCATGATGGGCCCTCAGCTCTTTTACGTTTTTGGAGTACTAAGTATATATTGGTATTTCATCAATTCTAAAAGGTTTATGGAGTTATATAGCTGAAGAGGTGGTGTGGCAATTACTTGCTTCCTTTATTCTAATTATAAATTACAAAACTTTAGTAAGAACTGTAAAGCAAGGTGTCAAAGGGCAATTATCACCATCTTAATATCTGTGTTATGATCGAAAATGAATGTTGTTGTATATCATTTATGGTTGACATGGTCATACTTGAGTGTATACATGTATATTCTATCTAGGATCTAGTAAATTAGTCCATTTTTATAGAATTGCATGACCCTGGCAATAAAGCTGGCGGTCCCAATACTTAATTTTAGAACAGACCCTACAGTTCAGAACCGCGGATAAAGGGTCAGGCTAGCATTAGTAGGGATTGGTATTCGTACTCGATACAATACCAACATCTATATCAAAAGGGAAAGGGTATCGCATCGTAAATGTGAAATATCAAATAGTATAGTTAAGATTTAAGATATAGAAAATTGACTCCGGACCTCTCCACGCGAAGGTATTTCGCAATTTATTGGCAAATTTCTTAAAGCTTACGGTGTTTAGTCAAACAAAATTAGGTCCTTGAGAAGCAGCTAGTATCGTTGAAAATATCGTTGAGATATTGTATCATTAAGGAAATAGCGATAATGTATCGATCCGTGAAAAGTGTAAAGGTGCCAACCCCTAAGCAGATGTCTGAAGCCCCATTCACACTAGCCGAAATTTTGCTGGCAACGTGGTGGCAACCGATGGTTGCAGGGGATTGCCACCACATTGCCCTTGGGAGCTAATGATCGCTAATTCGTTGCCATCATCATCAATGGTTGCCAACGCTTGGCAACTTTTTCAAACTGTTTAAAAAAGTTGCCAAGGGTTGCCGTGGTCACCAGCATCGTGAATGAGTTGCGCATGAGTCTCCAACTGTTGTGACAACTCCATGGCAAAGCAGTGACAAACGGTTGCAATGTATTGACGTCAATTGGAGACACAGTTACAACACAATGGCAATGTGGCGATGTAGTTCCATCTCCAATTTAAGCTTGGCATTTCCTAAAGCATTTCAAGACTAGTATTTCATCAAAATTATCTCCCCAAAACAACAATGATTGTGTAATTGAAGCAGATTCACGTTGAAATAAGTAAAAAAAACAAATTTATTCTGCTGTTATATGGTGGATGAGGCAATAAGGTACGAGTAGTAGAACCCACCTTGTTAACCTAGCCCTTAAAAATTAAATAGAGGAAAATTTTCATAATAACAAATCACATAATAACGAGTTTGGGAGAAAGCATGGCAACTTGATGACGTATGCTGGTGCATTCAAACAAGGTGCCATCAAAGTCTTCTTCTTTTAAGTAGCATATGTTTGTCATCAAGGTACATCATCTGGTTGCAGCTAGCCGACTTCTATCCCCCACATATGTATAATTGTGAAATTGTGGTTTAACTACTTTGTAGAGCCAGTTTATTGAAAACTGACCATGTGAGACTAAAAGGGTTGGCTAGTTCAGTAAATTTGATATTATCCAGAATGGCTTAATTGATTACCTAACTGCTTAGATACATGGCCAAATGAGTAAAGTATAGGATACATGCATCATATTTTGTACTGTGTCATTTATGTATCTATATGTCATATGTGTCTCTATATCTAGTTTCTATGTAATTGTCCTTATGTGTGTTTTTTATAATTTGCATATGGTATGTTATGTATTTTTATAGTTAATACTATAGTCCATAACATACATACATACATACATACATTGCTTTACCAGAAATAATTCACCTTCAGTTACAAAAAATAAGATTTCCAGTGCATAAGTAATGTATTCTTGCAAATTTGCATAATGTATAGAGCTAGAATGAATTCTTTAGGTGTAAGTTTAAGGAAGTTCATAACTTTGCTCAATCATTTGTTTTAATCTAAAAGGGAAACATTTTTGGTCTTTCTCTCTGGTGCGAGTCGATATAAGTTTTTGAAAGTGTTGTATATATTAGGAGAAAACAAACACTTTTGACTTAAGGTCTTACGACACTTAGAAATCTGTTTGATATTCCTGAAACTTTGCATGAGTAAAGAACATAGCGCTGTGATCTTTAATTCAAGGGGGGAATCAATTTCGTTGTTTTCACAGATCTTTCAAAGATAATGCATATTCATGTGACAAACACCTCAAATGGTCTCCACCAAATCGGCAACTGTTGTGACTGAGTTGCCAAAGGACGCCACTACGTTGTTACCAGGTTGCGAACGTAAATCATTGACAACCTGGTGGAGATGTATTGGCGACCTCTTGCAACACTGTCACAGCAGTTGGAGACTCACTGGCAACTTATTCAAGATGCTGGTGACCACGGCAACGCTTGGTGATTTTTTTAAACAGTTTAAAAAGGTCGCCAAGCGTCTCTGTGGTTCGGCAACCATTGACGATGGAAGGCAATGTACTGGCAACGTACTGGCGATCATTGACAATTAGGGCAATGTGGTGGCAATTCCCCCGCAACCATCGGTTGCCACCACGTTGTCAGCACTTTGCCAGCACATTTTCGGATAGTGTGAAAGGGGCAGACCGACTCGCAACTGGGAGATAGACCAAGATTGTTTCCCTTTAAGATGATTGGCCAAAATTATGAACTTCCTCAAACTTTAGACCCGTTAAATTCATATTAGTGCGAAACATTATGCAAGTTTACAAGAATACATTACTTATGAATTGGAAGTCATCTTATTTTCGGTTACTGGGGGAGGGGGGGGTTATTATTTCTGGTAAAGGTATGTGATTTGCTATGTGAGAAAGGCATATGAATGAAAACAATATTTCATTTTTTTCTTATGCATTTTACCCTACTTTGTTGAAAAGTGATGCATAAAGATATATAATGTTTCATAGTTTATTGATGAAAAATTACATGTGCAATCTTTAAGATTTCACCACCGTGTTGTAACTACATTGCCATCCTGTTGTAACTGCGTCGACACTTGACGTCAATACATTGCAACCGTTTGCCACTGCTTTGCCATGAGTTTTCAGTGGTCTCGACGGTGTTGCCACCACGTTGCGATATGTCTCTACCATGTTGCCACTGAGGCGTCGATGAATCATCAGTACGTCCAATCACACACACGAACCTTTTTAGAACTTTTGCAATGTCTTGGCAACGTCGTGGAAATGCGGTGGCAAGTTGCCAGCCACATTTCGGCTAGTGTGAATGGGGCTTTAGGGTAGAACTAAAATATGTATCGTGCCAATAATACATTCGTTATTCAGAAAGCTTCATGCGCATATTGATCCTTTCCTGTTGGTTCGTTAGTTTTGTAAGGGTTCGATAGTCAGAAAACTGCACACATTGATCCTGTCCGTTGTTTGCCTGCCACTTGCCTGCTTTGCAAGTATTGTAACGATTATGATTAGGAGCTTGTTCCACACATACGCAATTGTACTCCTGCTTACATAAATGCCACTTTATTTACATTCCCCATAGATATTGATTTCTAGCACCAAATTAGGCTTTCTTACTAGCCAATACGACCATCTTTGCATTTTATCTTTGACCATTAAATGGGCTATGAGAAACAACGTTTAAGTGAACATAAGTGACAATAAGGACCTTTTTAGCTACATGCTTATAGTGATAGGATGTTGATCTAGCTAATAGTATGGTGATCCACTACTATATTATGACAGATGTCAAAGGTCTTATCCTTACAACATGATGCACACTTGTGCAGAAGAACCAGTAATCTCTTTAGATGGACCTAGAATGTTTAAACTACTTTAGATATACATTCATCAAGTGCATTATTTTCCTGCGCGTCAAGCAACATGGCTGTACATAGATTAAAGTATGTAAATAAAATTGCATCTCTTTACAACCATGTACAACAGTTGTCTTTTCGTTCATATCTCACAAAGACATGTTATTACCTTCATATCTTACAAAGACATATTATAAGACTTCAAACGATTATAACATTAATGTTGAAAAGTTAAAATCTCAACTCAAATTTTTTCCATCTTCTGGAGAATAAAAAGCTCGTTTGGACCCAACACAAAGCAAGATCACAGCAAAGATGTTCATCCAATATAGCTCTGTACATTGACCATCTTTTTTCTAAGATGTCTTGGATAATAGAGTATTTATCATCTATCACCAAATCACAGCAAGGGCGTTTGACTTTATCCCCGGATGCAAAACAAAGCATGTAGTGAGGTAGCGAGGCACAGACGGAATAAATCCGCTGCAGACATATATGCAAACACTAGTAGTGACTGGCAGTGAAAAATTGCGCATGTAGATCTTATACAAATCTCTGTGTGCAGATGTTTTGTTACTTTTTGTTTCCTACGCTCACACAATGGTATTCACTTTATTTGAGAGAAGGGACTCAGTTTACAATAAATTGTTTTCCCAACTAGAGTACTAAAAGTGAATGTAATAATGCTACAAAACGATGTATGAAATACCATTTCATTATTGCAATTATCGCATTTTGAAAGACGATCCTTTGTTTGTACGTACACGGTAGATTAATGGGTTTGGAACATAGGAAAATCATGGTTTCAATATCGCCTCTGACTTTTCATTTTAGAATAACCGCCTTTCAGAGAATGTGAATGTGTGCAAAGACAATTATGGATATAAGTCCAAAATGACAAAAGCATACATACATTTATCTTTTCCAAGTATTTGTGTCCAGGCAGCGTGGCCAGCGCGCCGCAAGATGGCGCCACAGCGCTGTTCAGTTGACAGGTCCTTGTTTTGGCCTCATAGTTGATGGACTTGCAGCTGCTCTCCCTCGCACAGCGGCCGGCGCACTCGATCCTAGACCTCCCTGTGCTGACAGCGAGCACGGATCCTAGGAGTGCCTGCCCCCCAGGATCCGCGCCACACTTGGCCCTGAACGTGGAGGCCGTGGTAGGGTAGAGGCAGATGAGGCCGCAGGAGAGAAGCACCGCGAGGAGGCAGGTGGCGAGGCGACCCATCATAACTGGCAGTCGTAGAGTGTATGGCGGTGAGACGGGGATGAAACAAACCAACCAGTCATCCAAACACCTGTTGAAAGTTATGTGTCCTACTTTAAATGTCTCTGGTGATCAGATTCTTCTTCATAAGTAGAGTTTGGAGAGAAGGAAATAATCACTTGGTAATATATTTTGAGCAAGATTGTTCCTACCTAAGTTAGAGCTGAGGTATTGGAAACGTTGCAACTGTTGGTACCGCGTCGCTTTACATGATGCGTAGATATTGAGCAGTTATGAATAAAGCAGATGCACGTACGTCAGACTACACGTCATACCCTGCCTAACTATCCACATACATACATACATACGTACATACATACATACATACATACATACCAAGCCGTGCGGAGAGCGTTCCAACACTCCAGCTGCACCCCAACACCTCGCACTGGCTTAGATGACCAAACACCCTCAAGAGCACTGGGTATTTAGTCTTAATACCACAAGAGTACATTACCGGGGTGGTGGGTATAATAATATAGTTCATATACATCAAGAGTACATTACCAGGTGCTGGATATTTAGTCTAAATACCCCAAGATATAACCGGGATGAAGTTGGCTCCTTTTTTAACATTCAACATTCGAATGTCGAATTAGAAAATTTCCTTTTTCAAACCATCTCTTTATTCGCAGGTCCCATGTGATTAATGGTTGTAATAAAACATCATTTCGATTTTTTCACATCTTTAATCAGGTGTTCTAGCTAATTCTACATCATTTATGTTACCTAATATTTCAAAGCTTAATTTAGGTGAGGAAGGGGGTTGGGCAGAGAGGCAGGAGGAGTGGGAAATACCCAATAATCTACCATTTTCTCTGATTTTTATGATTTATTTTCAAAAAAAGTAGTGCAATTAACTATTTGTAATTTCTAATTCATTGAATAGGTATATTTGATGGATGTAAATCATATGTATGTATGTATGTTTATTAACTGTAATTTTACAATTACAAAATCATATACATTTTCATCATAACAATTAACAAATAAGTAAATAGAATATAAATATTGTTAAGTAACTCAGATTCTTTCTGTTTCCCCAAAACGATATAGTATAGTGAAAATGTACTGTATTTACATATATATAAGCATTATCCAAATGCTCTTACTCATTTGATGTTTAAGGTTCATAATTTCTCATCATGATTTACATCGAATAGGTAACGTATTATGTACAGATTTGAGAAGTAATAAGATAAAATTATTATTCTTTAAGAGTAAACTTGGCAAGCTCTTGTGCCTAGAAAACTGAGATTCCAGAGAGGGAGATTTAACCTATACCCTCTCTATTCCACACAGTGGTACTATACACAATTTGGACATAGTGCGCAATCACTTTCAAAATTTCTAGATGTGACTCAAAAGGGATACCTTGTAGCGGTTTGCCCATCACTTTGAGGAGCATTTCTTCTTGATTGTCTAAGAAGGATATATTATACCTTTGTTCTACATTATTTATCTTAGTAAACATTTGATTCCTAATGCCATTCAGGTTTGGGCAGTGTAGAATGACATGTTCTGCATCTTCAATAGCAAAATTGTTACACAGGTCACAGTAATTTCTGCGAATAGCATCTTTTTTAAATGTATAGCAATCATTTTTAAGATTACTCGCACCACATATCAATTTTGCCATGGTTTCACATTCTCGAAACATGTCTGATGAGGTACCACCGACTTTCCACCAGATCAATTGATTTTCATCTCCTAGTACTTTGTTAAGCAATATATATATATATATATATATATATATATATATATATATATATATATATATATATATATATATATATATATATATACATATATATATATATATATATATATATATATATATATATATATATATATATATATATATATATATATATATATATATATATATATATATATATATATACAGTGGAACCTGCCAAATTGAACACCTGGGTACATTGAACACCTGGGTACATTGAAAAAATTTTCATGTCCCGGCAGACTCCCATTGAAAATCAATGGGAGGCTACCTGGATACATTGAACACCTGTCTATCTTGAACATTGAACGCCAAATTTGTTCCAGTAGGCCACATTTAACCTGTCTACATTGAACATCCTGCACTGATTTAAAACTTTTCACTGAGGATTTAAAAGCATTCAACACTTGCTGAATGATAGAAACATGCTCAAAATAGATTAGACGAAACCCTGAAATAATCCAAAATGATCATATATATTGTTAATGGGTCTATGGTAATATAGTTATAATTATTTTTCTTACAAACGGAACAAATGAATGTATAACATCTACAGGCTGACTTAGCCTTTGATTTTCTATCCTTAACACATGTTTTATTTCAATTGCTTGTATTCATAAGCCATGCCAAAACAAATCCCACGCATTAGGTTTTTATTGCAATTAGTCGTTGAATCTCTGGTATCCTTTTGTTATCAAATAGCAATTGGGAAAGGGGATGGTTAGCATAGAACAATTGTTCCCTGGGCAACCCAGAATCATGACTGCATATAACAGTTTTCCAGTACTGCAAAATGAAAATGAGGTCACATAGGCAGCAAATTTGGTCCCCTTAATCAGTCCAAAATTTGGAAGCAACCAGTCAACCAATAACATGAGTAAGATATTGTATAAGGAATTGCCTATTGTGAAGAAAGTTGAACTCTTAATAGAAGCAGGTAGCAAGTCTGTTTAATGTTTATCTATTCAAAAATGTTTATCTATTTACATTTGACTTAGTTTCTATTTCACCCGACCTCTAACTACTCGGAACCTGGATACATTGAACACCTGTCTACATTGAACACTTTTTCATTTCCCGTGAGTGTTCAATGTAGACAGGTTCCACTGTGTATATATATATATATATATATATATATATATATATATATATATATATATATATATATATATATATATATATATATATATATATATATATATATATATATATATGTGTGTGTTTTTTCATTTTCACTTTTTCATTTCCCGTGAGTGTTCAATGTAGACAGGTTCCACTATATATATATATATATATATATATATATATATATATATATATATATATATATATATATATATATATATATATATATATATATATATATATATATATATAAACCACATATATATATATATATATATATATATATATATATATATATATATATATATATATATATATATATATATATATATATATATATATATATATATGTGGTTTACCAGAAGTCGATCCGTACCAATCGACGATTGGTACAGCTATGCTGTACCAGAAGTCGATCGACTTCTGGTACAGCTATTACTTGTACCAAAAGTCGATTGACTTCTGGTACAGCACTAACTGTACCAGAAGTCGATCGACCTTTGGGACAGCCGAGCATTAATTGTACCAGAAGTCGATCGACTTTTGGGACAGGCTTTAAGCTTGTACCAATCGACGATTGGTACAGGCTTATTCTCAGATCTGAGTCCTCGGTATTGATTATAAGTCTATTCTTTGTAACATCACTTTGTCTTTAATTTCATCGAAATAATTTTATTCAGACTTATTTTCAGTGTATAACTGTATTGACTTCCCTATATTCAAAACTTAGGGCGGGGCTGATGTTTTTATTATAGAAGCAAACTATTTTAAGTCATAATACCTCTCTTCTACTCAATACATATTTTCACCAGTTTCTAAAAATATATTCAGTGTATTGTACTAAGATGAACATTGTGCAAATAATCATGGGGTGATGAATAACGCATACTAGAGGTTTAAATTAAAAACATATTTACTCCACTGTTAATGAATGCAATTAAACCAAAGTCAAAGAGTTAACCTGGGCTATTGAACATATTGCCTTAAAGGTTTTAAACAAAAATGTATAGGTGAACACCTGAATTACTCCGATCATTAGGGGCCTGCTCTGACGGCCGTGTGGTCTAAGGCGCCGCCACTGACCGCACTGTCTTGGTTCGAATCCCGGTCCGGGCATGTGAGAAAATTGCCAGTGACTTGGGGCTAGGCGGTGGTTTTCGCCGGGTACTCCACTACTAACAACTGACTAGTCACGAATTAGCCACAATTGGCATAAATGTGACGAAAAACAAAATTCAAATACAAATTCAACTCCGATCATTAGCAAAGGAATATGGTCATCATTATTTCATTATTTCTTAAGGGATGCTATCTCACCCCTTTCATTTTTTCTTTAATCAAAGACATAGAGCATAGAATCTAATAAGTTAAAAAAGAAAATAGGACTTAAGTTTATTACAAAAAAATCTGTCAAACTTCCCCCTCCAAAAGACAAAAAAATAGAAAAAAGGAGAAAATTAATTTAAGTAAAAAAGGTGAATTGGTGGCCTTAGATAGGCAAATTCGTTAAACTAAATTCCATTTAATAGACTAAAACAAAAAAATGTTAAGTAATGGGTTCACTATAAAAATCCGTTTGTGAAACATCTATGTTTAATATGTACAGTCCACTGGATTGACTTATGGTACAGATCGAGTTCTGGTACATGACCCTCATAAATGAATGGTTGTCCCAATCAACGATTGGTACAGCTATGCTGTACCATAAGTCGATCGACTTTTGGTACAGGTAATAGCTGTACCAGAACTCGATCGACTTTTGGTACAGTTAATAGCTGTACCAAAAGTCGATCGACTTCTGGTACAGCATAGCGGTACCAATCGTCGATTGGTACGGATCGACTTCTGGTACACGACATATATATATATATATATATATATATATATATATATATATATATATATATATATATATATATATATATATGTGTGTGTGTGTGTGTGTGTGTGTGTGTGTGTGTGTGTGTGTGTATATATGTATATATACACACACACACACAATAGACAGTACATGTAGTACTAAATGGAGGTAATTGATATTAAATACAAGTTTGTATCAAAAATAATTTGTGTGAAACATCTTATAGGCTTAATCGGTCATGTTTTGAGGAGAATTTCCCAGTTAAAGTGCTTTAATTGTTTTGGTTTGTCTCACGTTTTGAAACCCTTGTCGCAAGCTGGTGCAAACAATGCGACAATTGGACACCCCTGCGGCTTTCCATGCAGATGACTGAAAGAACCAAACGTTTGTAGCATCCATTGGATAAGAATAGCGCCTTTACAATGTGTATAAATAGGAATTTTCTTCTGCAGTTTCTATAAAATTCGAGAAGACTCGCGTGTGATGTCATTCATTTATGACGCCGTGTGTGTCATAAGTAACCGACCTCGACCGATTTTCTTTGTAGTCGGGCAACATCAAGTTGACTGGAAATGAACTTTTCCAGTAATTGAACAAATTAGCTGATAGTGAAAGAAGTGTTAGGTAGGTGGATGGCAGTCAACTGTGGTAAAAGCGACATGGAGCCCGCGAAAGCTGTGGTGTATGTGATGCCATTAGGTTACTCGGCTTCGCCTCTGATGATGAAATAAAGGATGGATCCGAATACATGAATGTCACATAATAATCCATTCATTTGAGTACGCAGTTCGGTATCTTTATTTAATAATGAAATCAGAGAAATACATGTCTACTCCTCTCAGATGAAATATACATCCAAAATTAAGAGTAATACTGTGCACTTAAAAAGATCTCTCATACAATGTTGTGTAGCCTCTACTTAGTTCCCATGGACTTTATGATAGTAGCTAATGTGTTCCTGTGACAGAGTAAGACTTTTCACTGTGATTCTAGTGTGCAAAGCTGCTGCGTCCCTATCAACCCATCGTGTCTCCTTCCATAATTCCATCGTCTTCATAGGTCGTGACGAATGGCAGTCAAAATCGCCGATCTCAAAATTGGCGACTGCCTAAATGGGTAGAATGGCCGATCGCAAAAACGGCCGATGACTAATTAGGCCCTCCTGAAATAAACCTTCATATTTCAGTAATTGAACTTCGCATTCTGCACATTTAAAGTGTTATAACTTATAAACATTCTTGATAAGTTTTCTGTGTTTTGTTGTTTTTCAATTCTGAATGTTAATTTCTAGACGTATTTACGTCCCAAAGCCAAGACCTCCTATAATTATAGCGCCTTCCCCTAACTTCGCTGACTTTCCTTTTGAAATATTTTTTTCTTAAGTCCAAAATCCTTCTAATGATAAATGACATCCCATAAAACCAATCCAAAACTTTATTTATCACTTTCCATACTCTTATACACGGACACTAGGCTTAATTGATTTCTAATAAATAGGACCTTTAGCTTTTACCCATTGGCCTTATTGCGAACGGCGATTTTAGGAACGGCAGTTTTGGGAAAGGCGATTTTGACCGTACACCGTCGTAACATGGCGACAAGGTAGATGCCCATCCCAAGCACTGACTGACTTATAGGCCAAGTTACGTACGACAACGTTTAAGTTCTGAAAAAAGACAGGGAGCCAGTTCACAGATAAACTAATATTTAGGAGGCTAGCTACGAGTAAGACTCCTACGAGACAAATATTGGATTCAAATATCGATATCCATGGTATATGCTGGTAACACACTCAAAATAACCATCATTTTCTAGTTTAGCACTCGTCTCCTTTCTAACAATTATTATCCAATCCCTATGGTCTTGATGCTTTAACTATATGTTTTCTTTAACTTAGCTGATTGGGCTCACCTGGATAAGACTACTGTTTATATTTTTAAGATGTTTTATCTAGTGACATTTTCTTGACCAATTAAGAGTGCATTTAAATTGCAAATAAAATACACGTCTGCTAAACACACCAAGCTAGGGTTATTGAATGGAAAATTCCTGCAAAATATTCCGTACGGCACACAATTTCGGTAGAAACTTTACCTAAGAAGGTGGGCTAGAGAACAGTTAGCGACAACTTACTCCCCGTGATGGGTGTTTTATCACTAAAATTGTATGGAACAGGTTAAAATTGAAATAACAGCTAGTTTTTCTCTATAGGTATGTTTTAAACAAAATTTGCACTGAATAGTGAATACTGCCTTAGCCACCCAGTAATATAAAAGGAGACTGGTATCTTTACACAAAAAGGTATTTTCCTTTGTTCACGGAGGGGCAAGGGATCCTAAGGCTTAGTTCAAGGAGTCATCAAGTAACCTAGTTCATAGCATAGACCCTTTATGGCCAGGGACCTAAACCTTTTTAAAATACCTGCACAAAACAGCAAATACAAAATATTTACCCATCCAGATTTAGCTACTCATCCACTAATCCATATACCAACTAAATGTTACAGCCTATTGGGTCAAGAAGGGAAGTTTACACTTCAGCAAAGTCTTAGGATTGGTTTGTTAGGAAAAGATTTGGTTTTTAACCCCAAAAAGTCAAAATTGAAAATTCTTCAAAGAAAATTTAGCCTGTCCAACAGGAAGGTTTTTTTTTTTTATTAAACTGCCTGTCTAAAAGACAGCCTGGAGGGGTCCTGACTAAGTCCCTGTCAATATGGCTTTGAGAAATTGGATATAATATTAAGTGTAAATCAAAACAGAGCTCATCAGAGGCCTTTAACCCTTACTATGCTGAGGCTTTTTTCGTCAAAAGTACAAGGATCCAAAGATTTTTGAAAATCATATAATCCCTGTCATGTTGGTATTCATTGGATTAAGCTCTCGCCGAGTACTCTCATAAGAGTACTCATGTGCCAGGGTTTCAGTCATTTTACAGGTTTTTTGCATCATTTTGTAATGGCCAAATTAGCCACCAGCAGCATAAGGGTTAATATAACTATGCCTACTGATATCAGTAGGAAAACTGACATTCAAATAGCAATAAAGCAGTAAGATGTGAGAATTAGTTCAATAGTAGTCACTTTATTGAAAAAATGGTAATTCACTGTTGCCTAATGTTTCACTTATTAGAAAAAGATTTTCTTACATATGATGAAATCATGAACAGACTATTGGCATTACACCACTTAGTATCCTCACCACTCTCTCAGTGGTTCAATGCCATGGGCCAAGCAGGTCATGGTCACCTTTATGGTGTTTTAGTTAGATTATCTACAACACATTGTGTTATAAATACTATGATGACTGACCTTCAAGGTTAGAGGTTGCTCAATCCACTCTAACACTCTAAAATATGGACAAAATGCCAATACATTTCAGTACAGAAGTTTCTGAATATCCTCCCATAAAACAAAGGAAGTTTACTGACAAGGTATACACAAATCATGACTAAGTCATACGGCTTATCAATATGGTATGTAGAGTGACAAATGATCAAATATCTTAATGGCCTTCATAGGACTAGGGCAAAGGTGAGGGTTAAAGAGGATGAAATAGAATGGTCATATTAGGTTCAAGAAATAATTTCTCACTGGGCCAGGTACAATGACCCCAGAGAGGGAAAGATACACATTCCCGCCCTAGAAACATGATCGATGGGTAGTGAGCCTTTATTGAGTCCATACAATATTGCAACAGTTTCTGAAGATATTATCTAAGTAAGGACACAAAAAACCCTAGCACAAGAAATCTAAGTAAGCTAAAGAATAATGCATGAAATATTTACCACGACATACAAATTGATGAGACCTGTAGTAGTGAAAATAAATTACTCATGAACCTTGGGAAACATGCTCTGATACTTCTACATAGGGAAGCTCATAAAATGTAAATAGCTGTATTTCTTGATTTTTTTATTTGCATGATATACGCAAAAATAATAAATATCAAAATGATAAATCATTAACTAAGATATGCTGACAGTAAAAATACTGGATAGAAATCACCCATCACAGTAGTCATCCATCAAACTAACCTAGACAGTTATAGATGGAATGCATATGACTTGACAAGTAACCTGATTCATTCCTGTAACACCCCAAACAAAGCCTTCTCTTTAGATGCTATCCTTCCAACACAGACATTCATGGAAACATTTCACAGATGCCTATCAGAACAGCTCTTCTTCATATATTTCGCCAATATATGCTTACTTCGCCACGTTATTTTCCAGTGTTCAAATTCCTGACAGCAGGGGTAAGCATAAATGGCGATACAGACAGAAATGAATGGATAGTCATGATCGAAGGTTTCTAGTTAAGGATATCATCACTTGATGTCTGCCATGTTGTCAATACCTCCTGCTGACCAATCTATAGAGAAATCTCACATACTCTCACTCCATGGATAAATTGGCCCTAGGACGAGAACCATCCTTTCTGAGAGAGCTGTTTGAATTTCTCAGCGTGTATGGAGAATGCATTCACAATCTCATCCGCAGTCTTGTTTTGTCCAAAGTAATCAGTGAAGTTGCCGTCGGGATTCACCAGGTACATGATAATGGTGTGGTCCACCTAGGGAGAGAACAAACAGTGACATCTATTAGCAGAGAAGATAACTAAGAAAAAACCAAAATAATCCATCCTATTGACAGCCTCAAGCTGTTGGACTAAGACAAGGTTGTTTTCGGGCATCACCAGCATAATTAGGTTCAGGCAAACAACTCTTAATTACATACAAGGGATTCAGATTGTTAATTTCAAAAAGATCTGATCTGATATTGATATTTTTAAAATGATACAATATCTAAATGGTATCTTAACAACTACTCACAGATTGAAAGACAATCAAACGTCTGTTGCACCCACATGTGGCCTAATCATTTGATGTATTTTATGACAGCCTTCATCACATTTCACATTTATTCATTCTCTGTCATGGCCTGACTAGCGAGCTAGACTAACTGATCCTCTTAGTCTGATTCCTACTGATTCTTCAGCAGAAAGCGGTCTAAAAGAGTGACTTAGTCTAGCATGTGTTACTTGTCTATTTCAATGTCATAAAGCTGCAGGCTCTGATCGGCCAGCAGGTAGTAATTAATCAAGTGGCGCATAAATACCGCCAGTTCTTGTGTAGCTCAATTACAAGTAGGTTATTGTTTCTGATATGCCGAACAATTATCGTTATTTCGCATATCATTAAAAAATAGTTTGAAATGAACCCATACTTTTCCTTATCACTAATCGATATTATCGATATGTTGAATAAGGATCCGCATCCCTACTACATAGGGCTACTTACAATATAGTCGTTGTCGTCGCCGCGGGGCCCCTGGCTGAAGTAAACACGGTACGCCCGCGTGGCTTCCTCGATCTTATCCGGTGAGCCTGTCATGCCAACCAATTTAGGAGAAAACTCTGAAAACAAAACAAGAAAATATATATTCACGTACAATCTTATCAAAAAAGATCCATACTAAATTGTTGAAATATAGTAACCGAAATAACAATGAAAATTGAGAGATGTTGTAGCCAATACTGTCTAAAGCAGAAGGGAAAAGAAAACGGTAATCTTAAGGATTTATTGAGGAGTTGGGCTCCATTTCCATCACTGGTATAGACTGACTCAGTGAAAGAAAGGTGGACAGTGTTTAGTGTTGTGGGGTATTTCCTTCTTCAAATGGTAGACCTTTGTAAGGATAAAGAACATTAAGAGCCAGTAGCAGTAGTAGTGGTAGTGGAATAAAGTGGTAGTGGTATTTATTTTTTTAGAATGGGCAGTGGGAGGGGGACCCTACTAGCTTTAAGGATCACATGTGACTTGTCCTGTAAGCTGTCTTATCTCTGTTATGCGGGGACTCACCTTTAACATACTCCTCCACAGCTTTTCACAGTGTCCCTCTCAGGATCCACTGTAATAAAGATGGGAACCACCTCCGGAAGCCTTGAATCATTATCTGCAAATATAATTGGGAAATGCCATCATATAATGCTACAATATGACAGGGTTCAATGATGAATTCATATGTAGTTCTAGAAATCCCAGAAAATTATCCTACAGTTAAAAATCTTTCGTAAAAATCATGTCCTTTAAAGTAGTAAGTCTTCTTCAATGTCTATTTATGTTGAAAGCAAATACGCTTGATCTTGATTCTCCATGAAATTCTCCCTTGGCCTTGACCACTATACACACATCAATCAATAGTGTTCTTCCGATTGTTTAAACATGCCGAACAGCGTTCGTTTGTGCATCCGATTATGATGATCGAACGCAATTTTACATGTTCGAAAAAAAAAAAAACATGGATAAAAATTCTATTCAAAGAAATAGCTGGACTGTCGGTAGTCCTGCCGGTCAGAAAATCTGAGAAACAAAGTTTATTTACCTTTTTATAGCCCCATCAAAGAGAAAACACTGCGGGACCGCTCTAGAGAGGTGGATGAAACCAGATCCACCTCGCTGAGCGTGAGATATTACCATGCTGCCATTGTCGTTGTGTTATCGGCACACCATAGCGCAAATGCACATGATGCAATTACGCTAGTGTGTCTTGATACCGCTAGGTGTTGCGGTACCTTATCACAAAGGTAAATAGCAATGATGACAGAGAAAACCATGTACACAACTTTGATTATTAATCGGTCTTCGGTCATTAAGATGGACCGGTGATCAACTTCGAAAATTTTGACCGATTCCAAACACTATCAATCTATAGCTATGTAGTTATATATCTCTGCCCCTGCAACCAGTACTATTTTCTAAATAGATGTCATTAATAGTGGCTCATTGAACAAAAGTGCAATGCATGTGAAGAGGAGAAGGAAGAGGAGAAGGAAGAGGAGAAGGAAGAGGAGGAGACGGAAGAGGAGAAGGAAGAGGAGACGGAAGAGGAGAAGGAAGAGGAGAAGGAAGAGGAGGAGAAGGAAGAGGAGGAGAAGGAAGAGGAGAAGGAAGTGAAGGAGACGGAAGAGGAGAAGGAAGAGGAGGAAGAGAAGGAAGAGGAGAAGGAAGAGGAGATGGAAGAGGAGAAGGAAGAGGAGGAGACGGAAGAGGAGAAGGAAGAGGAGAAGAAGGAAGAGGAGGAGGAAGAGAAGGAAGAGGAGAAGGAAGAGGAGGAGACGGAAGAGGAGAAGGAAGAGGAGAAGAAGGAAGAGGAGGAGGAAGAGGAGAAGGAAGAGGAGAAGGAAGAGGAGAAGGAAGAGGAGAAGGAAGAGGAGGAGAAGGAAGAGGAGAAGGAAGAGAAGGAAGAGGAGAAGGAAAGGAAGAGAAGGAAAGGAAGACGAGAAGGGAAGGAAGAGGAGGAGAGGGAGAAATACCGGCAATCAGCTGCCATGTCAAACACTCTCAGCCCTTAACAAGTTTGTCATGTAGACCTGATTGAATCTCACCTATTTTATCCACAGCTTCCACTAATTTTTCTATTTCATCTGGGCAGATGTCTGGGCAATGGGTGAAGCCAAAGTAAAGAACCACCCATTTGCCGTGGTAGTCAGAACTCTTCTTGGGCTTTCCATTGTGGTCCACCAGTTCCCACGGCCCTCCTAAAGAGGCCTTCCCCAGGCTGCGACCGCGCTCTTTAGCTATGGCTGTAAACAGAGGAGAATACTGCTATAAAACACTGAAAACATGCATCTCAAGGCTTCCCCTTGCATCTACCATACTCATGAGATCAAGTGAGGAATGCAGTGTTGATTAACAGAATATTTGTTATTGCTGGAGTTATGATTCAGATTCACATTTCTCCATGAAATATTTTCTGAAGGATGCATCAGTAAGGATACTATCATCATTAGTCAGTTTTACTTTGAGGAGGTGGAAAAAGACCAACTTGCCAAACACGACAAACTTGTACTTATAAAAAAATTCTATACTTCCTAATGATTAACAGACCTCCTATACAAGCATATATTCATATTTATTATTTAACATGTCCCATGTTTTCACATATTTAGTAAAATATTTTTACACATCAACCTATTTCATGCACATCAGCGTGCAACATAACCACTGGCCCCGTTGCAAGTTCAGCGCTCAACAGTAACGCCTGCCCGGGGCTTAGTTGCAAGTGAATTTGGCAAAAAACAGCAATGGGGCAAGCTGAACAAGACCCTGACTTGCCCCACCTATTAACTTGTTTTCCTAAATTAGCAAGTATTTACCTAATTCTTTCTCCTTCTTCACATACTGCATGCCAGCAAGCAGCGCCCCTCCTACCCCAAACGCAATGGCCACAGACTTCCAGGTGATGGGCTGTCATGGAATACAGAGAATCAATTACTACAGCAACAACAACAATCAAATAGTTATACTAACTTAATAAGCTAAAAACAAAAATCTGCTCACCACTGTAACTTCTACTAGCCTGGATGACCAACTGCAAATAACTGAATAAGATAATTAAACAACTTTAATGATTGGGAAATATACTACTCCATGATTAAAATTTATAACATTAATCCACCTATATATAATCAGGATAATCATTTACTAATAAATAAATACCTTGATTCTCATTAAGTTATAGGTATTTTCACTAGTATGGTTGGGCGGAGTTTGGGCTGCTTTATTCATTACTAGAGGGGGTTAGTTCCCCTGGTAAATATCATTTAAATAATCTGATACTTGTTAGAATATTCTGATAATAAAACCTGAATTTTTTGTTAGCCTTGTTGGATGGGTCATGTGACGTCAGCGCCATTTTCATTCAGACAGGATGCTCAATGACACAAAAGTCTCAATAAAACCTAATGAAGGACTGGTTTGAGAAAAAAACTCACTCTGGAATATTTCATTGTCACTTTCAACTTGCCATGTTGGGCAAGTCAGTGGTAATCTCTACTTACTCTGTAGTCATTTTCATTTGCACTGGTAAGAGTAATCACTCATGATGTTGCCTGTATGTTACCTGCCCTTGAGCAGTTCATTATGTACAATCTTACCTTAGTGCATGTTGGGCTAGTGCTTTTTATTGTCAAACCACTGATGTCGGCCACAGTCTGATAAAACAAAGGAAAAACAAAGAAAAAATTTGGTTTGTTAGGTTTTCTAATCCCACTCTTTTTATTTGTTTTCCGTTCTTGTTTTGGGCCTGTGGCAGAGAGCAGTGGTGAGAGTCAGGAAGGAAGCTTACCCCAGAACTCCTTGCTGCTGCCTTTCTGGGAAGAGGAGTCTGCTTGTCTGAGAACCACCGCACACATGGCGGATTTCTTTGGTATGGACCACTCTGTGCTAGCCTTGTACAACTGCAGCCCTACAATACATCAACGGACAGGACATCAACCTCCAGCCTCAATACTTCAGCTACAGGTAGCTGTTGCATTTTCAAGATACAAATGGATGCTTTAATGATGCTATATTCGAGACTTGAAGACATCCCTGGATCAGGGACTTAGCCAGGACTCGTCTTACCTGTCTTTTGGACAGGTAGTTTTCTAAAAACCTCCTGTTTGGACAGGCAAAAATTTCTATGAAGATTTTTCAATTTTGACTTTTGGGGTGTAATAACCAAATATTTTCCTAAAAAAACATCTTCTAGGACATGGCTGAAGTGTAAATTGTCCTTTATGACACACTTAAGGCTATTAATTGTAGCTGGTATAAGGATTTGAAGTAGATTAGTAGATAAATCTGGACGGGCAGAAATTTTGAAATTGCTGTTTTGGACAGGCATTTTGGAAATCCTGGCTAAGACCCTGCCCTGGATAACCTAACAACTTTTCAAATTCAAAATTGTTCAGCTCCTAAACCCTTGTTTTTTTGTGTGTGATGCTGTGCTTGATTATATTTTAGTATAATACACAAGTTTTTTCTTAAATAGTTGTAAAAAGCTCTAATACCTAGGAGATGCAGCAGAGGCCAATCAGGCCATTAATCATCAAATCTACGCAGAGTGCACGGTGGACACATAAGTGTGTTGCCCAGCACGACTAACATGCCACCAGTGTAATCAGTGCTGCACTCTGATCATCAACACCTCCAGAATCAGAATTTCTGAAGCGCCCTTTGGTGAGTATGAATCACTTGCTGTTGTTAACTATTGTTGACATATATTTTTAGGTAAAATTTCTACCACAAGGTGGCTTCAGGTGAGGAACTCCACCGTGTGACCCACTGACTGCTCGCTGCCTCTCAACACTTCCAGGGTTACCCGACCAGGGGCCTGCTTCACTATTTAAGTCCCATAATCAGTAAGATAGCTAAATCTTTCCTAGATATTTCTTATCCTGTGAATTCAATTTACAAAGAAAAAATAAAGTTTTTCATGTTCTTTGTGTCAGATACGACAGCTAGCCTTGTGGTCAAAGCTAGTTTCCATTGCAAATCATTTTTACTTCATAATTCATTAACATTAGTTTAAACTAACTGAAAGCAGGAGACTTCGTACCCAAACTAGTTCGTAACCAATCTGATGCGTACCCAAGTACCTTCGCAACCAAGAGATTTTGTTACCAATTGCATAATAAAACCATCTACCATAGTCTCGCAAAGCTAGATGGAAAATCGAACGCTAACTTCGTATACACAAGATTGTCAAGAAGTGAAGAACACAATTTTCCCCAACAAATTCCTTATTTTCCACCTGACTTCAATTATAAAGTACGTGATTTATTGGCCATTACCCAATTCAATCAATTTCCTTTGGGTACGAAATTGTGGTGACAAAAGCTGTTGGGTACGCATCAGTTTGGTTATGAACCAGTTTGGTTACGAAGTCTCCAGCTTGCAACAGACATGGGGTAATAAGTAATAGGTAATAGAAAAGAAATGGGTAATAGACCGATTTTCAAAGTAATAGCCTGAAATAAGTAATAGATAGTCAAAATCTTCAAGTAATAAGTAATTGTGATAGACTGACCCCAAATGTAATAAGTAATTTTCTATGACTTTTCTATTACTTTTCCCATTTATGACCAAAAAATCAACTGTACATACAGTTTAAACAAGTCACTTTTCCATATGACTCCTTGTCTCAAATAGCTTGAATTTGAAGGATTGATTTCAGTATTAAGTCTGCGAAGAGGTTTTGTGAATCAGCTGAAAGAAGGCAGTAGAATTTATTCACTGCATCTCCTGAAGACTAATTTTGTCGAACTACCAAGGTCTAGGTACTTCAATCTAGGTCAGAGGCCAAGGGAAGTTGATTTAATTGCAATTTGATAAAGATAAGCATAGCTGCCATTAGGTGTACAATGTAACTGAGTGTACAGTGTTGTAGAATCACCCATGAGAACAAGAAGGCTCTGGGATTAGCTGCCCATTCTTATTCTCACTTCCTCTCATAGGAGAAGTAAAGATGCCAGTTGCCTACAGTTGTAGGACAGTAGGGTGTCTGGGAGTCATTTGGACACCCTAACCCTCAAAAATCACCCCCAGGACATCCCCAAAACGTGTGAGTTATTTCTCAGAATGGTTCTACTTGAAAGTTTAAAGGTTACCTGGAAGCTCTGTTTAGTAGCCTCCACATTCTCCTTTTAAAGAAAATATTATCAAACCTCATAAGCCACATTTCTGCAGTTATGCTCTAATCATGGCGACTTTGTAATGATCCCTCTGCCATATTATGTTATTTGATACTAAAATGACTAGATGGTCTCTTACAAGCAATGTTTCCCCAATAGAACTTTCTCAACATACATTCTAGCTCATTTCTGACTAGTGATGGGAATCGTTTGAAAATTTAGGATCGATTAATAGTTCAAATTTGCGAACGATTAATCGACTTTGAACGATTATTTCTTCATCAAATCGTCTGATGTTTCCTGATGTTTCCTAACACCAGAACTGCACAGTACTGGTGTTAGGAAACATCAGGAAGAAGTTCAAGAGTCAAGAATGGTGCAGAAGATATGAGCGGTTTAGTTTAACTTCGTTGTTTGACTGTTTTGTTGTGTTCGTGTGTGGCCATGTGCCGCACATGGCCACACAGAAGTGGACAAGCAATAATCGTGAAAAATCGATTGTCCATTTCGCCGGTCGATTGATCGGAATTTCGGCCAAGTCGAGTTGTTTATCACATTATCAGATTATACTGTATAACGTATTGTGGGTTTGGTACTTATCACAATATCTATTTGATTTAAACACCTCTGTAGGCTTTAAGTTTTCAAGAAGCCTGCCTTAAGCTACATGTACTCTCTTATTGTCAAATGTATATCACCTTAGGTGGAACATTTTCTAAATCATGTAAATGCAAGGTGATCTTGAAAACACCAGGGTTCTTCTTCACATTAGTTCTACTGAATTACTGGTGGATTTGTGCATCAGCCTTTGCTCCAGGACTTAAATACTAGGACACATCATGTTTGCCTTCGTTAATCAGTACTGTATATTCAGGTTAACCCTTTATTAGATGAAACTCCTGGGTAAAGTGAACTTATTTTCTTGTCCGCTAGGTATTTAAACAAAGCAGTGTCCACTAGAGCTAGTACGATCAATCGGCGGCTCGAGCTATTGCTCGTATCGTCGCCGGCCGCGAGCACTCGAGCCGCCATTACAGCTCGCCGAGTTCTGCGAAAATATAAATAAAGCCACATCGTCAATCATCCGCCATGTTTTTTGTCTTGCTTACGTCTTTCCCACGTGCGATCCCATCGAGATCGCACGATAGCAGGACATGATTGGCTTAGGCAGGCATGGGCCTGTTCTAATTAGTGTGATTGACAGCAATTTAAGTTGCTCATTGGCTTGGGCAGGCATGGGGCGGTTCTAAATTAGCATGATTGACAGCAATTAATTTTGCTCAGCTGTTGATTTCTCCGCATGTGCAATGAGTAGTTAGGGCTCGTAATATGTCGATTAATCGCTCAGCAGTTTCAGCGATTGCTCGAGCAATTTTTTAGTGGCGAATCCGAGCACTAGTGTCCACCATATGTATAATTTGCTATGGACTGAATATTGGGTTTAAGTTACGCCTGTAGACTTGGGTGGTGGATAATGTCAGCTGAGGCCGCTGGTGTGGAGTGGAAGCTGAGGGCGGAGCGCAGCGTAGCCCGAAGCTTTCACGAAAACACCAGTGGCCGAAGCTGACATTTCCACCACCCAAGTCTAAAGGTGTAACTTAAAGCCATTTATAGGGGGTTTTATGATATATTTTACTTAAATATTTCAAGCGTTATTTGATCATATTTGCTTATACTAGACTGTTGACCTACATTTTGAATAACCCGGGTGAGAGCAGAGGCTTCTGGGTAAATTTTTCCGGTCAAAGGTCACAGGGTCACAGAAGCTAGAACACCTCTTGGACACTGAATCCTGAGTTTATATATTTTAAAGATAGAAAGGTTCAAGTACCACAATGAGCTAATTACTCTGTAAAAAGTTTCAATGAATGCTTTGGCAGGAAACATTTATTTATGTAGCCCTTCTGGTTACTGTCAGGGGCATGGTCTTAGCCAGCAGGGCGTCTGGGTGCCTTTTTGGACGCCCAAACCCTTAAAAAGAACCCTCCAGGACACCCAAATTTCTTTGTGTGGAATTTCTAAAAATCTAAATCTCAAGCTTATAATTGAATTTTTCCATCTCCTTTTAATTCACATGACATTGTTTAATGATATTATGCCTAATTTTGATGAATTTATACATGTTTGTGCTTGAAATATGAGTATATTGTGATCCCCCTTAAAAAATTGGACACCCAAAAATTTTACAACAGCCAATTTTAGGCACCCAGTTTCAACATCCTGGCTAAGACACTGGTCAGGGGTCATGTCAGGGGTCGTGAACTTGGAGGCCGGGTGGATTAGCCGGGTGGATTGGCCGGGTCACAGAGCCTCCAATGGTCAAAATGCACTTGGTGGCAAATAATAACACTAAATCACCTTGACAACGCGCTATAATATTAATTAAAGATAAGTTATGACTAGTGTTGGGAATCGTAAAAAATTTCCGGCTCGATTAATCGTTACAATCGCCGATCGATTGTAATCGATTATTTGGTAGTTTACCTGACACGCAATAACGGCAAAAATCAATGTGCGAGGTCGCGAAATGTAAATGAATAATGGAACTGAAACTGAAAGTGCAATACCACAGATTGCTCTACGCATCAATTTCATCCTGAAATGAAGTATCAATGTAGTGCATACAATAAAACTGAATCATATAAACAATGTTACTTACCAATTCCGCTGGTTCTGTGAGATTATACACTGTAATCCACTCCAGAAGTGAGTTACAGTGTATCCTGCCGATCGAACGTATCTTTCAAGATGGCGGCCGTCTCGGTGTGTTTATTTTCATTATCGCTCGGCAAAAATCGAGCGATGGAAGTCAAGTTCGATTGATCGGAACTCGGCCCAAAGCGAGCCGAGCAATCGAGTTTGCGATCAATCGACCCACCACTAGTTATGACAGTTTGACAAAGGGTCACATTCACCCGCAGCTAGAAAAGTAATAGTATATTATTACTATTACTTTTCTAGCTGAAGTATCCCGGACCCACCCTATAACGGAAGAAAGGCCCCACATATATACTCATTCCCCCTATAATCTAGCCCCGCAGGGCCCTAACACTATAATATATATATGGAGCCCTGTATAATCTTGCCCCGCAGGGCTATAACTCAATAAATATACGTAAAAAAGGTCTACTTACAGAGCGGCCATCTGTCCTAACTTAAGTATCACGGACCCCAACCCGGACCCAAACTATCAACTCCCAAATTGAGAACATGTATGCATAAACACAAATTCAAAAACATTTAACCTTTATCCTACGCGCCTTACCATCGTTTTTCCGCAAGTATACTGTGCAGCAGTTCCTTTCCGTGTTTAAAATCCAATCAATGTAGAGGAATGTTGTGTTGCGCTGGCGACTTGAGCGATCCGCCATGATTCTTGTTGATTTCAAATTTGCACGTGCGTTGAGGACGCGACAATGAATGACGTCAGCCAACAAGCAGGACGCACCTGCATAATCTGATGCTGTCCAATTGTTGCGTGTCTGTTTACAAGACGTTTCAATTGTGTTGATGTTTCTAACAATAGGATATGAGCCGGACATTAAGGGTTAGTTTCTTTTCAATACTATGTGTTTAAAATTTGTGTTTTGGCCCTGCGGGGCAAAATTCTAGAGGGTTAAATTCATTCACTACAATCGTATGGACGCTGCGGGGCTAGAATCAATAGTTTTCGTTTATATATTCCCTCAATTTCTTCCTAATAAGGATGAGTCCGGGATACTTCAGTTAGGCCATAATATATTACATTTCAAAAGTAAATTTTGTAATTGTAATAGTAATGGTGATTTTCAAAAGTAATTGTTATTGTAAAAGGGCCAATACAAAGTAATTGTAATTGTAATATATTACTTTCAATAGTAATTGACCCCATGCGTGGCTTGCAACTAACTTAGTCTGATAAGTCCAACCCTGATAACCATGCAGTCTTAAAGTTTAGAAAGTGGGCAAAATCACGTTCCTCATTTAGACGAGTGCATTAGAGGTCAAACACAAACCGCTAGTTTTTTCAAAAAGGTTTCAATCCAAAACACTTGCTTATGAAGTATTGTAAGTAATCAAATGTTTCTATTTCTGCGTATAATTAGTAATGGTAACAGTATTAACCATAACAGGTTGTTTTTCATACGACGAAATCTCTGATGCCTAGGCCGAGATTGTGTAATGAAAGTAACTCACCTGTGGCTGCACTAGCGTCTTCAACGTTCTCGAAGGGTGCCATGAATTCTGCGCTAGTCTACATAACTTCGGAAATACTGAATTTAGCATGATGTCGTTTCTTATTAAGAGAGCGATCAAGGGTAGTTTCGCTAGAAGATCATGTATTGCCTGTCAGCCGGTAGTCACGTAAACGTGCAGGCTGCCATCTTGGCTGATATAACCACTTTGGCTCCATCTGGCGGCTGAAGATAAAACTAGTCTGGACATACGATTAGGAAAATCCAAGGGGGTAGGGCGGATAAGGCTGTCCGCCGGTAAATGTGTATATCCCCGGTGGGGACACTTGGGTATTTAGGGGGGCGCATACGTTCGTTATCAAAATTAAAAAATACCCCTAAAGCACTGATTTCTGGCCAAAAAATCACCCTTATTTTAATAAAAACGCTGACTTTTTCCACTAAATAAACACCCCTTCTTTTAAAATCAAAACACTGACATTAGATGAAAGGGAACACGTATTTTAACTTAAGATTTTATAATCCTCTGCCTGTTTAGCGGCAGCAAGTGGCGGCAGCAAACTCGGGAGCCCAGATACTTCAGGAGTCACTCGGCGTCAGAGCCGCGTATGTTTCGTGGATTGTAAGGGGATTTTGACCCCCATATTTCGTACCCGGGTACAAAAAAGTACCCTTCTTTTACAAAATCGCGGACATGCGGAGGTCTTAAAAAAAGACCCCTTCTTCCGCGAAATACGTAACGAAGGTGCGACCCCCCTCTGTACCTGAGTGACCCCCCCGGGTGTATATCACACCGAATATGCGAGCTACCGTGTGGTTTAATGGAAATTGCTGTCATATTTTTTCTTGGAAATTTATGATAAGTACAATATTAAATCATTATTTGACAAAACCACCAGGTAGAGAAGCATTCTCCTACCCAGAGATCCCGCTACGCATAGTATCTCTGCCACTACGTCGGGACTATTTCGCGGAATATTTTGAAATGTGACGTCATTGAATATATCCCATTGGTCAAAACGTGTGATGCACGCGACGCGTGTGGTCAAAATTACAATCAACAATGACGTCATCCTCGCAGTGGCCTGTTTGTTGCGAGAGCGCTGGACGGCCGACTGGCTGATTGGTCAATGCAGGACTTTTCACCCGCATATTCTCATGAGCTATCGCAAATAGTACTATGGCATAACGCCCGAAATGTCATATATATCGTAGTTTGCGCAATTATAAATAACTGAATGGCGAATAATGCACGGACGCTTCATATTTGGTATACTTTTTCAAATCGTACAATGAAACAGGACGGAACTTTAAGAAAAGAAAGGTGGACATTGGTACGTTGGCCCAACGTCGCACCAATGGTTGGCAGATGGTTGGCCCATTGTCGGCCCAACATTGGCATGTTTATGGGGGTAGTAGTAGTAGTAGTAGTAGTAGTAGTAGTAGTAGTAGTAGTAGTAGTAGTAGTAGTAGAAGTATTTACCTGTGACAGTCAAGTTTTTAGAGTCAAGCTTATGAGATAAATGCGTTTTTATATCTACCCTCAAATGCTGACACGTGCTACTTTAAATACTCCAGTGTTAGTAATTGAAACTCTTAGTAAACACGGGTAATGGTAAGAGTCTTTTCTCATTACCTTTTAACTATGGTGTCTTTTCGCATGTTGAATAAATATAAAAAATACAAAATGTTTAAGTTCCTACAGAGACATGAATGATATAATTAGAAGCTGGTTCCTACGTACTGCTTTTTGGTGAGTTCCCTGTACGCTTACCCTGCGAATTTGTACCTACTCAGGGGCCTGTTTTATGGCAAGCCAAAGTGGTTTAAAATAGGCATTTATAAATATTTATAATTCATTTTTAAATATTTTCAAATATTTGAAATTAATTTTAAATATTTAAAATTCATTTATAAATATTAATAATTTAGAATTATAAATATTTATAAATCATGCTGAATTATAAATATTTAAAAATGATTTATAAATATTTGAAAATGAATTTCAAATATTTAAAAATGAAATATAAATATTTAAAAATGAATTATAAATATTTGAAAATGATGATTATTTTTGAATATTTGAAAATCATTTTCAAATATTTAAAAATCATTTTCAAATATTTATAATTCATTTTCAAATATTTAAAATTCAGTGATTTTTAAATATTTATAAATGAATAATAAATATTTAAAAATGAATTTTAAATATTTAAAAATGAATTATAAATATTTGAAAATGATGATCATTTCTAAATATTTGAAATTCATTTTTAAATATTTATAATTCATTTCCAAATATTTAAAAATCAGTGATTTTTAAATATTTAAAAATGAATTATAAATATTTAAAAATGAATTATAAATATTCAAAAATGAATTATGAATATTTGAAAATGATGATTATTTTTGAATATTTGAAAATCATTTTCAAATATTTAAAATTCATTTTCAAATATTTATAATTCATTTTCAAATATTTAAAATTCAGTGATTTTTAAATATTTATAAATGAATAATAAATATTTAAAAATGAATTTGAAATATTTAAAAATGAATTATAAATATTTGAAAATGATGATCATTTCTAAATATTTGAAATTCATTTTTAAATATTTATAATTCATTTTCAAATATTTATAATTCATTTCCAAATATTTAAAAATCAGTGATTTTTAAATATTTAAAAATGAATTATAAATATTTAAAAATGAATTATAAATATTCAAAAATGAATTATGAATATTTGAAAATGAATTTCAAATATTTAAAAATGAATTTCAAATATTTATAATTCATTTATAAATATTTGAAATTCGATCTTATTTATAAATATTTATAAATGAATTTCAAATATTTGAAAAAAAAAAATAATATTTATAATTCATTTTTAAATATTTATAAATGAGATAATTTCAAATATTTGAAAATGAATTATAAATATTTGAAAATCATTTTTAAATATTTGAAATTCATTTTTAAATATTTATAAATGAGATAATTTCAAATATTTGAAAATGAATTATAAATATTTGAAATTCATTTTTAAATATTTGAAATTCATTTATAAATATTTATAAATAGGACCGAATTTCAAATATTTATAAATGAATTATAAATATTTGAAATTCATTTTTAAATATTTGAAATTCATTTTCAAATATTTATAATTCAATTTCAAATATTTATAAATCACTGATTTATGAATATTTGAAATTGAATTATAAATATTTAAAAATGAATTTCAAATATTTAAAAATGAATTTCAAATATTTAAAAATGATTTCTAAATATTTATTAATATTTAAAAATGGTCATTAAAAACCACTTTCGCTTGCCATACTGTTTCTCGTATCGTAAAGTACGAATCGTTCGTAATTTACGATTAGTAAATTTAGGAACGTTTTTACGAAGATCAATCATTGCGTTTCTCAAAAATCAGAGTTTCCTTAACTCAGCTTAAAGCCAGCTTATTATACCAGTTTGACACAGAATACTTTAATGCCAGAGCTTGTGGCAGACTTAGATCCTTTCTAGGATTGTGGTCCCCGATAATGCGCGAAATGCAGAGTCTGAGCAAACTACATATATTGTTGGTATAGTAATTTATTGTACGGTCTATATATTGAAATAATATTTACTGTATTCTCTATCTATTGAAACAATATGATATAAGAATTGTCTTGATTGTCTATCTACATGTTTATAAAATAAAAATCAGGCGGCACAGCGAAATGCTGACTGCGCCAAAATTAAAAAAAAAAAAAAAAAAAAATTATTGCGTTTCTCGAAGCTCTTCGTAAATGAATTCGAAATTTCGTAATTGATGACGTCATTTACGATAAAATATTGTTGTGACGTCCTTTTGTTCCCGGCGGGGGCACTCAGGTACAGAGGGGGGTCGCACCTGCGTTACGTATTTCGCTGAAGAAGGGGTCTTTGTTCAAGACCTCCGCATGTCCGCGATTTTGTAAAAGAAGGGTACTTTTTTGTACTCAGGTACGAAGTATGGGGGTCAAAATCCCCTTACAATCCACGAAATATACGCGGCTCTGATGCCGATTGACTCCCGAAGTGACTGGGCTTCCGAGTTTGCTGCCGCCACTTGCTGCCGCTAAACAAGCAGAGGATTATAAACTCGTAGGTTAAAATACGTGTTCCCGTACATCCGATGTCAGCGTTTTGACAAAAGAAGGGGTGTTTATTTAGTGGAAAAAATCAGCGTTTTATTAAAATAAGGGTGCTTTTTTGACCAGAAATCAGTGCTTTAGGGGTATTTTTTAATTTTGATAACGAACGTATGCACCCCCCTAAATACCCAAGTGACCCCCCCGGGCTTTTGTTGCGCATATAGTCCTATTGTTGCGTACATAGTCATATTGTTGCGTATGCCACTCACTATGGGAGTGGCATCAGTGACATGAACGTCAGGGATGGATGGGGCATTTATCCCGCCGTAGCGTACTATTGAAGGATACAGCGATTACCTTTCCGCCCTGCGTACAAAGGCAACAAAATATTCTATAATAAAACATGGACATACTACCATATGTGTGCGTGAAAAGGGTAGATAAATTTTTATGCAGTATTGTTCGTCGTTCAAATTAACTGCTTAAATGGTTAACGGTTTTTAATTATCGGGGAAAACCGAGGAAGTATAATTATTACTTTCTCTGAGAGGGGCTGTATTAGACAACCATTATTCAACAATAAACTCAAATCTAACATTAGCCCCCCCCCCCCTTTGTTCCTCTTTCTGGAATAGCCTAAGCAGAATTAGGGGTGTCCGAATATCTTAGTGGCGGAACACAGTCAATGTATGCGTGTATGTATCAATATTGTATCATGGTTGCACTACTATATTAGCCCTTAGAGCAATAGTTAAGACCATGACAAATCAATAGACATTATTTCGAAATTAAGTTTACTAGGGCTTTAAATACAATTTGTATCAAGAAAAGTTCAAGTGAAATATATAAAAGCGCACATTGGTCATGTGTTTGCGAAAAATTCCTGGGTTAGATAGTGCTTTTTTGCTTGTCTGCGATGGACCAAGCGTGAAAGAGCATTTATTTTCATAATCTTTTTTTTTTTTTGGGGGGGGGGGGGGGAGAAATTAAATAAAACACTTCTATTTTCACAACCGTTTAATTGGGAGGGAAAATTTAAAGTATACATATATATTCACGACTGTTGTTTTGGGAGAGAAAATAAAGAAATTTTTATTTTCACTACCGTTTTTTGGGCGAGAAAATAAAGAAAAAATTTTTCACGACTTTTGGGGTGGAGAGAAAATTAAAAAAATACTTTCTATATTCACGTCCATTTTTGGGGGGAGAGAAAATAAAACGATAGATAGATATACGTGTACAGACCGACAGACAGATAGATACATACATACATACATATATGCATGCATACATACATACATACATGCATACATACATACAGATAGATAGATGTTAGATATTGATAGATATACATACGAATAAATACATGTTTCCATTATTGATATGGTCGTTTTACTTTGTATAAATGATATTCAATGATATACACGTACGTGGTCTATATTGCGAATTTCGCAAATTATTAGGCTACCTTTACTACGAAAACGAGCCAAACAAACAGTCATTTTCACGGCCGTTTTTTTGAGGAGAAAAGTTAGAACTTTATTTCTCCTCTTTTTCTTCCCCCCCCCCCCCCCCCAAGAAAAAAAATGATCGTGAAAATAAAGTTTTTGTATTTTCTCTCCCCAAAATGGTCGTGAATATAAGTAGTTTTTGTATTTTCTTCCCCCCCCCCGTCGTTAAAATATACGTTTTTATTTGCTCATTCACACTTGATGATGCATCGTACTTATCGCATGTTTTGATATTAATAAACGATATATAGATATAACTTATAGACATTTCAAAATCAAAAGTATCTATACATTATTTATGAATGATTGTATTTTTTTATTGATTCGTAAATAATTATGAGATCTAATGAATATTCAGAAACCATTTATTTTATTATATTTAAACAATTATCCATAAATAAATGATTAATATTTATGCACGTGTATATATTAATTAAACATATATTAACATACACAGGTCATTTATAAATATTGATAAATTATATGTAAATATTTATAAATCACGGGCCTGCCCTGATGGTCGTGTGGTCAAGTGCCCGTGTAGGTGCGTGAGATTACCCCACGTTGCCATGCAACAAGGGTCCAAAAACGTCATTGGTAAATTTACGATGACCTCTGAGGTCCTCGTAAATTTTACGCGATTTTCGTAAATACTTACGAACGGCTCAGCTTCGAGAAACAGAAAAACCGTAAATTACGATTTTCAACAATGAAAATCGTAATTTACGATACGAGAAACTGGCCCCAGGGACTTAATATATCTCTGGCCTACTCTAGTCAGGGCAAATCTTAGCAACTGTACGCACACTACTCGAGCAACTGACTCAGGTATAAGCTGAGAGAAGTAGGGATGTATTTCTCTGGGTATAAGTAACAGGTTGTCTATTTATCACTACCACAATTTGAATTAAAGATTTTAAAGATGTGATCTTTCAACCTTTTTCGTCACGGTAGAGAAACTTGCATCACAGTGTTAATGGCTTTTATAGCGCACTGCTATAAAAATTCCTAGGCTTGGAAAACACACTATGTACAGTGAGAAGCTGTTTCTGTGGCTTTAAAGTGGTTCCGGTTTACAGCAGGGAGCCGGGACCAAATCCACAATGAGGCTCCAGAGCCGGGACCAAATCCAGATAGGGCCCCGTTGAAAGAGGTACTGGGAGGACAGTACAATTACAGAGAAGGGGGAAGACAAGTGTCGCGGCAAGGCGCTAAAGGCCGCAGGAGGAGTAGAAGTTGTCAATGTAGTAAGGATCCGTACGCCCAAAAAGTGAGTGGCGGGCGCACGGATCCAAGCCCAAAGTACAGGTGGTAGGTACATGGATAGGGTACTGATCAGCACGCAGGGACGTGTGAAAGGGCAGAAAGAAGGTAAATGGCTGGGAGTTGCATAGAGTAATAGTCATGTGCAGCAAGTGTGCATGCAAGTGACAACACCAACGTCATAGGGAACTTAATGGAACATTTCCTTCATCAACAGATATAAATTAATCCTTATACACCCTTTAAACTTCACAGAGCTCAATTTTTATATGAAAGCTAGGCATTACTTACATCCATTAAACTATAGATTTTCTCGAAGAAATTCCCAACTTCACAACTGTGGAAATGTTTATTATAACATAATAGATTCTCTCTGTTATAACTCAAAGATAAAAGATCGTTTTTAGTCAAGGCCCAACATTAAGTCATCGGCCCTTATAGCGAACGGCAATTCAGGCAGACATTCTCTCTGGGATCAGCGGATTTGACCAACAATTCATTTTAGTAAAGTAAAATAAAAATAATGCCACAGTTAGTAAAAGTAGGTAACATTTCTAAGTACCTCACGAAGCACTGGACAGATGGAAAAGATGAAAATAGTCGCGGGCAGACGAAATCGATCCCGCGATCTCATGTCTCTCTGTCTATCCAATACGCCACGGGTACTTGTGCCAATATTGCTATTTGAAAAGAGAACTATATTAATGAAATCCCGTAACTCTATTTGGGATCGTTCCTAGCTTTCCGAGTTTAGTCTTGTCATTTACGTGACTGACAAACGGAGTAAATCTTTGAAAAGGACCTCTAGGCCACGTTTATCAATGACCCCACATATTTAAATACGGCCAGAAACTGATTATTATGTACCTTCGTCATGCGAGCAGGTGTAATGTCCAAATCAAATATGGCGCCTGTTGTCTAACTACTCCCAAAGGCTCGGCATCATTAGATTTGTCGTTAGAACCCAATAAGGAGCGCCAAAATAGCTAAAAAAAAAATTTGATCTTTTAATCTAATACCTTTTCAAATAAATGAACAATAATAATTATATCAATACGCCTTTACTTTGTGGCATCGCAAGCTTCGCAATCCAATTTTGCCTGTGCTGTGAACTTGCTATTCTGAGGTTCAATTAGTTACATCTGCTGCCGTTTCACTCTTGCGGCGCTACCGCCGGGTATGAACATTAGCGTACAGGCTCAGCAACCACTAGAAAACATGAATTTTGTGTCATTTTCACAGAGTTGTTTGAATTTTTTATCACTCAAACTCGCTATAATAGCCATTAAGACCCACCTCGTCGTGGGTGTTTGTTGCAAAGCTTCAGCCTTGGCGGCCTCAGCTTTGGCAACAAACACCTACGTCTCGGCTATAAATCTGCACCAAGGCTCAGCGGCGGATCTTAATCCCTATAACTAAAGGATTGTTTATTGGTCATCTTGTGTTTAACGACCTCAATTCTGGCAATACCAGAATTGTCCAATTCAAGTACGCACAAGAATTGTTCAATTCACGTTGCAATGGTGGTACGTTGCAGAATTCTGACTAAATGGTGGGTTTATGTGTGTGTCCAGTGCATGGGCACGGTACCATTCTAGACCCTCCGTGCCGTAACGTTACGGCCCTATGCTATTGTTGCTCTGACGGGCCTCACCCACGGCAAACGGTACGGACAGCCTAAAGGGGCAAGTCTCCTGGGGCCTATTTCACGAAAGTCGGATAATGGGTTAGCTAGCTAACTGCATGCTTGCCACAGGCTAGCCAGCTAAATTCGGTTTCACAAAGAATCCTAAGCCAGCGGTTATGCTGTTGCCATATCTAAATAAGTCTGAACGGCTAGCCTGCTAGGGAGCAGGCTATAGTCTGTCTGACTCGAGTTTGGCAATCACTTTTGCCACTTTTTCGTGATAAAAGGTTTGAGTTTCCCATCCAAACTTGGCAGACATGTTAGGAGCACTACTACGTATATGTGTAAACATATTTTTTGTCTCAACTCCGCAAAATGTTGATTTTGCTCATTAGGTCCCATTGTAAAATGTGTCCATTGCCAACAATACGATCTCGCGTGTTTGTATTGTTCGCAACAGACAGACACGCGAGATCGTAGTGTCGGCAATGTGCACATTTTACAATAGGAACTAATGAGCAAAATCAACATTTTGCGGAGCTGAGACAAAAAATATGTTTGTACATACACGTAGTAGTGCTCCAAAAAGGTTTGCCAAGTTTGGATGACAAACTCGAACGTTCTGTCATAAAAAAGTGGGAATAGTGATTGCCAAACTCGAGTCAGACAGACTATAGCTAGACTAGGATACTTGCCCCCTTAGGCTGTCTGTACCGTTTGCCGTGGAGAGGCCCGTCAGAGCAACACTAGCATAGGGCCGTAACGTTACGGCATGGAGGGTCTAGACTATAGCCGTTCAGGATAATGTATAGGCTGCACTAAATACGTCGAAATTCATAATAAACATTAGCGAAACATAAAGCCAAAATACGTACCATAAAATTCAAGAGTTTTCCTTAATGGTGACACCAAAAGTGAAATGTTTATCTATTTCTAAATGTGCTTATGGAAGCATTATAGACAGACCTTTTCTAGCTGTCTCACGTTAAACACGGACGATCTTCTGCTGCTGAAAACAACAGACCTAACAATGGTGCGCGTGCCGTTGGGCAGTGTCACGTAGAGGATATGGCGCCAGTTTCCAAGCAAAACAGACACTGCACGTCACGGCACATGCGGATAATGATTGTTGAGCAAGCACATAAGCGGCCTCATGCTAGCTAAGTTTAGCTAGCTAACTTTTTCTTCGTGAAACCGAATTTTCAGGATAAGAAAGATCTAGGATAAACTTAGCTAGCTAACCCATTATCCGACTTTCGTGAAATAGACCCCTGAAGGTTGCAGAAATAATCATTATTGGTGCATGGCGTATTCCAATCATTCAGGTAAGGGCTATTCCATTTTAAAATACATGGGGGGGTGGGGGTGGAACGCCAACAATTTCAGAACCACCCCCCCCCCCCCCCCCACCAATGATTTTCATTACTTTTTCAAAACCCCATACCCAATGTGTTTTTTTAAATACAACCCCATTCCCATGTTGTACTTTGCGACCTCAATTCTGGTATGTACCAGAATAGTTGAGATAATTTTGCAATTCTAGTACGTACCAGAATTGTTCCCTGCAAACAATTCTAGAACGTACCAGAATTGTCAGAACAATTCTGGTATTACAAGTGTACCAGCATTGTTGATTCAGGCAAAACTGGGACGTACCAGAATTGTCCGAGAACTTTTTACCTGCCAGCTAAATTGTGCCTTTGGTCACATACTTTGTCGTAATGTATCGAGTAGTTCCAGAAGAAATCAATTAGCGGCAAAGTTGAAAGTACTTGAAACTTACTGCGTCATTAAGCAAGCGATAGGAAAATAATTCACGGACAATTCTGGTACGTCCCAGAATTGTAGTAACAATTCTGGAAGAAAACGTGTACCAGAATTGTATAGTCAGACTATTCTGGTACGTACAGGAATTGCACAGTTCTGGTACGTTCTAGAATTGCTACATGTAATAAACAGTTCTGGTACGTACCAGAATTGCACAATTCTGGTATGTACCAGAATTGAGGTCGCAAAGTACAACATGACCACAAAAAATTACCAGGTAGCCCTAATTACCATAGTTGAATGTTTGTTGGAATGTTGATTGTTTGTTTGAGAGAAATGAGTAGGAGAAATAGTAGAGATGGTGGGTAGGGGGGAGAAGAGTTGTTTTGTTTTTTTTGTAGAATGTGGTAGATGTGAACAATGGATTAGTTGGGATAGTTTGGGCCTTGGCAGGGAAAAAATGAGAAAGATAAATTTTAAATGTAGGGCTTGTGGAAGAAAAAGGCAATGGATGGGCCAAATAAGCAAGGAGGGGAGAAAAAAGGGGAGAGAGAACAGGAGATATGAGAATGGAGAAGAGAGATGGAGAGAAAAATGGGAGAGTGGGAAAAAAGAGTACAAAGGTTGGAAGAGAGGGTGATATGGAGCAAAGGGGAGGGAGGAGAGAAAGAAAGAGAAGCAACGGAGGAGGATGAAGAAGATGAAAAAGAGGCAGAAGATGGAGATAAAGATGACAGGGAAGCAGGGGGAAAGAGATCTAGAGGAGAGGATGATAGAAGGAAAGAGGATGATAAGTGGGAAAGGGGGAGCAAAAACAAGGGGGGGGGGGCAGAGGGAGAAACTGGAAGGAAAGAGGGCAAGCGAAGAAAATGATGAAGAAGAGAGAAGGGGAGAGGTTATAGGGGTGTGCTTGTATGCATATATGTTTTTTTTTACCTTTATCTAACACTGTTGATGTTGGTTCAGACTAAGCGGCTAAGGGGAAGGGAGTCACTGGTGTAAGTAAGGGGCGCTGGGACAGGTAGGCACGGAGGATACAGGAGGGGAGACGAGGTATTAATGGTACAATGCTGTTTTAATTGTTTGTTTATTGAAATAATGAATTAACACAGTTTGTATGTGGGGTTAGATGTGTGTTGAGGGGTTCCTTTCTGTGGGGTTTGAATATATGTGTAGGACAGGAAAACAAGGAAGGGACAGACCAGAGACTCGATAGGTTATATGTACAGGACAGGAGGAGAGGGGAGGGTACGGACCTGTTGCATGACAAAAGTACGGGGGGAGAGGAAACAGAATGTGAGACAAGGCCCGGGGGTGATGAGTGGCCTGGGTGATAGGGGTGATCTCTGTAGGTCCTCCCTTGGGAGTTGACCCGGTGGGGAAAATGCGGTTGCGGATCCCAATCAAACAAATAAACAAAACAATTGAATAAGGAAAAAGTAACTAACTTCAGTGAGCTATTAAGCTTTCCCAAAAGTGGATGACATATGTTATACACAGCAGAGCTGTGTATATAAGAGAAATATTTTTGCAATATACACAGCCACTGGGCTGGCTGTGCACAGCCACTGGCTGTGCACAGCCACTGGGCTAGCTGTGCACAGCCGCTGGGCTGGCTGTGCACAGACGCTGGGCTGGCTGTGCACTGCCGCTGTGAATATTTGTGCTATACACAGCGGACATTTATGAGAAAAAAAAATTCTATGCAAATCTTGCTTTATTCCCAAATTTTTACTTTTGAATTCAAGTACAAAGGATGCTATCTTCCTACTGGGCTGGCTGTGCACAGCCGCCGGGTTGCCTGTGCTGAGCCGCTGTGTAAAATCAAAAATTTCATGTGTTATATATATATATATATATATATATATATATATATATATATATATATAGTTTCACATTAACATCAACAATAAATGTTTGTAGAAATAAAGATTGTTCTTTCTTTTATCCATGGTCGAAAAAAAAAATAGTCATAATTTCCATAAAAAAAACAATCATGAAAAAATAAGTCTCCCTAAGGGGGATTTGAAAGCGCATCCCCAGGGTTGCAGGTCGAGCATCTATCCACTACGCTACAGAGTGTTATGTATAGGAAAAAAGTAAAATAACAAAGTGATACCCTGTTTCAATGCAAGACATTGTTTTCTTCAATGTCTTGCTGTAATTAAGGTCATGATTCATGTATTTCTTTAGATCGGTGCTCCTTATTCCTTTTTCCTTATTCAACTCCTTATTCAGACTTAGCTATTTCTCCCTGCTTTTGACAGCAGGTCCCGCAGGATTAATAATCAGGAGACTTTAACCAAACAGGAGCCAATAAAAGTAGATCATGCATATGCATTCCTTACTAACTAGTACAGGTGAACTTGGATATGACGGACTCATTGGAACCAGGAAAATTGGTCCTTCATATGCAAAATCCGTCATATACATATGACACATAGTTGATATGCAAGGGACTGGGACCAAGCATATTGTCCGTCATAGACAAAAGTCCGTCTTACAGTGGTCCGTCATATCCAAGTTCACCTGTACTATGACACCTTAAGGATACCATCAGGTGTTTTTAGGCGCATCTCTTTAATTAAGTGGAGGGGGGGATGGTGCCCTAGCCGACAGCCTCCAACAGAAGGGGGGCCGATCCTAGACAGCAGGCTTTAATATAGAGAAAAATCAATATTAAAGTCATCTTAAGGCATATTTATAAAACTTTAATCCAAACCACACTAGTTAGAATTAAGAACCCTATTATATACTTACATCATGACATAATCAGTTTTTTGGCGCATCTCTTTAAATAAGTGGAGGGGGGGTGGTGCCCTAGCCAACAGCCTCCAACATGAAGAAAAATCAACATAAAAGTCATGTTAGGCATATTTACAAAACTTTAATCCAAACCACACTAGTTAGAATTAAAAACCCTATTATATAGTGACTTTGTGACATATTCAGTTTTTTGGCGCATCTCTTTAATTAGGTGTTGGAGGGGGGTGATCCTAGCCTGCAGGCTTCAATAGGGAGAAAAATCAATATTAAAGTCATCTTTAGGCATATTTATAAAACGTTAGTCCAAACCACACTAGTTAGAATTAAGAACCCTATTATATACTGACATCATGACATATTTAGTTTTTTGGCGCATCTCTTTAATTAAGTGGAGGGGGGGGTGGTGCCCTAGCCAACAGCCTCCAACATGAAAAAAAATCAACATAAAAGTCATGTTAGGCATATTTATAAAACTTTAATCCAAACCACACTAGTTAGAATTAGTAACCCTAATATATAGTGACTTTGTGACATATTCAGTTTTTTGGCGCATCTCTTTAATTAGGTGATGGAGGGGGGCGACCCTACCAACAGGCTTCAATGTAGAGGAAAATCAGCATAAAAGTCATCTTTAGGCCAATTTATAAAACTTTAATCTAAACCACACTAGTCAGATATAAGAACCCTAATGTAGACTGACTTTGTGACATATTCAGTTTTTTGGCGCATCTCTTTAATTAGGTGTTGGAGGGGGGTGATCCTAGCATGCAGGCTTCAATATGGAGAAAAATCAATATCAAAGTCATCTTTAGCCATATTTATAAAACTTTAATCCAAACCACACTAGTTAGAATTAAGAACCCTATTATATAGTGACTTTGTGACATATTCATTTTTTCGGCGCATCTCTTTAATTAGGTGATGGAGGGGGGCGACCCTACCAACAGGCTTCAATATAGAGGAAAATCAGCACAAAAGTCATCTTTAGGCCAATTTATAAAACTTTAATCTAAACCACACTAGTCAGATATAAGAACCCTAATGTAGACTGACTTTGTGACATATTCAGTTTTTTGGCGCATCTCATTAATTAGGTGTTGGAGGGGGCAGATCCTAGCCAACAGGCTTCAATATAGAGGAAAATCAGCGCAAAAGTCATCTTTAGGCCAATTTATAAAACTTTAATCTAAACCACACTAGTCAGATATAAGAACCCTAATATAGAGTGACTTTGTGAAATATTCAGTTTTTTGGCGCATCTCTTTAAATAGGTGATGCCGGGGGGCGACCCTACCAACATGCTTCAATATAGACGAAAATCGGCACAAAACTCTTCTTTAGGCTAATTTCTAAAACTTTAATCTAAACCACACTAGTCAGATATAAGAAAGCTAATATTGAATGACTTTGTGACATATTCAGTTTTTTGGCGCATCTCTTTAATTAGGTGATGGAGGGGGGGGGGGACCCTACCAACAGGCTTCAATATAGAGGAAAATCAGCACAAAAGTCATCTTTAGACTTATTTCTAAAACTTTAATCCAAACCACACTAGTCAGATATAAGAACCCTAATATAGAGTGACTTTGTGACATATTCAGTTTTTTGGCGCATCTCATTAATTAGGTGTCGGAGCTGGCAGATCCTAGCCAACAGGCTTCAATATAGAGGAAAATCAGCACAAAAGTCATCTTTAGGCCAATTTATAAAACTTTGATCCAAACCACACTAGTCAGTAATAAGAACCCTAATATAGTGACTTTGGAACATATTCAGTTTTTTGGCGCATCTCATTAATTAGGTGTCGGAGGGGGCAGATCCTAGCCAACGGGCTTCAATATAGAGGAAAATCAGCACAAAAGTCATCTTCAGACTAATTTCTAAAACTTTAATCTAAACCACACTAGTCAGATATAAGAACCCTAATATAGATTGACTTTGTGACATATTCAGTTTTTTGGCGCATCTCATTAATTAGGTGATGGAGGGGGCAGATCCTAGCCAACAGGCTTCAATATAGAGGAAAATCCGCGCAAAAGTCATCTTTAGGCCAATTTCTAAAACTTTAATCCTAACCACACTAGTCAGATATAAGAACCCTAATATAGAGTGACTTCGTGACATATTCAGTTTTTTGGCGCATCTCTTTAATTAGGTGTCGGAGGGGGGTGATCCTAGCCAGCAGGCTTCAATAGGGAGAAAAAACAATATTAAAGTCATCTTTAGGCCAATTTATAAAACTTTAATCCAAACCACACTAGTTAGAATTAGTAACCCTATTATATAGTGACTTTGTGACATATTCAGTTTTATGGCGCATCTCTTTAATTAGGTGATGGAGGGTGGGCGACCCTACCAACAGGCTTCAATGTAGAGGAAAATCAGCACAAAAGTCATCTTTAGGCCAATTTATAAAACTTTAATCTAAACCACACTAGTCAGATATAAGAACCCTAATGTAGACTGACTTTGTGACATATTCAGTTTTTTGGCGCATCTCTTTAATTAGGTGTTGGAGGGGGGTGATCCTAGCATGCAGGCTTCAATATGGAGAAAAATCAATATTAAAGTCATCTTTAGGCATATTTATAAAACTTTAATCCAAACCACACTAGTTAGAATTAATAAACCTATTATATAGTGACTTTGTGACATATTCATTTTTTCGGTGCATCTCTTTAATTAGGTGATGGAGGGGGGGCGACCCTACCAACAGGCTACAATATAGAGGAAAATCAGCACAAAAGTCATCTTTAGGCCAATTTATAAAACTTTAATCTAAACCACACTAGTCAGATATAAGAACCCTAATGTAGACTGACTTTGTGACATATTCAGTTTTTGGCGCATCTCATTATTTAGGTGATGGAGGGGGCAGATCCTAGCCAACAGGCTTCAATATAGAGGAAAATCAGCTGAATATGTCACAAAGTCAGTCTACATTAGGGTTCTTATATCAGACTAGTGTGGTTTAGATTAAAGTTTTATAAATTGGCCTAAAGATGACTTTTGTGCTGATTTTCCTCTACATTGAAGCCTGTTGGTAGGGTCGCCCCCAGGGACTTACCCAGGCAACCACTAGGGAGTCATTTCGACTCCCAAACACAAGATTTTTGGGAAAACGACACCCAGTTGTATTTTGCAAGCTTTTCTGTATTTGTTTAAGTCCAAGGAAATATTTCAAAAGTTTCACTCCTAGAAGACAATAGGTACATTAAATGACATAGAGAAGCACATTTTGTTTTGCTAAGTCAATATATAAGGTTGCTATGATCATTCTTGTAAATTGGGTAACTAACTTTCGACCCGCTAAATTTCAAAAATCCTCAATTTTGACCCCCTGTTTCCAAATCCTGGGTAACACCCTGGTCGCCCCCCTCCATCACCTAACTAAAGAGATGCGCCGAAAAAATGAATATGTCACAAAGTCACTATATAATAGGTTTATTAATTCTAACTAGTGTGGTTTGGATTAAAGTTTTATAAATATGCCTAAAGATGACTTTAATATTGATTTTTCTCCCTATTGAAGCCTGCAGGCTAGGATCACCCCCCTCCAACACCTAATTAAAGAGATGCGCCAAAAAACTAAATATGTCACAACGTCACTATATAATAGTGTTCCTAATTCTAACTAGTGTGGTTTGGATTAAAATTTTAAAAATAAGTCTAAAGATGACTTTTGTGCTGATTTTCCTCTATATTGAAGCCTGTTGGCTAGGATCTGCCCCCTCTGACACATGATTAATGAGATGCGCCAAAAAAACTGAATATGTTCCAAAGTCACTCTATATTAGGGTTCTTATATCTGACTAGTGTGGTTTGGATTAAAGTTTTAGAAATAAGTCTAAAGATGACTTTTGTGCTGATTTTCCTTTATTTTGAAGCCTGTTGGTAGGGTCGCCCCCCTCCATCCCCTAATTAAAGAGATGCGCCAAAAAACTGAATATGTCACAAAGTCACTAGATATTAGGGTTCTTATATCTGACTAGTGTGGTTTAGATTAAAGTTTTATAAATATGCCTAAAGATGACTTTTGCGCTGATTCTCCTCTATATTGAAGCCTGTTGGCTAGGATCTGCCCCCTCCAACACCTTATTAATGAGATGCGCCAAAAAATTGAATATGTCACAAAGTCAGTCTACATTAGGGTTCTTATATCTGACTAGTGTGGTTTAGATTAAAGTTTTATAAATTGGCCTAAAGATGACTTTTGTGCTGATATTCCTCTATATTGAAGCCTGTTGGTAGGGTCGCCCCCCTCCATCACCTAATTAAAGAGATGCGCCAAAAAACTGAATATGTCACAAAGTCACTATATAATAGGGTTCTTAATTCTAACTAATGTGGTCTGGATTAAAGTTTTATAAATATGCCTAAAGATGACTTTAATATTGATTTTTCTCCATATTGAAGCCTGCATGCTAGGATCACCCCCCCTCCAACACCTAATTAAAGAGATGCGCCAAAAAACTGAAAATGTCACAAAGTCAGTCTACATTAGGGTTCTTATATATGACTAGTGTGGTTTAGATCAAAGTTTTATAAATTGGCCTAAAGATGACTTTTGTGCTGATTTTCCTCTACATTGAAGCCTGTTGGTAGGGTCGCCCCCCTCCTACACCTAATTAAAGAGATGCGCCAAAAAACTGAATATGTCACAAACGTCACTATATAATTAGGGTTCTTAATTCTAACTAGTGTGGTTTGGATTAAAGTTTTATAAATATGCCTAAAGATGACTTTAATATTGATTTTTCTCCCTATTGAAGCCTACTGGCTAGGATCACCCCCCTCCAACACCTAATTAAAGAGATGCGCCAAAAAACTGAATATGTCACAAAGTCAGTCTACATTAGGGTTCTTATATCTGACTAGTGTGGTTTGGATTAAAGTTTTTATAGATATGCCTAACATGACTTTTATGTTGATTTTTCTTCATGTTTGAGGCTGTTGGCTAGGGCACCACCCCCCCCCCCCCCTCCACTTGATTAGAGAGATGCGCCAAAAAACTGAATATGTCATGTTGTCAGTATGTAATAGGGTTCTTAATTCTAACTAATGTGGTTTGGATTAAAGTTTTATAAATATGCCTAAAGATGACTTTAATATTGATTTTTCTACATATTGAAGCCTGCCTGCTAGGATCGCCCCTCTCCTACACCTCATTAAAGAGATGCGCCAAAAAACTGAATATGTCACAAAGTCAGTATATTATAGAGTTCTTAATTCTAATTAGTGTGGTTTGGATTAAAGTTTTTGTAACATGCCTAAAGATGACTTTAATATTGATTTTCTCTATATTGAATCCTGTTGTCTTATATTGCCTCCCACCCCCCCCACTTAATTAAAGAGATGCGCCAAAAAACTGAATATATCACAAAGTCACTATATAATAAGGTACTTAATTCTAACTAGTGTGGTTTGGATTAAAGCTTTGTAAACATGCCTAAAAATGACTTTAATATTGATTTGTCTCCCTATTGAAGCCTGCTGGCTAGGATCACCCCCCTCCATAACCTAATTTAAGGAAATGCGCCAAAAAACTGAATATGTCACAAAGTCACTATATAATAGGGTTTTTAATTCTAAACTAGTGTGGTTTGGATTAAAGTTTTGTAACATATGCCTAACATGACTTTTATGTTGATTATTCTTCATGTTGGAGGCTGTTGGCTATGGCACCACCCCCCTCCACTTAATTAAAGAGATGCGCCAAAAAACTGAATATGTCATGATGTAAGTATATAATAGGGTTCTTAATTCTAACTAGTGTGGTTTGGATTAAAGTTTTATAAATATGCCTAAAGATGACTTTAATATTGATTTTTCTCTATATTGAAGCCTGCTGTCTAGGATGGGCCCCCCCTTCACTTAATTAAAGAGATGCGCCAAAAAACTGGTAAACATCTGTCAGTTTCAAATTCACAACACTAGATTTAATAACGATCGCAGACAACCTGAAGTTTGGAACGAAACATCGTTTTTTCCACTGCTAGTGGAAATGAATACTGTCAATGCATGTTTTCTTTGTCAGACTGACAAAAAACATGCGGTAATTGTTGGGATATGAAACTACAACGAATATGACGTCATTGAAATAATGCAATACCATTGGCTGGTGGCCGCTGGTATTAGCTGTGTATATTGCAAAAATATTTCTCTTATATACACAGCTCCCGGGGGGGGGGGGGGGGCACTCAGGTACAGAGGGGGGCCGCACCTTAGTTACGTATTTCACGGAGGAAGGGGTCTTTTTTTAAGACCTCCGCATGTCCGCGATTTTGTAAAAGAAGGGTACTTTTTTGTACCCAGGTACGAAGTATGGGGGGCTAAAATCCGCTTACAATCCGCTTAAGTTAAAATACGTGTTCTGTTCATCCAATGTCAGTGTTTTGATAAAAGAAGGGGTGTTTATTTAGTGGAAAAAATCAGCGTTTTATTTAAAATAAGGGTGCTTTTTTTGGCCAGAAATCAGTGCTTATGGGGTATTTTTTTAATTTTGATAACGAACGTATGCGCCCCCCTAAATACCCAAGTGCCCCCCCCCCCCCCTCCCCGGACACAGCTCTGCTGTGTATATAGCCACTCCGATCCACTTTTGGCTTTCCCCATTCGGGCTAGACGCCAAATGTTCATGCAGCGCGTAGCGCCCCCAAAAGTGAAACGCAGCAGATGTAACTAATTGAACCTCAGAATAGCAAGTTCATAACACTAGAAAATTGGATTGCGAAACTGTCGATGCCATAAAGTTAATGACATGTAAAGGCGTATTGATATAATCATTATTTTTTATCTATTTGAAAAGGCATAAGATTAAAAGATCAAATACAATTTTTCAGCTATTTTGGCGCTCCTTATTGGGTTCTAACGACATTCGGGTGATGGCGAGCCGTCTGGCAGTAGTTAGAACAACAGGCGCCATATTTGATTGGTTATTTACCAAAGGTGACGAAGGTAGGTCATAATCAGTTTCCGGCCGTATGTAAATGTGTGGGGTCATTGAGAAAAGTGGCTTAGTGGTACATGTACCTAACAAAGATCTACTACGGTTGTCAGTCACGTAAATGACAAGAATGACTCGAATACTAGGAACGATCACAAAATAGAGTTACGGGGTTTCATCAATATGTTCTCTTTTCACTCCGTCCCACACAATAGAAGGAATAGCCTGATTGATAGGCCAGTCAGAGGTAGCCCAATCGACTAGGGTCGCGGGTTCGATTCCATCTCTCGGTCGTGCAACTTTTTTTTCCACCCGCCCATTGCTTCGTGTGGTACTTAGAAAATATTTCATACTCAAAATAACGGTGGCTTTATTTCTATAAATTTTTTTTACTTAACTTTGCTAAAATGAATTGTTGGTCAAAACCGTTGATTCCCAGAAAAGACGTCTGCCTGAATTGCCGTTCGCTATAAGGGCCGATGACTTTATGTTGGGCTTAGACTAAAAACAATCTTTTATCTTTGATTTATTATAATAAACATTTCCACAGTTGTGAAGTTAGGAATTTCTTCGAGAAAATATATAGTTTAATGGATGCAAGTAATGCCTAGCCTTCATATAAAAATTGAGATCTGTGAAGTTAATGGGTGTAAGTATTAATTTATATCTGTTGATGAAGGACACTAATCAATGCATGCACACTTGCTGCACATGACTTACCTTAGATCACCAAACACAAGTGGATTCGAAACCAGCCGGTCAACATGAACATGCAAGCCTCAACTAATGTCAACTAATAGCCGCTAATAGGCAGCAGAAATTGGTGCTTTGGGCACCCCCAGCTGGTGGTGGAGATAAGGTGTCTCAGTAATGTAATCGATGCGAGAGCCCCTGATTGGTCTTTGTTCCACGTGAGCCCGCACTGATGGCTTATGTGGTACTCCTGACATGAGTCCAGCACTTAACTATAAGGCATTACTTTATGCAACTCCCACCCATCTACCTTCTATCTGCCCTTTCACACGTCCCCACGTGATCATCAGTGCCCTATCCATGCACCTTCCACCTGTACTTTGGGCTTGGATCCGTGCGCCCGCCACTCACTTTTTGGCGCAACGGATTCCTTACTACACTGCCACTTTCTATTCCTCCTGCGGCTTTTAGCGCCTTGCCGCAACACTTGCCTTCCCCCTTTTCTGTAATTATACTGTCCTCCCAGTACCTCTTTCAACGGGGCCCTATCTGGATATGAACTAAGCTCTAGTCAGTCTAGGCTGTCACCCTCAAACTTAATCCTCTATTCCCCTTGTGAGAATAGTGTAAACTAAATTGACCACTGTGCCAGCTAGACTATTTGGTGCTTGGTACAGAAAAACATGACAGAAAAATACATATGACAGCCTAGAAATCTGAGGCCACGTATTGTGTATATACACATTTCTATCGATCGGTGCCACGTACATGTGTTTAGTGCATGTAGGTCAGTTGATGACCTATATTAAGGAAACATCAGAAGACACGAAGGTATGGCACGTAATTTGTAGAGCGAGTTAATGGCGTCCCATCTTTGTTCAAGGACCCTACTTACTTAATGAATACTGTCGAAGCGGTAATTGAA
>OZ012697.1:15385482-15413378 GCA_963942565.1 Maea johnstoni | reverse complement strand
TATATAAATGATTATATATATGTATATATATATATATTTATACATACATACGTACGCACATATATGTGTATGTATGGACGTACGTACGTACGTACGTACGTACGTACGTACGTACGCATGCAAGCAAGAATTATTTTTGTTTGGATGGGATATTTTGCATGCACGCATGCATGTACTTCAGTTATTGTTGGTTTGTGTGAGACCATGTGCGAGAGTTTAAAAAAAATCTTTACCACTTTCACCTTCTCTGAAACGTATTTGTTTTACTAACTCCTCCAGGGCATTGCTTCGACAAATTCGTGTGCTAGTAACTTCCCTCTTGTTGCAGTACTGGGGACAGTAAAGGCGGCAGCGGCGACCACATCAGCAGCGGCAGCAGCATCCTGCGGCGTACATGCACCGCTCCTGGCCCTTGTACATACAGAAAGAACGACAAGTTAACGTCATAATCAACTCCTCTCACATGAGTCACTTGGTCAAATGGTAGATGATGACCTTCCATGATCCTGTGCCTGACAGTGACGATGTCAGGTCTGACAATCCTCTACCTTTAGCGCCGTCTATCGACGGAGATCAAAACCAAGGGTTGCGTACGTCTCGTTACGTGGTGACGCCGTGCGGCCGTGTCCACGTGACCGTCATCAACGTACTGCTAAGCGTCCTGGTCATCGTCTTCAATCTCATGATAAACATTTCATTGACCAATTATGCTCACACGCTAAAGGTTGCGGGATCTGACCCCTTCAACCTGTTGCTGTTCGCGTATTTCTGGAAGATAGTGATCTTCGTGCTGGCCGTTGTTGTTGTGAAGTTGACGTGCCAGCGCTCTCTGGGATGGCGGCCCACTATTTCCTGGCGAGTGCTGACGATTGTCGGACTGCTGGCGTGCTGGGGCTCTCTACTGACAGGGTAATTTACCTCATACCTTGCTCCAGTTGGGAGCGCCACCCATTTCAAGCATTAAGTCTATGCAGAGATAAGTTCATATGGATATGATATATCTGAAAACGTTCAATAACTTGACAATCATGTCGATACGGCCACTGGAATTAAGTTGTTTTAGACATTTACACATCACTCATGTTATGTACAGCTTTTGGGTGAAACACCACAGTTACGAGTTCCTTTTTCTTAAGTGAATTTATAAATAATATCAATTATTTTACTACAACTACTACTACTACTACTACTACTACTACTACTACTACTACTACTACTACTACTACTACTACTACTACTATTGACAAAACTAGAAGTTCTGATGCTGCTGCTTCTACTTCCGAGTCAACCACATCAACTACTACTACTACTACTACTACTACTACTACTACTACTACTACTACTACTACTACTACTACTACTACTACTAGTCTACTACTACTACTACTACTACTACTACTACTACTACTACTACTACTACTACTACTACTGCCTTGGCAAGCTACCAGTATATTTACAAGGAAGTTAGTGACACCATTGTTTGGTTTGCTCTTTACCTAGGTATGGCAGCCCTCCGTCGAGAACGCCCCCACGTTACCAGGTCCTGATGGGGAACCTCAGTATACCGTTTACAGTTGCTGCCCGTTACTTAATCCTGAGAATAGGTAAGCATCTCCCCTTTGCCGCCCCCGGTATGCAGGCGCAACAGAAAATAAATTTTGGAATACATTTCTTTTTATTTTTTGCACCATTGAAGAATTCTGGAAGACTGGTAACTCATGTTGGTCTCAGGACTGATTTGCAGTGCGGGAATGATTTCTCCACATGAAAAGGTTGACACCTCGACAAACCGTGGGTGTTTAGAGAAAACAATATTTGATGAGATTATCTGAGGGATGGATATCTCTAAGAACGAAATGGTACGGTACCGGTATGACGGTTCCAATGAAACGGTACGGTATTTCAACGGTATTGTTAAAGGTACTTTATAGCATTATTACCTTGTAAGTTTTGTTGTGGATAGACATGTTTAGCATCCTGGAAATTCTTAGTATATGATAACTTCACAGTCGTAAGTATCGTTCAAGATATGAAACTTTACGATACGATTTGTATGCCTCTTAACGGTATCCAACCCTATGGCAGTCTATTCAATTTGATTTTAAGTGATAATGAATTGGTGAAAGTGCAACATTGTAGATAGTAGTTTCTACCAGGTCTATAGGGAGATCGCCTGTGGTCAAATCGTGTTTATTAAAGCAGCTCAGTCTCACCATCATGAATGCATTTTAAAATCCCTTTGTGCCTTTTTATCAATCGTTTGTTATTTGATTGTTTTTGATTTGGAAATATTCATAAGTATCACTAGATTCAATATCCAAGTGAAATCGTCCACTTATCTTCATCAAATCCTAAGAAATGAACTTCCAATAATTTTTTACGAAGTTTCAGGGAATTTCTAACCTAGGTATGTACGTCTCTGGTAGATTTAAGTTTTGCAATTGGCGTCAGATGAGCCTGCCATGTCATACGGAGCATGCACGCTACGCATGGTTCGCAAAGTTGATAATGGCGGAATAGTCAGAGAACACAAAGCTGTCATTAAATTAACGGTATATATGTACGTGTATCCCTGTTTCACAATGGGGTAGCTTATAGGTGCCATCTAGAGTATTCTCTATGTAGAAATGTAGGACGGAAATGGAAGTGATGCTATGTACTATTTGTATATGTTATTATAGGTATCGGATTCAGACGGACCATCTGTACAAGTGTAATAATAGCTGGATTGGTCGTTGTTCTGGTCCCTCAGATGGTTACCATAGACACTGTACACGTGACAAATAGCACAAATTCTCGCGAGAACTCCACCCATACCGAGGAACCACCCGCTTTCGGTAGACTTGTGTGGCCCCTGCTCTACGGGCTTGGATTTCTTCCCGGATCAATTGCTTCAGTTCTGTTGGAGAAAGCGCTGAAGGCCAAAGGGGTAGGTCGGTCATCGAGCTAGCTACCAAGCTATCTATCGCTCTAATCTAATCTATCTATCCATATATTTATCTATCAGTATATCTATCTATTTTTCGTATCTAGTCTAGTCTAGTCTAGCTAGCTAGCAAGCCAGTCAGCTATCTATCTATCTAGCTAGCTAGCCAGCTTTCTCTCTATCTGTCTCTCTGTCCGTCTGTCTGTCTATCTATCTATCTACTAGTATCTATCTATCTATTTCACTTTCTTTCTTTCTTTCTATCTATCTATTCATCCATCCATCAATCCCTCCATCCCTCCCTCCCTCCATCCACCTACCTATTGAGTTCGTTATTACTTAAGTTGTGCTTAATTGCTATTTAGACATTAAAATGACTTAAAACATTGCCAATAAGGACTGTTCCATTTTAAAAGGAATATGGGGGGGGGGGGGGAGCAATGGAAGACTTTTTAAGGGGGGGGGGGGTTCAGAGTTATCCCCCGCCTACATATTCAGAACTTTGGTTAGGAGAAGGGAGAATGGGGGGGGGGGGGTGCTGAATTTTTAATTATTTTTGCAGGTCGTAGGTATAAGTTCGCGGACGTCCATTTGATACGTAAAATACTGTTGTTGGTCGTCGTAGACATCCAGAAAATAACAATGTGATTGGATACTATATTCCCGGGAGCTGAAGGGCTTCACTTACCTAGAACTCTCTGTATACTCCATGAACATCAATAAGCTACAAAGAAATATACGATGGCGATCAGGGTCATTAAATACTGTGCTGAATTTTTAATTATTTTTGCAGGTCGTAGGTATAAGTTCGCGGACGTCCATTTGATACGTAAAATACTGTTGTTGGTCGTCGTAGACATCCAGAAAATAACAATGTGATTAGATACTATATTCCCGGGAGCTGAAGGGCTTCACTTACCTAGAACTCTCTGTATACTCCATGAACATCAATAAGCTACAAAGAAATATACGATGGCGATCAGGGTCATTAAAAATTAAAATATAAACGCACACTCCGGCTTTTTGTACATTCTCATTCTTTTTTTTAAACTTCAATATATATATATATATATATATATATATATATATATATATATATATATATATATATATATATATATATATATATATATATATATATATATATATATATATATATATATATATATATATATATATAAACACTCTTTTTCAGACTGAAACCCTCTCTCTCTCGATGTGGTTGAGAATATTCGACTATGGCTGGATCATGCTTTTCTTCTGGACCAATTTTATACCTGGCTTTGGCATGGTAAGGATATATGTTATTACACCAATGTTACCGCCCATGACTAGGTCAAGCTGTTTCAACGGGCATATCTAGAGTTTGTAAATTTGCTAATTTCAAGGTTTAGAATTAAATGAACCCTAGTTTGCAGGTGGTACTAAATGTGGAAAGCTGTCTTCGGCAGGGTCACTATCTTATACAATTTGGGAACCTACATTGTACCTTTTTTTTTTAGATAACACTGGTTAGAGATTAAATTTCCCATTTGAAAATGTTTTAGATAAAATAAAAAACTACATATTTGATGTGTGTATTGAACACATCGCCTTATACAGAAACAAAATATTTCCTGGCGCTTGAAATGAGAATTAATCCAGGACGGATGTTTTTATATTATCCAGGAACAGATTTTCTTTTTTTGGAAATATTCAGAGACAGAATATTGATTTTTCCGATTTTCAGAGATGTACATCCCCAGTATATCATGTGGACGATGCCTGAGTGTCCAATTCTGCTTTTGTTCCGAGCTTAAACAGTCTTAATTCATTAAAAGCATTTTCTCTCAATTCGAAAAGAAATAACTGAAAATTGCAGAAGATTTAACGGAACAAAATTTAGAAAAAAATAAGATGCCTTCCCTAGCTGGCTATTAAGCTTTCCTTAGCATTTGTTTACTTGGATGGTTCTCGGTCCGTAATATGTTTTTTATACTACGTTTGCCTTTTACCTGGATTTTATTCGAACAGTCAGCCTGTATAGAATACTAATTGCTTGAAAGGACTACTGATGAGCAATACATTAAGCATATCAAAAGGCACTCTTCCGTTTGAACTATATAACCATTTCTTTCAAACTATTTGATAACTTCTAAATTGAATAACTTTGACACAAAATACTCTTAGTCATGAATGTGCCAAGTTTTGAGCAAATCCATATACAATTGGCAACTATTAGACGCCTGATTAAAGCGACCATGTTTGGTTACACTCGATATGGAGAAAGTAGCCAAAGATCGTTGCTGTCCATATGCAAGGCTAAGTTAGGAGGTATTACATTTGGTCTGTGATTGTGGTACATAAGTGATGGCATAGGCTGTCGCAGAACCGTCTTGTTTTAGTCACTGCGGTGAGAGCCAATGAGAGGAGTCAGAACTACTCTGCCTGCTAGGGAGGAGAATATCTTCAAGATTGGAAATAATACGCCTTTATGTCTTTAAACGTGAATGGAAAGTATGGAAATAGCATAGGTATGTTACCCCTATCGGGGCGCTAGCAGCAAGGCCGTAAACCGAAATAATCACAGTTGAAGAATGGAGAGACAGTAAGATCAAGTTATGTGAAAATTTAAATTCCTTGTGAGCAAATAGAAATATCTCATTGGTAATAAGATAGGATGTGGACTGGGCAAAACTTTTGAGTCCACACATCTCCTTACGGCAAGATACCTGTTATAGAAAGCTACCTGGCAACATACATGTTGAAGAAATAATTATATGGTGACACACGATATATACGTAATGTCTCTACCATCTCCAAATACTTAAAAATAGAATAAGAAGGTCCATACATGAGAGAGAATATCCTCAATTTTGAGAAGACATACTATAGTCTGTCTGACTTGAGTTTGGCAACCACTTTTTCCATTGTGTTTGTGACAAAACGTTCGACTTTGCCATCCAAACTTGGCATATATCACTTGGCGATAAACATACATATATATATATTTTTTCGCCTAGAAAAGCTCCTAGTTCATGAGAATGTACAAACAAAACATAGGCTGGGCAAACTTTCCGGTGAAATATGGATGTGATGAAGTTTTGGTTCACAGGTTTCATCGAGGGATATTATCTACGATATATTCATACAAATCAAACACGATGAGCATTCAACTAACGATGGCACAAGACATCTTTATTGGGAAGGGAGTAGATTGTGTGATGAATTAAATGCCATGTTGAGGTCTCAACTATACACGGGTTGAATAAATAACTTGCTGCCTAATCAGGTTAGGAACCCATGAATACTAAATATCTCGAGGTATCCCTACCGTATAGTGCATGATTTAATAGATTTAGCAAGAATAAAGAAACATAAGTCATGTAGCACTCTACGTGCATTTGGAAATTGTTACTGAGACTCTAAGACTCGGACATTTATCCAAAACTGTCGATAGCTGTTATATATTGTGTGATACAAGTGAGTGTCGCTGTGAAAATACTGTTTCACAAAAGGACATATTATGAAGAACTTTTGTAAGTTCTAATGCTCTTTAATATGGCGTATACTTAATTAATGGATCATTTAACGTAGCGTTTCAAGTAACAAAATATATTTTACACAACACACATTTTAGATATGTGGCCAATTAAGAGACTTCTCATTAAATTACATATACATGGCAATCATTCAACTCTAGGTAGACCTTAACCTATAGTCGGAAACCAGAATCCTGCGCAGCTACCAAGCATCTATGAAATGTTATTATCACACCAATATCCCTGTCCTTTTCTCAATGTGTGTATATATGTATTTTCAGTGTATTGTTTAAATTTGATTTAAATTATATCCAATTCATTTCAGACTGACTCTCCAGAGGCATTTTTGAAACATCTTCAGCGTAACCTCCAATGTCATTTTGGTCAGGACCCAGCCTGTCGTCACGTGATGTTAACTGCTGCCATCTATATTCTATCCCACTGTGCATCAGCCTTCGCCGGGATCGTCCTACTCAAGTATTCGGACAGTGCCATATATCTAACACTTGTAGGAACCGTTGGTTCCCCAATCGGAACCATTTTCTGGGCTCTCTTCCAGCCCAGACCTTATTTACACTGGGCGCCAACCTATAACAATGCCACGACATGCACGATTGTAGGTTTGATTACGATGTTACCTGGAATTCTTGCGTATAACTACTTTAATCATAAGGAGGCCACACAGGCATCACGAACACCACGTTCAGACCAATATGAACTGTTAGCACAGACGGATGGTCATTAGATTGATTTAGAAGAAATATAAACGTCTCTCTCTCTCTCTCTACCTCTCTCATATATATATATATATATATATATATATATATATATATATATATATATATATATATATATATATATATATATATATATATATATATATATATATGAATAAAATTTGAAAAGGTCACTCAACAGAGGGCCTGCCACTCCTTGCCACACCCCATAAAGATAGGAGAGAGGTAGCCCCGCCCTGTCCCCCTGAATCCTGGCTGCTACCTTGCCACACCCCATAGAGATAGGAGAGAGGTAGCCCCGCCCTGTCTCCCTGAATCCTGGCTGCTGCCTTGCCACACCCCGTATAGGGAGGAGAGAGGGAGCCCCACCCAGTCTCCCTGAATCCTGGCTGCTGCCTTGCCACACCCCTTTTAGGGAGGAGAGGGGGAGCCCCGCCCTGTCTCCCTGAATCCTGACTGCTGCCTTGCCACACCCCGTATAGGGAGGAGAGAGGTAGCCCCGCCCTGTCTCCCTGAATCCTGGCTGCTGCCTTGCCACACCCTGTATAGGGAGGAGAGAGGGAGCCCCACCCTGTCTCCCTGAATCCTGGCTGCTGCCTTGCCACACCCCTTTTAGGGAGGAGAGAGGGAGCCCCGCCCTGTCTCCCTGAATCCTGGCTGCTGCCTTGCCACACCCCGTATAGGGAGGAGAGAGGGAGCCCCACCCTGTCTCCCTGAATCCTGGCTGCTACCTTGCCACACCCCATAGAGATAGGAGAGAGGTAGACGCGCCGTCTCCCTGAATCCTGGCTGCTGCCTTGCCACACCCCGTATAGGGAGGAGAGAGGGAGCCCCGCCCTGTCTCCCTGAATCCTGGCTGCTGCCTTGCCACACCCCGTATAGGGAGGAGAGAGGGAGCCCCACCCCTCTCCCTGAATCCTGGCTGCTGCCTTGCCACACCCCATATAGGGAGGAGAGAGGGAGCCCCACCCCGTCTCCCTGAATCCTGGCTGCTGCCTTGCCACACCCCGTATAGGGAGGAGAGAGGTAGCCCCGCCCTGTCTCCCTGAATCCTGGCTGCTGCCTTGCCACACCCCGTATAGGGAGGAGAGAGGGAGCCCCACCCTGTCTCCCTGAATCCTGGCTGCTGCCTTGCCACACCCTGTATAGGGAGGAGAGAGGAAGCCCCACCCTGTCTCCCTGAATCCTTGCTGCTGCCTTTCCACACCCTGTATAGGGAGGAGAGAGGGAGCCCCACCCCGTCTCCCTGAATCCTGGCTGCTGCCTTGCCACACCCCGTATAGGGAGGAGAGAGGTAGCCCTGCCCTGTCTCCCTGAATCCTGGCTGCTGCCTTGCCACACCCCTTATAGGGAGGAGAAAGGGAGCCCCGCCCTGTCTCCCTGAATCCTGGCTGCTGCATTGCCACACCCCGTATAGGGAGGAGAGAGGTAGCCCCGCCCCGTCTCCCTGAATACTGGCTGCTGCCTTGCCACACCCCATAAAGATAGGAGAGAGGTAGCCCCGCCCTGTCTCCCTGAATCCAGGCTGCTGCCTTGCCACACCCCGTATAGGGAGGAGAGAGGTAGCACCGCCCTGTCTTCCTGAATCCTGGCTGCTGCCTTGCCACACCCCGTTTAGGGAGGAGAGAGGGAGCCCCACCCTGTCTCCCTGAATCCTGGCTGCTGCCTTGCCACACCCCGTATAGGGAGGAGAGAGGGAGCCCCCTGAATCCTGGCTGCTGCCTTGCCTAGCTATACAAGATAAGATAAGATAAGATAAGAAAAATTTATTAAAGTCTCACCCATTAAAGAATTGTACACACATGACACAGTAATAACAATGGACGGTCAAATTTGACCTACGAGAGACTATACAACCGATAAATACATGATATACATTGTTAAAAATATTAATATTACATAAAATCAATTCTTGATACATCAGTTCTGATATTAAGCATTTTGCAACAGGTTTTGGCACTGAAAAATACGATATCACAGTTGGACAATAAGAACGCCATTTTATCAGTATCATTTAAGGTATTAAAAGTTGGCAGGATTGTGCATGCCTTGCTTAAAAGGTTTTCTCTGTGAGATTTAAGCGCAGGGTGACGACAGCGCAACAGGAAGTGCTCTTCTGACTCAATTTCTACAAACCCTTGTTTATAACAACTCAGGCATACTATCTCCTCTTTAGGAATTCTATGATTATTTGTTTTCTCCCAGCGACCTGTTTCTATCCTCAAAGGTGCAACTCAACATCTAATTTGAGCCAGCGCTTTCCTTTCCTTCCTAGTAATTGGCATCTCGAGGTATGGTTCAGACAAAAATTCTCTTTTGAATAACCGATAAGTTCTTAGTTTATTATTATTTTCCCTGTCTAAGATGGCATGCCACTTAGCTATACACTCATTAAGAAGCTTTTCATAGAGTTCTTGGCCAATTTCTGAGAAATCAACTACCAAGTTAATATCATTGAGTCTATGGAGACCAAGGGTCTCATACTCTAGAGCCACCTTGTGGGGCCATGTGTTTTTTATATTTTGTTTATGAGCCCATTTAAAAATCTTTCTTGGAAGTCGATCCTCGTTCATTTGAGAGAGACGGCAACGGAATCTAGATATGCTCTTCCATTGTCAATGGAATGGTAAAACCCAACCCATCTCGCCATGAACACCTGCATTTGGAGCATACCGACCTAGACCCAAAAACACACGGCATGCCCTATTTTGTACCGCGTTTATACAACTGTACTCCTTCAAACCCCATATTGCTGCACCATAGTCAATAATTGGTGCTACAAGAGACGCATACACCTTTGTAAACACTTTGTAAGGCTTGCCACCATTAGCATAGAACTTTGAAATTATGAGGCCTAATGCCCTACTGGCCGAAGCAGCTACAGATTTTGCAGTGCGAGACATATCATGAAACTCATTAAAAACAAGGCCCAGATATTTATACTGTGAAACAGTTTTGAGCTCTTGGTCACCACAATAAAACTGGAAAACTGACCTCTGTTTAGATGGGTTTCTGAAATGTATAACTTGTGTTTTTGTGTCATTGACATCTAGACGCCATTTTTTACACCAGTTTGATAAGACATCGAGCATAATCTGTAAATCAGACTCGCTTTCTGCTAGCAGAACAACGTCGTCTGCATAGAGAAGTATGGAGAGCTTCTCATTGTCAAACGGGACGCCTTTCCCTAAAGCCTTGATTTCATCAGATAAACTATCAAAAAACAGGCTAAATAAGCAGGGCGATAAAACACAGCCTTGCTTCACACCAAGATCAACATTAAACCATTCAGTCATTTTACCATTTATGCGGACACATGCTTTGACACCTTTGTATAGGGACCTAAGTGCAGTTAAAAAGGTACCTGAAATACCCATAGAAATCAGTCGAAACCATAATAAATCCCTATCCACTCTATCAAAAGCCTTTCTCGCGTCCACAAAACAGGCAAAGGTTTCTTTCTTTTTCTTAAGCCTGTTTTCTAAGATAGTTGATAAAACGAAAATATGATCTATACAATTGCGAGCTATACGAAAGCCATTTTGCTCTTCACATAACTTTCCATTATCTTCTGCCCACTGTGTAAGTCTTATATTTAAAATGTCACAATAGGTTTTATAAATGGCAGAGGTAAGAGCAATACCTCTATACCCAGAGAGAGGATTTGTCGGATCTTCTCCATGTTTAGGGATAGGTTGAATGATGCTATTTAACCATTGTGAAGGAACTATTCCGTTCTTAAAACAAGACTGGAATAGTGAAGTAAGATATATAATACAGGCATCATTTTTTAAAACCTTTGCTGGAATGGCATCCCAACCTGGGGCCTTATCAGCTTTTGCTTTGAGAATAGCCTGTTGCACCTCTAAGAAAGATATCTCACTATTCAGGCCAGCCCCTTCTATTGACTCAGTTACAAAATTACCCAGTTCAGATTCCATAGAATTAAGATGATTGCGAGCCAAGTCAACAAAATCTTCATCATAATTTTTGTTAGTAGAGGCATCCGAGTAAAGCAAAGAGTAATCCTGGTACCATTTAGAGATGACAGCTTGTATGTCATTACTTACAGAGCCATCAGGATTCTTAACCTCCCAAGGAATACTTTGTTTTCTCTCATTGGCCACTCCAAGCTTGCCAATGTGTTGCCAGAAAGATTTGGGATTCGAGGACTGCAGGAGGACAAGCTCCTCCTGTTGATCCTTCCAATACCTTCTCTTAGCCCGTTGCTTTTCTCGATTGAATTCTCTACTCTTTTTGATGAAAATATCCCTTAGATGCATTTTATTACCTCTGCCAGAGCAACATCTCCATTTTTTCTCAGCGAGATTTTTCTCACTACTCAGTTTTCTTAGGGAGATGTTCCACCAAGGTTTATGGAAACGTAATTGAGAAGAGGCTGCATCCATGTTAGTCTGAGAAAAAGGGGAGTTGGTAGAGCTCATTTCATTTTTTAGGAGCTCGCTGAATTGCCCATATATATTATCAATGACCTGTTGACCCAACTCCCTCTTTTCGAGTCCAGATATCAAATCATCAATCTTAGACATGATATCTGGGCTGGAAAAAAAGTCATTAGGGACTGAGTCAACCCTATATCTAACAGGAGGAGATTGCCCAATAAATTCCCCTGGACCTCCCTTAAGTTGATCATCAGTTGTTTGGAGACTCTCTGTGCTGGGAGTAATAGTTGGGAGACTCACTGACCATGTTAGAAAAGCATGGTCAGGTAGAGACTCCATAGAAATACTAGAGAATTGTTCTTTAAGGAAGAGAGGTGAGTAAACAGCAAAATCATTGTACATACATAGGTAGTCTGTAGGAATTAAACAGTAATCTACCACTGATTGGCCATTGTGTCTGAAACAGGTGAAGTCATTAGAACCACTTCTACCGTTAAGCATTACACATCCAGCATTACATAAAAACTCAATAAGTAGATCACCTGACTCATTGCGTTTATAGTCAATTGTAGAACGATAAGGAATATTATCAACACCCTCAATAAAATCAGCGCTGTCTCCACACCTGGCATTAAAATCACCACAAATAAAAAAAGGACCAATACTCTGGAAAAGATAAATCTGTGTGAGCAACTTGTCAAAAAACTTATAAGCATCAATGTTTCTGCATGAGGACTGGGGTGGTAAATAACAGACACAAACAGAGAAGGAACAGTGAGGCTCATCGTCTCCCATTTTTGGTGTACATTTCAGCCACAATATTCCCTCAACCGAATCATCTAAAATTGAGACATTGTAAGTGTTTATAATAGAGTTTCGGACAAAAAAACCAACACCTCCAGAACCTCGAACTGCTTTCGGATGTAAGTTTTTTCTATTATTACAAAACCAAGTGTACCCATCTAACTTGAGTATTTGATCGTTTATCCTAAAAGATTCACCAATTCCGATAAAGTCAAGGTCCAGTTTTAAAGCACAAAACGCTCGTGACTTGTAGTTTTCAGAATTAGTGTTCATAGACCAACCGTTTACATTCCAAAAACCTGCTCGATACTAAGTTGATTGCCTAGAACTGGCACGATGACGGTTAAATCTGGCATTGGATCCAGAATGATTAGATGCGACGCCCTGATGTATAGAACTTGGTACATTTGGGACTGTGTTTTTGTTCACAACCATCCCATTTCTAACTGTTAGGGAGTCGTCGGCCATTGCTCGTACAAGAGTTTTGAGGTTTCTTTCTGCTTTCCGATCCGCCTTAGATTTGTCATTGTTTATAAAAACGTTGGAATACCTCGAGGACCTTGCAAGCCATTGCCATTGCCATTGCAAGCTGGCAGCCAGGTAGTTCAGACATGAACCCTACCTGTTTTCCCGTTTCTGTTATCCTATCTGACGGTAGGGTTTAGTCCCAACTCTTAAAAACTATGTTAGCACTCTTCCGCCGAGATTTTGAGCGGAAGCATTTTCATAAAATTTTACCATTTAAACATGACTCACAAACATTTCGTCTCTGTATTCGGTAGAGAGACAATAGTTTTATACAATATGCGAATCAAATTGTAATATAATATGTTTATTTGATCATTAAAGACTATTTTTAACTTACGTTTACATTCCCCAAGTTTTGTTAACTCGGCCATCAATATTGCATGATGGGAACTACAGACGACGTCATGAGTTCCTTGTAAAACGCGGAGGTCAATACGGAAGCTAAATTTTTGTATGCATGCATAATATCTCATATATACAGATTCATCAACACTTTTTTACAATAATCTATCAATTATTTGTCTGCTATGCTGCTTTCTTTCAAACCAACAGTATAGTACTTCCAGTGACATGCTAGGGGATCTGTCCATATTCGCCAAGTGGTGTATTCCGGATTGTACCCGGTCATGTGACTTTATTGTAATGAGTACATATTTCAAAATGTCCGCGCATTGACTTAAATTACGGCTGTAGGTAAATAAACATGTTTTTCCCCTACTTGTCCATATATTGACATACTGCTATGCATGTGCTTCATAAGCGAACAGTGTATGATACATATTTGCAATCTTTAAAGGGTCAAAGAATGGACTAGAAACGAGATTTCTTTAGAAGTTATATGCTCTGCACAGTGACATAGCAAATTCCCGAGATGTCATTGAACCTTTAAATACATGCATCAAACAGACATTGGCAGTAAAAACTTCAGATCCATACGTATGGTTCAATATTGTTGAACTAGCAGCCAGGATGCGACGAGACGGGTGGGACTCCATCTCTTCTCTCTTTATGAGGTGTGGCAAGACAGCTAGCTATACAGCCATTACAACGGGCCGCAAGGATGCGGGGAGACGGGGCGGGGCTACCACTCTCCTCTCTTTACGGTGTGTGGCAAGGCAGCTAGACAGCCATTACAAGCAGGCCGCAAGGATGCGGGGAGACGGGGCGGGGCTACCACTCTCCTCTCTTTACGGTGTGTGGCAAGGCAGCTATACAGCCATTACAAGCAGGCCGCAAGGATGCGGGAGACGGGGCGGGGCTACCACTCTCCTCTCTTTACCGTGTGTGGCAAGGCAGCTAGACAGCCATTACAAGCAGGCCGTAAGGATGCGGGGAGACGGGGCGGGGCTACACTCTCCTCTCTTTACGGTGTGTGGCAAGGCAGCTAGACAGCCATTACAACGGGCCGCAAGGATGCGGGGAGACGGGGCGGGGCTACCACTCTCCTCTCTTTACGGTGTGTGGCAAGGCAGCTATACAGCCATTACAAGCAGGCCGCAAGGATGCGGGAGACGGGGCAGGGCTACACTCTCCTCTCTTTACGGTGTGTGGCAAGGCAGCTATACAGCCATTACAAGCAGGCCGCAAGGATGCGGGAGACGGGGCGGGGCTACCACTCTCCTCTCTTTACGGTGTGTGGCAAGGCAGCTATACAGCCATTACAAGCAGGCCGCAAGGATGTGGGGAGACGGGGCGGGGCTACCACTCTCCTCTCTTTACGGTGTGTGGCAAGGCAGCTATACAGCCATTACAAGCAGGCCGCAAGGATGTGGGGAGACGGGGCGGGGCTACCACTCTCCTCTCTTTACGGTGTGTGGCAAGGCAGCTAGACAGCCATTACAAGCAGGCCGCAAGGATGTGGGGAGACGGGGCGGGGCTACCACTCTCCTCTCTTTACGGTGTGTGGCAAGGCAGCTAGACAGCCATTACAAGCAGGCCGCAAGGATGCAGGGAGACGGGGCGGGGCTACCACTCTCCTCTCTTTACGGTGTGTGGCAAGGCAGCTATACAGCCATTACAAGCAGGCCGCAAGGATGCGGGGAGACGGGGCAGGGCTACACTCTCCTCTCTTTACGGTGTGTGGCAAGGCAGCTATACAGCCATTACAAGCAGGCCGCAAGGATGCGGGGAGACGGGGCAGGGCTACACTCTCCTCTCTTTACGGTGTGTGGCAAGGCAGCTATACAGCCATTACAAGCAGGCCGCAAGGATGCGGGAGACGGGGCAGGGCTACCACTCTCCTCTCTTTACGGTGTGTGGCAAGGCAGCTAGACAGCCATTACAAGCAGGCCGCAAGGATGCGGGGAGACGGGGCAGGGCTACCACTCTCCTCTCTTTACGGTGTGTGGCAAGGCAGCTATACAGCCATTACAAGCAGGCCGCAAGGATGCGGGAGACGGGGCGGGGCTACCACTCTCCTCTCTTTACGGTGTGTGGCAAGGCAGCTAGACAGCCATTACAAGCTGGCCGCAAGGATGCGGGGAGACGGGGCAGGGCTACCACTCTCCTCTCTTTACGGTGTGTGGCAAGGCAGCTAGACAGCCATTACAAGCAGGCCGCAAGGATGCGGGGAGACGGGGCGGGGCTACCACTCTCCTCTCTTTACGGTGTGTGGCAAGGCAGCTAGACAGCCATTACAAGCAGGCCGCAAGGATGTGGGGAGACGGGGCGGGGCTACACTCTCCTCTCTTTACCGTGTGTGGCAAGGCAGCTATACAGCCATTACAAGCTGGCTGCCAGGATGTGGGAGACGGCACGGGGCTACCACTCTCCTCTCTTTACCGTGTGTGGCAAGGCAGCTAGACAGCCATTACAAGCAGGCCGCAAGGATGTGGGGAGACGGGGCGGGGCTACCACTCTCCTCTCTTTACGGTGTGTGGCAAGGCAGCTAGACAGCCATTACAAGCTGGCTGCAAGGATGCGGGGAGACGGGGCGGGGCTACCACTCTCCTCTCTTTACGGTGTGTGGCAAGGCAGCTAGACAGCCATTACAAGCAGGCCGCAAGGATGCGGGAGACGGGGCAGGGCTACCACTCTCCTCTCTTTACGGTGTGTGGCAAGGCAGCTAGACAGCCATTACAAGCAGGCCGCAAGGATGCGGGAGACGGGGCAGGGCTACACTCTCCTCTCTTTACGGTGTGTGGCAAGGCAGCTAGACAGCCATTACAAGCAGGCCGCAAGGATGCGGGAGACGGGGCAGGGCTACCACTCTCCTCTCTTTACGGTGTGTGGCAAGGCAGCTAGACAGCCATTACAAGCAGGCCGCAAGGATGCGGGAGACGGCACGGGGCTACCACTCTCCTCTCTTTACCGTGTGTGGCAAGGCAGCTAGACAGCCATTACAAGCAGGCCGCAAGGATGCGGGGAGACGGGGCGGGGCTACCACTCTCCTCTCTTTACGGTGTGTGGCAAGGCAGCTATACAGCCATTACAAGCAGGCCGCAAGGATGCGGGAGACGGGGCAGGGCTACACTCTCCTCTCTTTACGGTGTGTGGCAAGGCAGCTAGACAGCCATTACAAGTTGGCCGCAAGGATGCGGGAGACGGGGCAGGGCTACACTCTCCTCTCTTTACGGTGTGTGGCAAGGCAGCTAGACAGCCATTACAAGCAGGCCGCAAGGATGCGGGAGACGGCACGGGGCTACCACTCTCCTCTCTTTACCGTGTGTGGCAAGGCAGCTAGACAGCCATTACAACGGGCCGCAAGGATGCGGGGAGACGGGGCGGGGCTACCACTCTCCTCTCTTTACCGTGTGTGGCAAGGCAGCTAGACAGCCATTACAAGCAGGCCGCAAGGATGTGGGGAGACGGGGCGGGGCTACCACTCTCCTCTCTTTACGGTGTGTGGCAAGGCAGCTAGACAGCCATTACAAGCAGGCCGCAAGGATGTGGGGAGACGGGGCGGGGCTACCACTCTCCTCTCTTTACGGTGTGTGGCAAGGCAGCTAGACAGCCATTACAAGCAGGCCGCAAGGATGCGGGGAGACGGGGCGGGGCTACACTCTCCTCTCTTTACGGTGTGTGGCAAGGCAGCTATACAGCCATTACAAGCAGGCCGCAAGGATGCGGGAGACGGGGCAGGGCTACACTCTCCTCTCTTTACGGTGTGTGGCAAGGCAGCTAGACAGCCATTACAAGCAGGCCGCAAGGATGCGGGAGACGGGGCGGGGCTACCACTCTCCTCTCTTTACCGTGTGTGGCAAGGCAGCTATACAGCCATTACAAGCTGGCTGCAAGGATGTGGGAGACGGCACGGGGCTACCACTCTCCTCTCTTTACCGTGTGTGGCAAGGCAGCTAGACAGCCATTACAAGCAGGCCGCAAGGATGTGGGGAGACGGGGCGGGGCTACCACTCTCCTCTCTTTACGGTGTGTGGCAAGGCAGCTAGACAGCCATTACAAGCAGGCCGCAAGGATGCGGGAGACGGGGCAGGGCTACACTCTCCTCTCTTTACGGTGTGTGGCAAGGCAGCTAGACAGCCATTACAAGCAGGCCGCAAGGATGCGGGAGACGGGGCGGGGCTACCACTCTCCTCTCTTTACCGTGTGTGGCAAGGCAGCTATACAGCCATTACAAGCTGGCTGCCAGGATGTGGGAGACGGCACGGGGCTACCACTCTCCTCTCTTTACCGTGTGTGGCAAGGCAGCTAGACAGCCATTACAAGCAGGCCGCAAGGATGTGGGGAGACGGGGCGGGGCTACCACTCTCCTCTCTTTACGGTGTGTGGCAAGGCAGCTAGACAGCCATTACAAGCAGGCCGCAAGGATGCGGGGAGACGGGGCGGGGCTACACTCTCCTCTCTTTACGGTGTGTGGCAAGGCAGCTAGACAGCCATTACAAGCAGGCCGCAAGGATGCGGGAGACGGGGCAGGGCTACCACTCTCCTCTCTTTACGGTGTGTGGCAAGGCAGCTAGACAGCCATTACAAGCTGGCCGCAAGGATGCGGGGAGACGGGGCAGGGCTACACTCTCCTCTCTTTACGGTGTGTGGCAAGGCAGCTAGACAGCCATTACAAGCAGGCCGCAAGGATGCGGGAGACGGGGCAGGGCTACCACTCTCCTCTCTTTACGGTGTGTGGCAAGGCAGCTAGACAGCCATTACAAGCTGGCCGCAAGGATGCGGGGAGACGGGGCAGGGCTACACTCTCCTCTCTTTACGGTGTGTGGCAAGGCAGCTAGACAGCCATTACAACGGGCCGCAAGGATGCGGGGAGACGGGGCGGGGCTACCACTCTCCTCTCTTTACGGTGTGTGGCAAGGCAGCTATACAGCCATTACAAGCAGGCCGCAAGGATGCGGGTAGACGGGGCGGGGCTACACTCTCCTCTCTTTACCGTGTGTGGCAAGGCAGCTATACAGCCATTACAAGCTGGCTGCAAGGATGCGGGGAGACGGGGCGGGGCTACCACTCTCCTCTCTTTACGGTGTGTGGCAAGGCAGCTAGACAGCCATTACAAGCAGGCCGTAAGGATGCGGGGAGACGGGGCGGGGCTACACTCTCCTCTCTTTACCGTGTGTGGCAAGGCAGCTATACAGCCATTACAAGCTGGCTGCAAGGATGCGGGGAGACGGGGCAGGGCTACCACTCTCCTCTCTTTACGGTGTGTGGCAAGGCAGCTATACAGCCATTACAAGCAGGCCGCAAGGATGTGGGAGACGGCACGGGGCTACCACTCTCCTCTCTTTACCGTGTGTGGCAAGGCAGCTAGACAGCCATTACAAGCAGGCCGCAAGGATGCGGGGAGACGGGGCGGGGCTACCACTCTCCTCTCTTTACCGTGTGTGGCAAGGCAGCTATACAGCCATTACAAGCAGGCCGCAAGGATGTGGGGAGACGGGGCGGGGCTACCACTCTCCTCTCTTTACGGTGTGTGGCAAGGCAGCTAGACAGCCATTACAAGCTGGCTGCAAGGATGCGGGGAGACGGGGCGGGGCTACCACTCTCCTCTCTTTACGGTGTGTGGCAAGGCAGCTATACAGCCATTACAAGCTGGCTGCCAGGATGTGGGAGACGGGGCGGGGTTTGTCCCACGGGGTCAACTCCCAAGGGAGGACCTACAGAGATCACCCCTACCACCAAGACCACTCGTCACCCCCAGGCCTTGTCTAACTTCCTGTTACCTCTCCCCCGTACTTTTGTCACGCATCCTGCATGAGGTCCGTACCCTCCCGTCCTCCTGTCCTGTACATATAACCTATCGAGTCTCTAGTCTGTCCCATCCTTGTTTTCCTGTCCTACACATATATTCAAACCCCACAGAAAGGAACCCCTCAACACACATCAAACCCCACATACAAACTGTGTTAATTCATTATTTCAATAGTACAAACAATGAAAACAGCAGTGTACCACTACCTTGTCTCCCCTCCTGTATCCAGTCCGTGCCTACCAGTTCCAGCGCCCCTCACTTACTCAGTGATTCCCTTCCCCTTAGCCACTTAGTCTGAACCAACATCAACTGTGTTAGATAAAGGTAAAAAACATATATGTACACAAGCACACCCCTATCACCTCTCCCCTTCTCTCTTCTTCATCATTTTCTTCCCCTACCCTCTTTCCTTCTAGTTTCTCCCTCTGCCCTCCCTGGAAATTCTTCAGCTCTATCTGCTCCCTGTCTTTCACCCTCTTTTGCCCCCTTTTGTACCTCTCTCTTCCAACCTTTGTGCTCTTTTTCCCATTCTCCCATTTTTCTCTCTATCTCTCTTTTTCTTTATCATATCCAATGTTCTCTCTCCCCCCCTTGCTTATTTGCCCCATCCATTGCCTTTTTTCTTCCCCTCTCTAGCTTCTTGCTCCCACCTCTCTCCTTCGTTTCTAACGTTTAGTGTATATATCCTGTGTCTGGTAAGAATTATATTGCATAGCAGTTAATGACACTCCAACTAGTCACCTTTATGTACAATTTTTTTGTATGCCAAATCAGGGACTTAGCCAGGAATTTGAAAGTGGGTGCTTAAGGCCCCCAGAAGCTCTAGGGGTCTAGACTCTCTGAAATTTATTTTCTGCCTTTTCCTGGCACTTGAAATGAGATATTGGCATTGGGAGCTCTAGCTAGAAACCACAAAGGGAAATGATAATCTTCAGTGCAGCAGGAATAAATATTTCAAACTCACTTTCAAAGAGACAGAAACAAATTGAAAGTAAAATAAAATGTGTTGTTTTCTTTTACTCTCCTGGCCCATATAATTTCACCCAACACCTGTGTACATTGAACACCAAATCTGGCCTCATTAATTGCCTGCATACATTGTACATAAGTCATGAACTAACGATGGATGATTGTAGCCGAGCTTAAATGTTTCGCTAACCAACAACTCAGCAGCTCATCCCCCAAGAGTAGTCAACCCATTTGCTGAAAGGTTTCCTCATGATGGCAATTTTGTAAACACAAGTAGAAATCAACTTTTAAAAATTCAGTACATTTTAAATAGGAATAGAGCAGCTCACTGACAAAAAGTATCTTGGGTGCTGAAGCTTTATTTGTGTATATATATATATATATATATATATATATATATATATATATATATATATATATATATATATATATATATATATATATATATATATATATATATATATATATACATTCAACTAATAATAAATAAGTCACAAATCTTCCTTAGGCTATTAAATGCAGGCCCTTTTCATCACTTTGCATTTAAGAGATACTTCAGGTAATTAGAATACCCATAGAACACAAAGTGATTAGTGGCATTTGGTTGTGTAGTTGTCTGACTTATTTTTCAATGAAAGTCAGACTTATCTTTTCTATCCTCAAACCACTTTTCTTTCTTTCAGCACATCAACTCACCAACATTATACATTAATTATGATCATATGTAGTTTTAAAAGAATTGGTACAGAATTGACAGTCAAGTGACTAAATACACCAACACCAAAGGCAGAACCTCTTCCTTGGGAAATGGTGGACGTTTGCAAATCGTAATCTGGGCAGCTAAAACGTCAGTAATAAACTGAAAGTGAGCGTGACCAGGTTTGACTTGGATAAACAAATACAATACTTTAACTATAACCTGGTTGCATAACTTGTTATGTGAAACCTTAGATATTATCCAGTGCCATGATAAGAATATACTATAATTGGCTTTTTAGTTATGCTTTGTAAAATTGTGAATGGAAAATAAATAGATGATCAGGTTATTTTTTATTCACATGTGTATGTGTACACATTACACTGAGCTCTGACGTCTGGAGAAGTGAATCAAAAGTGCAACCCCAAACTCTCTCAAATAACACATTTTCATTAACATATTCTTGATAAACTATCCATGTGTCATGGTTATGATAGTCCAAATGCTATGTAATACACATCGTACTAAATCGAATAAAATAAAATAAAATAAAATCAATGGACATAAGCCCTACACGTAAAATTGATCTTTTTCATTTTTTCCCTGTCAAGGCCCAAACTATCCCGACTAATCTATTACTTACATCTACCATATTCTACCAAAAACTCTTCTCCCCCCTACCCACCATCTCTACTATTTCTTCTACTCATTTCTCTCACACAAACAATCAAAATTCCAACAAACAATCAACTTTTCCCAAAACTCCCTACCAAATTTCGTTTCCCGCCAAAAACGCTACCCCTCGAGGGGGGGGGGGCACTTGGATATACTCGTTATCCGCTCGTTATCAAAATTAAAAAATAACCCTAAAGCACTGATTTCTGGCCAAAAAAGCACCCTTATTTTAATAAAACGCTGATTTTTTCCACTATATAAACACCCCTTCTTTTATCAAAACACTGACATTGTGTGAACGGGAACACGTATTTTAACTTTAGATTTTATAATCCTCTGCGTATTTAGCGGCAGCAAGTGGCGACAGCAAACTTGGAAGCCCAGTCACTTCGGGAGTCACTGGGCGTCACAGCCGCGGATATTTCGTGGATTGTAAGGGGATTTTCACCCCCATACTTCGTACCTGGGTACAAAAAAGTACCCTTCTTTTACAAAATCGCGGACATGCGGAGGTCTTTATGGGGTGTGCCTAGGCAGCTATACAGCCATTACAAGCTGGCTGCCACGATGTTGGGGGATGGGGTGGGGCTGCCTCTCTTCTCTCTTTATGAGGTGTGCCAAGGCAGCTATACTGTCATTACAGGCAGGCCGCAAGAATGTTGGGGAATGGGATGGGGCTGCCTCTCTCCTCTCTTTATGGGGTCTGGCAAGGCAGCTATACAGCGATTAAGAGATTCAATGGGCAGGACCAAAAATTAGAAAGTTTGGAAATCATTTAATACAGTTTGTCACATCATAGGAATTTGCTGACAATGGAAGAAATCTATCTGTTTCTAAGTATTAGAGTATTACAGTACAACTGAATAGATGGCTAATGGTGTATTGCTCAGAACGGGCACAGCGTCCACACACTTAATGGTCGATCACCGAGGAGCTGGCCACTCTCGTCATCCTACTCACAGAGAATGTACTTACCGTTGACGTAAGAATAAAAAACGACCCTCTCACTGATTCTTTTTTAAATTTTGAAATATCTTTGCCTTATTCGTTTATTCATTTCTTTATTTCATTTCCACTCCTTATCACTTAAGTTCCTAATAGACTTAATCAAGTAAGAAAACAACTTCAAGGCGTATCAGAAATTTTACTTTCCATTACTTTGTTCCATTTCTCTCGATACTCTTCTCCCAGATGTACATGGAGGGCGCTATTGACTTAAGTATTAAAGCCTATAGATGTTGGTGTTAATGTCATTAGGGAAAGGCCCTACTCCATTGCTGGTAATCACACAACAGCTTCAAGGCGTCTCTAAAATGGGGATATCCGGTTTCCCTGAACCAATAACAAACCTGAACAATGTATAACCTTTAGTCTAATCAGTGTTATAAGCTTAATAGGATGCATTTTCAAACACGTGAAATTGAAGAGGTTTATAAGTGCATCACATTGGTAGTCGAACATTTGTAGAGTGCGTCACTGGTAGGTTCCTCTTACGAAAGTAAGCTACTCTATTAATATAAAGCCTCCCAAACATTTTCTCTCCTTAGCCCTAGACAAAGAACGAAATAATTAACATTGCCATAATACAAAGGAAAGTCTCAAATTGAAGTATTACTTTTCATTTAGCATACATTAATTCTAAGAGACCCTTTGAAATGCCTTTAAGGGACAATTAGTATGGAAGGCCAAAGTGGACAAAAAGTATGGCACTCCATCCCTGCAAAAAAATCTGTATTTCCCATTAATGGGAATTCATTTCCCAATAATGGGAATTCATACTAAATCTGAATTCCCATTAATGGGAAATCAATTCCCGTTAATGGGAAATCATTTCCCATTAATGGGAAATCATTTCCCATTAATGGGAATTAAGAAAGAAACCCCATTAATGGGAAATGAATTCCCATTAATGGGAATTCATTTCCCATTAATGACGATTCATACTAAATCTGAATTCATTTCATGCATTGCTCATTAATGGGAATTCACTTCCCATTAATGGGAATTAAGAAAGAAATCCCATTAATGGGAAATGATTTCCCATTAATGGGAAATGATTTCCAATTAATGGGAAATCATTCTATTTCCCATTAATGGGAAATGATTTTCTATTAATGGGATTTCATTTCCCATTAATGGGAATTCATTTCCCATTAATGGGAAATACTGTATACTGCCTTACAGCTGATTGCAAGAATTTTCGCTATTGTTCTGCTAGTCAGTTCATTCATTTCACCAATAGATTGAAAGTCCAGTCCCTGACCACTATAGGTAGGTTCATTCTGTGGTTAGAGAAGTGAGTACTAGTCAATACAGGTTTAGATGGGGTCTGTAAGGGGTTAGGCATAGTACAGATTACCATGCTCTGAGTAAATGTAGTTATGGGCATGAGTAGTTACCAATGTAGGTAAGAGTTATAAGAATATACAGATTTGGATTTTCCATACAAAAATGCATATCTCATGAAAAGACAGATGACTTTCCAGTTAATCTCAGGTCAAATATGTTGAACACCTGCGAATACAAAGTTTTGAATTAATCAATAGTCATTAATGAATACACCGTCATGTGGTGATGTCAGATAAAAAAAGAAAATTCATACAAGACCGTGTTACTCATCAAAAGTTAGGAGATGCCATGTAATTCAGAACAATTGAGATCATACTAAATTTGATGACTTTTAGTTGCTTTGTGGTTCTTAAAATGAATGCAATCAAGGGCTTTCCAACTCCAAATATGAAATATAAAGATAAATATAGAGCATTGCCCATGGTATAACTGAATATTAGTAGGACCTTTAGCTAGCACTGGCAGCATAATGCTATGCATTTCCTTGTTTGGTTTTCTTGGTCACAGGGTGTTCGAAATTTATTTCACAATATTCCCTTTGAGGAATATAATCCTATATGAATATCGATGCAGAATAGATGTGATGTATAGCGATGTGTTGTATAATCCATGGTTGTTGTAAATCCAAGCTGTAGAGGTAATTACTCAGCTTATATAGTCAAGCCAAACATGCCTGTGTCTTAAGTAATATTTGAGAAAATTTCACTTTTGAGCATTGCTATGGGAATTATATTAATAATATGATATGTCTTCATTTCAATAAGGATTTCTAAATTTAAGAAATACATCTTTAAAGTTTGTAGAGGGTTATTTTGATGTTAAGACAGTTTTTCAAGGTTTTGTCAACAGATATAACCAATGTAGCTATTTTTGGATGGCTTTGTATTATTTTAGGTCATTGGTCAGAATGTGGTAAAATCAGAAGGTTTGAGGGGTATACAAAAGACAACTGGAGCACAATGGTCCAGTCAGGAGTATCAGATTGGAAGATATTATATTTCTATAAAGTTGAGCATGAGAAGTATTGTTATCAATACCATTTTTACATGACTTAGGTATTATTTTCTTAGGCTAACATATGAAGTCCAAATCCGAATTTTCCCACTCGGACCTCAACATGTGCTTGGAAAAAAAATTAGGTTACCTTACTGGCGTAATCTATACAAGGAACACAGGTTTTGTAAGGGCTATTAATAGATCTTATTGGTTGTTCTTTGATTTCTAAGTTCAAGTACAATGACCCAGGAATAGAAGTGAAAACCAGTTTGATAGCGAAAATTCTTGGTTGCAATCAGCTGTAATAGTCCGAGTGTAAAAACATTCCGGATTTTTCCGTTTGAAGAATCCGGAATGTTTAAAAACGGACAAAAACGTAATGAGGGGGGGGGGGGGGGGGGGTGGTTATGTTCGTCCATTAGTCTGTTAGTTTCCCTGTCAGTCAATAGGTCGCGCCACTATAAATCACCTTGACAGGCGTCATATACGCAAAATTAACTCTCTAACGCCTTTTTTAACCATTTAACATTGCTAATAGTATAGAATGTAATATTTCAGATCGTTTTGCCCATTTTAACACATCCTTTTCCCATTCCTTTGTTTGAGTGATTCTTGAGCATGAAGCCCTTCACAAATTGTTTGTAACATTCATTCCTTTGTCTTACCTGGTTGCTAATGGCAACCAGGTGAGTTGTGCTCATTTTCTCCCTGCTTAGTTCTCAATCTCTTACTTGGCAGGCATCATCTGGGGTAGCAGGGAGCATTGAACATTTTAACTGCAATTTAGCTGCAATTTCCCTGTCAAAGAAAAAATGTAAGAGACCCCACTACTAGAACTTGTCTATTATCGGCTCTATTATCACGTTTCACTTGCCAAAAATTAGTTTGTGTTATGATAGATAGATGGCGCAGCGGGCGGGGATCAAATTTGGACTATTAAAAAAATGGATTTTTATTTTATTTTAAGAGATCCGTACTATTTTAGCACGGACTATTAAGGCAGTATACAGTAATCATATTTTCCATTAATGGGAAATCATTTCCCATTAATGGTAAATTCATCCGCTTTTCCAAATGATGGGAAATCATTTGTATCTCCTGCCGAGGAGAGTTACAAAGATTAGTACTTAAAAAGTAGTTCCAGCATTAGCTATGCATAATAAGCTTTGCTAGTTTTTGGCGCCACTCGCTAAACGACCTTGACCATAGCGGTCGATATTACGGCGCAAAATGTGCCGCGTTACGTGCTGGGCTATAAAATAATTTATCAGCGGCAAAATCAACGCGCTGCCTGTCTTATCTGTCCCATCGGGGTGACCAGAAAATACAATACATACATAATTAGAACAAGACTAGATTGATGAAAATAAGTGACTATGAAACCAGCCGGTCAACCTGAACAGGCTAGCCTCATTCAGTGTCAAAATTTGTGCTCTGCGCATGCTCAGTTGATGCTGGCGATCAGGTTTCTCTGCAATGGAAATGATACGAGAGCCCTGATTGGTCCTTCCCACGTGACCTCACGCTGATGCCAGATCAGTGACCCTTGGCATGAGTCCAGCCCTTCACTATAGCGCATATAGTAATTGCTCTTGCTACATATCTATTCTTTTCTTCATCTAAGGAATAAATGAACAAACCTTTCAGTGGGAATATATGGAACGCCGTTCTTGCAGAAAAGCACTATTTGTCTTTAAAGACAATTCATTTGTCTTTAAAGACAATTCATTTGTCTTTAAAGACAATTGAATTGTCTTTAAAGACAAATGAATTGTCTTTAAAGACAAATAGATGTATTTGTCTTTAAAGACAAATGAATTGTCTTTAAAGACAATTCATTTGTCTTTAAAGACAATTCATTTGTCTTTAAAGACAAATAGAAGGTATTTGTCTTTAAAGACAATTCATTTGTCTTTAAAGACAATTCATTTGTCTTTAAAGACAATTCATTTGTCTTTAAAGACAAATACGACCACGTGTGCAGAAGAATACTGTGGTGTAATGCAACTTCACATATTCCTACGCAGCCACGTGTTTTCTTCATCCACTTCTTGTAAATTCAAAGGTCATGTTACTACTACCATTCCCAATTATCGCTCAATGTGTTTAGCCACGTGTCTGTCTGCAAATATGACATGGTTTGCTTCTAATACATGAAATTATGGAATTATATCTGATATGCAAGTGTGAATATAATCTTGTATCAAATTTGGCTCGCTTCCATTCCGGTGGGGGGGGGCTCCTTGGGGGGCTGCACCCCGTAACGTATTTCGTGAGAGAAGGGGTCTTTTTTAAGACTTCCTCATGTCTGCGATTTGTAAAAGAAGGGTACTTTTTTGAACCCAGGTATGAGGGATGGGGGATGAAAATCCCCTTACGAAATATACGCCACTCTGACGCCGAGTGACTCCCGAAGTGACTGGGCTTCCGAGTCTGTAGTTCATCAATATTGAACCTTACTTATCTGATGATGTTATTGTCGATGTTTATGTCTGAACCACCGAGTCTGCTGCCGCTAAACATAAAATCTAAAGTTTAAATATGTGTTCCCGTTCATCCAATGTCAGGGTTTTGATAAAAGAAAGGGTGTATTTTACTTGAAAAAGTCAGCGTTTTTAAGGTGCTTTTTTGGCCAGAATCAGTGCTTATGGGTACGTATTTTAAAATGTTGATAACGAGCGTATGGACCCCCCTAAATATCTAAGTGCCTCCCCCCCCCCCCCCCCCCCCCACCAGGGCTTCCAGGCTGCAAACGTTCGTGCAGAGAATTGACAAACTTCATACGGTGGTCAGTCTCTTCTAAACTTGCATTTGCAGCTATGACTGTTTGAATTTACAAGCATGCCTTTATCTGGCAGTACTGACATTAGTATTAGTATCCATCTTGTTGATTCTCCATTGAAATGAAATGCTACAAAACGGAACTACTTTCAGAACTACTTTGTCATGACAGACAGTTCATTTGTCTTTAAAGACAATTCATTTGTCTTTAAAGACAAATGAATTGTCTTTAAAGACAAATAGATGTATTTGTCTTTAAAGACAAATGAATTGTCTTTAAAGACAATTGAATTGTCTTTAAAGACAATTCATTTGTCTTTAAAGACAAATAGAAGGTATTTGTCTTTAAAGACAATTCA
>OZ012697.1:14937502-15385282 GCA_963942565.1 Maea johnstoni | reverse complement strand
CATTATTATGCTATGGAGAGTATGGGTGGTTTAACCAGTCTATAAAGATAACGCCATCTATAATCAGTGGAAGATACTACGACAGAATTGTATGCTTACAATTCTGTAGACAGAAGTTTAAGATAACAACAGAATTATAGATGTTACAAACAGCCCACAATATGCGAAAGTCCAGAATATTTATACACGCCCTAACGACAGCGTTGATAAGGGGTGCACATGGGATTTCCCATTAATGGGAAATCATTCTTGTTTGCCATTAATGGGAAATCCTTTCCCATTAATGGATTATCCAATTATAGAAAATAAATTCCCATTAATGGGAAATAAGAATGAATCCCCATTACTGGGAAATGAATTGGAAATCATTTTATTCCCATAATTGGGAAATTATTTCCCATTAAAGGGCAATAAGAAGGAATTCCTATTAATGAGAACTGATTTCCCATTAATGGGAAATTATTCCATTTTCCATTAACGGGAAATGATCTCCCATTAATGGGAAATGATTTCCCATAAATTGGAAATCAATTCCCATTAATGGGAAATACTGATTTTTTGCAGGGATGAAGTGCCATAAAAAAGAGCATTTATTATGATTTCTTAATATTAATAAATGATTTCCTAATATTTATAAATGATTTCCTAATATTGATAAATGATTTCTTAATATTGATAAATGGCATGCTTTATTAATATTAATAAATGATTTATTAATATTAATAAATGATATATTAATATCAATAAATGAATTATTAGTTAATAATGAAATCATTTCTTAATATTCATAAATGATTAATTAATATCAAAAATTGGCATGATTTCTTAATATTAATGACTTCTTAATATTAATAAATGATTTCTCAATATCAATAAATGATTTCTTGATATTAATAAATGTTGAGCATTTATTAATATTAATAAAGTATTTTCTAATATTAAGAAATCATTTATCAATATTAAGAAACGAGCGCCACCTTTTGTTTGCTCAGGGAGTCTTTACACGTGAAATAATGAATACCCCCTACACGTGCTCAAGGCTTAGGATAAGCGGGAAAGTTTGACATTGTTGTCTGTCAGATGCACAATTGCAAGTGTACATCTCTTTTCCATCTCGATATGATTCCCATGGCATTGTATGTGGATAATAAACCTTATTTTGATGAATTAATACATGTTAACGGTTATAATCTGAGTATAGAGTGGTCTCTCCAAAAAATACATATGATTGATATGAAATATGTTTTGTTGGTATTTTTTAATAAAGAGGAGTTGAGGGGAACCCAATGCAATAAATTGTAGGGTACTGATGGTACACATTGATACATTCTGAATTCATTTTTTCTCAATTGCATAGAATAAACACATTTGAACCATGAGAAGTGTAGATATGTTAAAATATACACATTTTATCATGCACTCAAACATAATTATGATATATTTTGTTCATGCAGTATTTTGTCTAATGCAAGGCAGGTACTAATGTTTGCACAACTCATAACTGCAAACATTACTCCTAACCACTGAGGTACTGCGGGAATGTGCCGGCCTCTACACTCCATGCCTATAGCCTTTTTCAAGGCTCCACAAAGGTCTTTTTTAAGACCAGGAAAAGAAACCATATATATTTCATCAAATATAATGACTGTATTATGCTATAATCCTGAACTTACAGTCAAATGTTTACAAAATTCAGTTAGGAGTAATGTTTGCAGTTATGAGTTGTGCAAACATTAGTACCATGCCTTGCAATAGACAAAATACTGCATGAACAAAATATATCATTAATAAATACCAACTAAACATATATTTCATATCAATCATATGTATTTATTTCATTCAGTCTTTCATATTATAAAGTCATTATTATTCATACCTTTAACAAATGTGTTTATTCTATGCAATTGAGAAAAAATGAATTCAGAAAGTATCAATGTGTACCATCAGTACCGTACAATTTATTGCATTGGGTTCCCCTCAACTCCTCTTTATTAATAAATACCAACAAAACATATATTTCATATCAATCATATGTATTTATTTCATTCAGTCTTTCATATCATAAAGTCATTATTAGTCATACCCTAAACTCTAATCCAAAGTGTACACTACTCAGTAATGGAGGTTCTTGACAATTGTGAGCAGTGCAAACAATGGTGACCCACTTTCCTTCCTAAAACCTCTATCATAAGTCCTAAAAGCCTAAAAGACCTGATACCCCAGATTATAGCAAAATGCTTCCGCTCAAAATTTCGGCGGAAGAGTGCCAACATGATTTTTAAGACTAAACACTTCTTCTTCTTCTTCTTCTTCTTCCGGATGACACTGCCTAACTTCTATTGAAGACTCAGGCAGGGATGAGTGCTAGTTAGTATGAAAGGAGACAGAGAATAGATACAGATAAAAGCAAGTTATGTAGTTAGTTAGGATAAAAACCAGCATGTTTGGTTTAGGCACTGTAGTAGTTTGTTAGCCCCTCCTTGAATGCCTCCAGGGACTCGGCCTTCGGTATGCTAGCCGGTAGGGCGTTCCACTCCCTCACTGTCCTTGGGAAGTATGAATACTTATGGGATTCTGTACGTGACTGTGGTATGCGGAATCCCAATGCGTGGCAGTGGCGGGTTGGTCTCGTTGTTGGTATGACGTACTGTGCTACTGGTATTGCTACCAGTCCATTGGTGATTTTATACATCATAACCAGTCTTGAGATTTTTCTTCGTTCCTGGAGGGTGATCCATCCTAGTTTTTGGAGTAGTGCTGTCACGCTGGCTTGTCTGTCCCATACGTTGGTAGTGTATCGAGCAGCCCGACTCTGTACCATCTCTAGTAGGTTGATATTATGGGCAGTGTGTGGATCCCATATGGTTGCGGCATACTCTAGGGTTGGACGGACCAGCGTCTTGAATGCCTTCTCTTTTAAATCGGTCGATCTGACTTTGATGTTTCTTCTGAGGAATCCCAGGACTCTGTTTGCTTTTGCGACGGTGTTGTCTTATATGACAGTTCCACTTGAAGTCTGAGGAGATGGTTACGCCCAGATATTTAGCAGAATCGACTGACTTGAGAATGTGGCCATGAAGAGAGTACTGGTGTTGGATTACTTTCTTGTTGTGGGTAATATGGATCACCTCACACTTATCCGGGTGGAATTCCATTTCCCACTTCTTCTCCCACATACCCAGTCTGTCGAGGTCTTCTTGCAGCCGCTGCGAATCTTGTTTTGACTTGATGGCAAGATAGCAGATGGTGTCGTCTGCAAATAACCGAACCATGCTTGATAGATTTTCGCAGATATCGTTGATGTAGAAGAGGAACAGAGATGGGCCTAATACCGAGCCTTGCGGCACACCAGACAGGACCTCTACGTACTCCGACTTCTCTCCTTCCACAACTACCGATTGCTTTCTGTCACGAAGAAAGCTGGCTATCCAACGGTTTGTCGTGCCCTTGATCCCGTAGAAATCTAGTTTTCGAAGGAGCCTCTGATGACCTACTTTATCAAAAGCCTTCGAGAAGTCCATGATAAGTAGGTCTGTTTGTTGTTTGGATTCGAGATTTTCGTTGATGTCCGACACGAATTGTAGGAGTTGAGTCTCGCACGATCGGTGTTTTCTGAATCCGTGCTGGAGGTCGTATAGGATGTTATGGTCGTTGGCATGCTTCATGATGTTGCTGGTGACGATGTGTTCCATCAGCTTGCTGGCTATGCATGTTAGCGAAACAGGTCGGTAGTTTGCCGGTGTGTACTTCTGGCCTTTCTTATATATTGGCGCTACGTTGGCTGTGCGCCAGTCGTCTGGGACTTCTCCTGAGCTCAGCGAGTGCCTGAAGATCAGTGTGAGGGCTGGTGCAACCAATGGCGCTATTTCTCGCAGGACACGAGGGCTAATTTGATCAGGGCCAGCCGCTTTGTGTGGTATCAAATTGAGAAGTAGATTTTTTACTCCAGCCTCAGTTATGTCAATGTCAGGGGCCTGACGGAACTGTCCTGATTTCGGCATAAGGTCTTCTGGTACTGCTGATTCTCTGGTAAACACTGATTCAAATTGCCTGTTAAGAAGTGTGGCTTTGTCTTTTGGGTCGGTGATGAGGGTACCGTTATCTCTTAGGGGAGCGATGCCGTTGTTTTCTGTTCTCCGATGTTTGATGAACGTCCAAAATCTTTTCATCCCCTCGTATGGCTTTTCTTCACCCATAGGGTTAATGAGGTCCTCCACGTACCCCCAATACGCCGATCTCACTTCTTTTTGGATCTTGTGCTTTAGTTCTCGGAATTTTTGGTCAGTGTTCTTGGAGCCAGTTTTCTTCTTCTTTGTGAATAGCTTGTCTCTCTTTCTCATCAGTCTTCTTATGTCGTTTGAGATCCATGGGAAGCTGTCGTTTGGGCGGGCCAGTTTGTGGGGGATGAGTTTGGTTATTCCATCTGTTAGACCGTCCCTGAAGTGTAGCCAGAGTTCGTTGGTCGTGGCGCTGGTACACTTTTCCCTCAGCTGTTTGTAGATGTTATCAACAACGCTTGACAGCTTTGCCCAATCGGCTTTCTTGTACAGAGGAACCTTCCGTTGTTTTTGTTTGGGTTTGAGGGGGTTTATGTCTATTTCTATGTAGACGCCGTCATGGTCTGCAATCCCAGGCAGAGTGTGAGTTCTGTTGACCCTTGATGGTGCATTGGTGCAGACGAGGTCAAGGATGTTATCGCCCCTTGTCGGTTCCTCAATTAGTTGCACTAGGTTGTAGTCGTCCAATATCGATGAAAACTTATAGTGTAGGTTGGGGTAGCTGGTGCCCTGTTTCAGGCAGTTGTTTTTCCAGTCCCAGCCTGGGAGGTTGATGTCTCCTCCTACTATGATGATCGAGTTCTCTGGGTTCTTGATCTTCTCCAGCGATACATTGAGCTGGTCGAGACTGGCTTCGTCGTCCACGTGTGATCTGTAGTACGAAGAGATGTGTACAGTCTTGTGTCCAGCTATTTGAAGTTTGGCCCATACGATTTCACACTCGGAGTCGAGCTCAGGTTCTAGAGAGCATATGTATTCAGAGTTCACGCCACTAAACCCTACCGTCAGTAGGATGAAAACAGAAACGGGAAAATAGGTAGGATTTATGTCTGAACTATATTAATATATAACTTCGCCCCCCCCCCCCCCCCCCCCCCTTAGAAATTTTATCAGTTCAGCAGCACCACCACATTTTTAAATGGAACAGCCCTATACAGAAAAATCGGTCGAAGAAGTTTGATGGGTGAACGATTTATGCCTCTTTATTGCCGCGGTTCATATACTGAAATTATAGACGGCAGAAAAGGAGCAGATATCGATCACCCAACGGCTGTCATTACTAGGACGTGCTGCCATACGTGTAAGGTGTATCTCTTAAGAGACATTGAAGATGGCGGCACGCTAAACACGAAATTTCGCCCCATCAATAAACCAATCATTAATCATAGTATTAAATTAATTATTAATAATCTAAATTTACCCACCAATCAAGCGATCTTCCAGTGTACACTTTGACGGATCCTAGACTAATTGGCACGATCAGGTGAGTCGATATCAACACCACAATAATGTCCAAACGGTTATGTTATGTTTTATGACATCTCGTGTGTCCCTACATCGTAAACCCATGTATCTCGTGTCACACCTATAGAGACGTCCGATATCCCAAGACATCATCACCGATAGTGAGTACACAGTCAATCATCATCCCCAGCACTAGAATTACATAGAATTTCACAGAATTATTGACTCAAATCTGTCAAAAGAGATCGTTTTTTTACAAAACCGATTAGCAATGGCTGACGCACGAATGTCACTAAGGCCCAGACCAAATAGGATGGAAACAACCTGTTCTACCATCAAGGGTTCATACACAATCAATAGGAAAAAGGCCTTAAATAAAAAGAAGGAAGCCACCAAACGTCCAACCACAATAGAATTTACAGAGGCACATGGAAATTACATCTTCATAATAAACACAGGGGTATTTGAAGAGATCAAGAAGAAAATTATGAACTATTTTAAAACAGATTCAGGCCAAAAACATAGAGTTACCGATGACACAGAAGTAGCCCACACTTTAACATTTAAAGCAGCCGAGGGATATACAGTAAACCTCTACACCACCTCATCGAAGACAGTAGTAAACGGTACCCTCCGCTCAAAGTTCCTGCCAACATTTAGAGCCATGATAGGAGACATCAACCCTGCTCTTGTAGACCAAATCAACCAGGTCACACTCAATATAGATACAAGCAGTCTAATTGGCGGGACTCAACCCATCAGATCTAGCTCGAGGAAAACAAAACCGACAGAAGCAGCGAAACTGTCCCAACAACAACGTAAGGCCCCTAGGAAGGAAACCAAACAGGACAATAGCACCGTAGCAAGAATAAAAGCGCTAACAGTATCCACAGTAGCACCTAAACAGAGCACAGACTACTCTTCTTCATCATCATCATCAGACAGTGACACAGAAAACCAGACATGTCATGTATGCAGCAAGGAAGTACAACATGACGACCTAGCACTAGAGTGCGATAAATGTGAAGACTGGATTCACGCAGAATGCGACCCATCCCTAACCCTAGATATCTACCAACGACACAACAAGGATAAAGATATGGAATATACATGCCCCACATGTATCGTCACTGCGGCAACGCCACCAGCAGATAACAACGGTGATGGACAGCTACCTCCACCGATTCAGAATAGAACTGTAATAGAAACACCGTCCCAAAACTGCGACCCCCAACCTTGCTTAACAGATTGTCTCGAACCAACATCAGGGGAGAAAGAAAATAAAGAAACTCCCAAGGAAAAAACACCAGGTAAAGAAGACCCTAAAACCATACACATACCTGACATGATCATCACTACTGCAGCTCAGATTGAAAACGAGAAGCAGGAAGAACAACATGACAAGATCATCACCCCCACAGCCCAGACTGAAAACGAGAAGCAGGAAGAACAACCTGCTGATTTAGAAAAGCTCGCCAAAGAATTAGAAACAACAAGAACCAAACTGGAGGAAAGAGAAAAACGTCTCGATAGTAAAGAAAAGGCTCTCTCCCTACGTGATAAAAATCTGAACAAGAAGGAAAACATTGAAAAAGAGCTAATAATCAAACTAAAAGAAGCCAGAGTGAAATTAACTAAAATAGAATCTGAGAAACAACAAATCGACCGTTACAGATCCCTCGAATCAATACTGAACCAAGTACTGCATGCAGACAATGCGACACCTCCACCCACCGACATCTCATCAACAAGAATAGAGCCACAGCATGACCCCAGACAAAACACGATGCAGACACCAGGCGCCGCAAGCCCAACCACACAACAAAATACACAACCGCACAACCCAAACCAGACATACAATAAACGACAGCCCTCGCCAGAACCATCAAGACCAGGCAGCCCATCAGAACCGATGCCCAGCAATCCGTACACGGGACTGCATCCACCACTCAACTGTACTCACCCACAGACGTACATCGTACAACAACCAATGCCGGGTATCGAAGCGATCCTACAAAACCAACAACGCATGATGCAACAAATGATGGCAAATCAGGAGGCTACCACCAACGAACTCAGCTACCTTATTACGCAACAGCAAATCACCATCAACTTGATGAAAGGAGAAATTAAACAGCTACGGTCTGTAAAACAAAACACAGGCCAATCACAATACATGCCGCCGAAATATTCCCGAAAGAGACCCAGAGCACCAGAACACTGCGGGACACCAAAACATTATACAGAGATGCCACCATATGATCGAACAGTTAAACAAACCGCCAATTCAATCCGAAACTACCTCCCTCCAATGTTTGTACCCCTGGAGGATCATCACGTATTAGTAAAAGTGCATACCACGGCTGACCCTACAGAAGAGAAAGAATCCGAACACAAATCGACGCCGATGTACTCCCCAGAAAAAAGCAAGTCCTTGCAAGACCATGACAACAGAAAAACCAACACAGATGCGAGAGACCACATCAGAAATTCAGCCAACACAAACCCCCAGACAGCTAATTCCCCACAAGGAAAGACAGACTCAAACCTAGAAGAAACCCAACAGGCCAAAAACAGAGAAAAGAACGAGAATTATTTTTTAGAGATCAGCCCACCGACCCATCCGCCTCCGTAGACTTGACACTCATCTCGACGAATATAGAGGGATTCAAGTCAAACACCACATCCCTTGAGGAAATGATAAGGAACCACAACCCCTCCGTAATCTCCCTTCAGGAAACATGGCTTCATTCATATGAAAACATCAAAAATATCACCCCTAGAGGATATACAATGCAAACAAAATGCATAGATGATGACGACCTAACCGACCAGACACGCTACACTAGAGCCAGCGCTGGAACAGCTAATCTGTGGAACTGCGAGCATATGACACCTGTCGCAGACGGAAACCACCGCACAGCTGTTCTAGAATTCGATAACCAAGACCTCGTCATCATCAACACCTACTTACCTCCAAGGGGAAAATACAGCAACGATGATTTTCGGCAAGAAGTAGATAAACTCCACGAGATATGCTCCAAGTATGCCGAAAGAGCTATCATCTTACTGGGAGATCTAAACATTGACCTAAACAAACAGGATGATGCACGAGCCAAGCATCTCAAAGCGTTCCTAAAAGATCACCACCTGAAGAAGCCAATCCACATCTCAGCCCACACATTCCATCAGCACAGCGGAAAGGGGTCCAGCAAAATCGATTACATAATGATAAATGATAATCTCCGCAAACGAAACACAAATATGGAATAAAAGATCCTGGAAGACGACGGCACGAATACATCCTCCCATAAAGCCCTATTCTTAAAATTAGACCTAAGGTGTGAAAAGAAAAATCAAGAAACAAGAAAGAATCTCAAGAAAATATGGGACAAGTGCGATGTAAACGAATACTCCAAGATCCTGGATCAATACCTAGACCCAAAAATCCCATGTGTTGAGCCAGCAAGTGCAATAAAACACCTAACTGAAGTACTCCAGCTAGCTTCAGACGTCGCAGTACCTACCATGAGGCCGAAAAGGAAAAAAGCACCCTGGAACCAAACAATTGCTGATGCGAAACGTCAATCGAAGAAAGCCCATTACGAGTGGAAGATAGCAGGATCGCCGCGACCAGACCACCCCCTCAGTCAAACAAGAAAATACAGAAATAGAAAACTCAGACAGGCACAACGACAGATGAGATGGAGAGTACGAAAACAAAACTACGAGAGACTTATGCAAGCTAATGAAGAAGACTCTGACCTCTTCCACGCAATTATCAAATCCCAACGCTCGTCTCAACAATGCAACACCGTCGAACTGAGACTCGACAACCATCTGTACACTAATGACCTGACAGTCGCATGGGATAAACACTTCGGTAGACTAGCAACCCCGTCCCAAGATGAGAACTTCACCGAAAATAGGCAACAAATAGCTCGCATGAATGTCAAAATTATCTCCGAAATGACCAAAGAAGCAACCCTCCCTATAGAAATAACCAAAAAAGAAGTCCTAGAAGCTGTCAACTCCCTCAAGAAAAACAAGGCAGCAGATACCTTCGGTTTAACCGCTGAACACCTCCGAACAGCTCCCGAAATACTGACAGAATATCTCACTCCGGTCATCAACACCATCTTCGCTACGGGCCAAATCCCAGAAGGCCTGAAAGAAGGTCTCCTCCACCCTATACACAAAAAAGGAAAACCGCCAGAGGACCCGGGAAACTACAGGGGAATAACCATCACCCCAATTATCACCAAAGTCATCGATAAGTTGATCCTAGACCACCAGAGGATAGCAACCCCCGGAAGAATTCACCCCCTGCAGTGTGGATTCGTGGAAGGCAGATCTGGAGCGCATGCAGCATTTCTTTTGACGGAAGCAATAGCTGAGGCAAAAGATGGGGGGTATACACTCTATGCAGCTTCGCTGGACGTACAGAAAGCCTTCGACACTGTGCAGCACGATAGTCTCCTCGACAAATTACACGCCCAAGGACTCCGAGGGATATGGTGGAACCTCAAAAAGAACTCCTATGAAGGACTATCCTCTAGAGTCGTCTGGGGTGGGAAAAGATCTTCAAACTCTATCCCCATTCTACAGGGTAACGGCCAGGGGAAGCTTACCAGCCCAGATGACTACATAACATACCTCCAGCACCTCATGAGCACCATAACAGACAGCGGAATCGGCTTCTACCTAGGAGAAACCTGTATCTCCGTCCCTACCTGCGCAGATGACATGATTGCGCTGGCTAAATCTCCGGAAGAACTCCAATCAATTATCAACATGATCGAGGAGTATGCCAATGACGAACATTATAAGATACACCCAATTAAATCCGAGATCATCCCATTCAACATGAGAAACAAAGAAGATGTCGAAAACCTGAAATCTGGCAACCCATTCTCACTAAACAACAAGCCCCTGCCAATTAAACAGGAAATGGTTCACCTTGGTATCAAGAGAGACATCAACTCCAGTAAACTGACCATAGCGGATAGAATCTCCACTGCTAGGAAAACCCTGTACGCTCTGACAGGGTCCGGTCTACACGGAACCAATGGGCTATCTGTCCCAACCTCTCTTCGCCTATATGAGGTGTATGTCATGCCAAGGGCTTTATATGGACTTGAATCTATCACGCTCTCGAAATCCTCTATCCACGACCTAGAAATGTTTCATCGAAAGACACTCAGATGCATACTCGGCCTACCAGAGAGAACTGCCACCTCTGCCCTATACGTCATAAGCGGGAGAATACCTATTGAACGGACCATCCACATAAAGATCCTCACCTTCCTGCTATCCCTCCTGAGAAATGAACTGACAAACAACGTAGTCACAAGACAATTCATCATGAAAGATAAGAAATCCTCGTCATGGGTGATAATGGCACAGGAACTCCTCTCAAAGTACGAATTACCATCTATCGCGGACCTAGCAAGTGACCCTCCACCCAAATTACCATGGAAGAAAAGGGTTAAAGAAAAGATCACCGAAGTGGCTATCAAAGAGATAGAGGAAGAAGTAGCCACAAAACAAACCCTCAGGTTCCTGACACCATACATGACACCAAAACATCCACACGAATGTGTCAGTTACATTGAAAACCACCGACAGGTCACCAGAGCAAACATTAAGCTAAGGATCCTGCTTGGAGTATACCCTCTGGCGACCGTCAGGGCAAGAATGAAGCAGGCTACATCCGGGACCTGCACGATATGCAAAAACAACGAAGACGAGGATCCAATCCATTTCCTGACAGAGTGCAATGTCTACGAAGACATACGCAGGAGCTATCTTCCCAGAATACTGAATCTCGTACCCAAGAAAATACAGACAAGCATCCTAGCTGACAACACAAGCCTCACCCAGTTCATGCTTGATCCAGATCACCCAGACATCATCACCACCGGCCTCACCCTGCACGCAGACTTCCGCCCTAACTTGGAGAAGGTGACACGAGATTACATGTTCTCCCTACATATCCGAAGAGGTGGTCTAGTGAGGTGTTGAATTGACTTAAAATTAGCCAAATCTAGAAAACGAATGATTCAGAGATTATTGTACATACTGTTTGATTAATGCTGATTATTCTTACTTAATACTAAAATCTATATTAAGTATCTATGCGTATATGTACTTTCACATATACTTTTCTTTTTTATTACCTAAATACAGCTCCTAAATAGGAGGGACCTATCATCAGAAGAAGAAGAAGAAGAAGGTTGAAATTGGAACTACCATGTCACTGGGGGATTTCGGGGAATGTGTGTGTGGGGGGGGGGGGGGGGGGGTCTGAATAGATCAAGACCCCCCTCCCCCCTCCCATAGGCCAGGGGTGTGCCGTAGCTTTACGTCCCTGTGCTATTGTTGCTCTGTCGGGACCTTTAAGGGGGGCAAGTCTCCTTGTCTAGTGGGGGAGGGGGGGGGGGGGGCATAGTATTTTATTCTATATAATGTAACGTTCCTACTTAGAACTAGACGCAAATGTTCATGCAGCGCGTAGCGCCCCCAAAAGTGAAACGGCAGCAGATGTAACTAATTGAACCTCAGAATAGCAGTTCATAACACTAGGAAAATTGGATTGCGAAACTGGCGATGCCATAAAGTTAACGACATGTAAAGGCGTATTGATATAATCATTATTTTTTATCTATTTGAAAAGGCATAAGATTAAAAGATCAAATACAATTTTTCAGCTATTTTGGCGCTCCTTATTGGGTTCTAACGACATTCGGGTGATGGCGAGCCGTCTGGCAGTAGTTAGACAACAGGCGCCATATTTGATTTGGTTATTTACCAAAGGTGACGAAGGTAGGTCATAATCAGTTTCGGGCCGTATGTAAATGTGTGGGGTCATTGATAAAGGTGGCTTAGTGGTACATGTACCTAACAAAGATCTACTACGGTTGTCAGTCACGTAAATGACAAGAATGACTCGGAATACTAGGAACGATCCCAAATAGAGTTACAGGATTTCATCAATATGGTTCTCTTTTCACTCCGTCTCTCACAATAGAAGGAATAGCCTGATTGATAGCCCAGTCAGGGTAGCCCAGTCGACTCCCGATCCTAGGGTCGCGGGTTCGATTCCATCTCTCGATCGTGCAATTTTTTTTCCACCCGCCCAGTGCTTCGTGTGGTACTTAGAAATATTTCATACTCAAAATAACGGTGGCTTTAATTCTATAAATTTTTTTTACTTAACTTTGCTAAAATGAATTGTTGGTCAAAACCGTTGATCCCAGAAAAGACGTCTGCCTGAATTGCCGTTCGCTATAAGGGCCGATGACTTTATGTTGGGCTTAGACTAAAAACAATCTTTTATCTTTGATTTATTATAATAAACATTTCCACAGTTGTGAAGTTAGGAATTTCTTCGAGAAAATATATAGTTTAATGGATGCAAGTAATGCCTAGCCTTCATATAAAAATTGAGATCTGTGAAGTTTAATGGGTGTAAGTATTAATTTATATCTGTTGATGAAGGACACTAATCAATGCATGCACACTTGCTGCACATGACTTTACCTTAGATCACCAAACACAAGTGGATTCGAAACCAGCCGGTCAACATGAACATGCAAGCCTCAACTAATGTCAACTAATAGCCGCTAATAGGCCAGAAATTGGTGCTTTGGGCACCCCCAGCTGGTGGTGGAGATAAGGTGTCTCAGTAATGTAATCGATGCGAGAGCCCTGATTGGTCCTTGTTCCCACGTGAGCCCGCACTGATGGCTTATGTGGTACTCCTGACATGAGTCCAGCACTTAACTATAAGGCATTACTTTATGCAACTCCCACCCATCTACCTTCTATCTGCCCTTTCACACGTCCCCACGTGATCATCAGTGCCTATCCATGCACCTTCCACCTGTACTTTGGGCTTGGATCCGTGCGCCCGCCACTCACTTTTTGGGCGCACGGATCCTTACTACACTGCCACTTTCTATTCCTCCTGCGGCCTTTAGCGCCTTGCCGCAACACTTGCCTTCCCCCTTCTCTGTAATTATACTGTCCTCCCAGTACCTCTTTCAACGGGGCCCTATCTGGATTTTATCTACCACTAGTAAGAATCAAGGAACTAAAGGAAGTCAATAAATGCCACTTTCTGACTACTAAAGGGCCCTAGAACTCCTACATCAAGTTGCTAACTATTGTATCATATAATTCCTTAAATAGATATCCCACTTTTGTGCAGCCATTTCCAAGAAAGATGCTTTTATACTCAATCTTCTTCAACGAGTGGAAATCTGTAAAGCTGTCACTCCTTGTGTTGACACCCCCGCCAATACACATAACCAGAACGTCCGGGCCTGCCAGAGGCAGCGTTCCCGAGGGTGTCGACTAGACAGGAAGCACGGCTGTATCACAGTGTGCCATCGTCCTGGAGACTCCACAAGTGGAGTTTCCAGGACTGTTGGCAGTGTGGCCATATCCTGTAATGTATTAAGTATGTACTACATTAAGTTACATCATATACTGAGTGAGGCAGAAAAAAATAATTATGTATTCAATTTAGTCCTACTATTGATTAAAACTGATGAACATTACTATAGTTGTGCCCCAAAACTATGAATTTAACTCGGGTTTAGGAGAGAAATATATTTTAACACTAATCATGCATTGTTAAAGGAAACCAGCTTTCATTGTTGCGCTCCTCCAATGTAGTAACGTTAGCAATCAATTAACCAGAGCGTGGGCCGCCATTTTCTTAGCATGCACGAGTCAGTTAAACAAAACCAATACTAACTTCAAACATCCTGACTCAACACTTTTTTTTAAATTTCAGAGCACTTCCTTCATCAAGGGATGCCTACCTTTGAGTGAGTAATAAGTCTGACCCATAGTAATAATTTCCATCCTTTTTACTTTTAAATGGCCACCTACTGTTAACAGAGAAGGGCCCAAGCTTCCGTGAGCAAGCAGCTATGCACTTTTATGCAACACACCACACAGGACAGGCAGCCATCATGGCTTGCTACGTATTACGCAACAGGCCCCAAAGGACATCTACCAGCTAGACACCTCAGATGAAGAGAGAAACTTGCTTCCAAATCCATTAATAACTTTAAAATCTCAGAAAATAAACATAAAATGAATAAAACTTATCAAAAAGGAGCATCTTCACATAAGCACCAAAAATAGCTCCAGGAATTTCTTTGCCAGAAATGTGCCAGTGTGTTAATCCTGAGGATCATAGGATTCCAGACAAAGAATGGGTTCAAGGACGACTCAAAAGGGCCCACATGATCCCATTACATGTTCTGAGTATCGCATTCTCAAACAGGTATAGATTAACATAACTGCCAAGGATTGATCATATAGGAATTTGTGAAGAAAAAAAAAGTGAAACAAGACTGCATAATCTAAGATTTATTCAGCTTATTCATCTCTGGGGAATTAAGCTTTTGTGAGTCCAGCTTTGACCACAACATAGGTCAACAATTAACAGGTAATTCTGCTAGTCCAATAGGGCTAGCAGTTCCTGTAAGAGGTGCACTAACCCTTTTAATTAATGTACAATTCATCTTTTAAATCATAAAACAAGACAACTTGTAATCAACAGATTTAAATTGAACACTGTACCTCATATTGGACAAATACTGTAAATCATTTAAATATGGCGTGAACATTATATAGTGCAATTACGGTACAGCCCTGGATAGCGTGATCTAATCATAGCGGTTGGAGAGCCCCAATGTTTATTTACATATCATAAAATTGCAGTTAGCCGGATCAGGGGCCACTGTACTTGACCTCCGGCCCTTGCCATATTGTGAAGGCAGTAGTTAATGGCTGCATGCAGTATCCACGTGTCTCCCCATGACTAGGCTTTTGTTCTGCCCTTCAATATGTATAGTGCAATTTAATAAAGACGGGGAATTTTACGACAGCGCTTATGGGCTGAGCGCTATTATCGCTATCTTATTTTAAGCATAAGAAATTATGAGAAATGTTAATTGGAAATCTATGAATAGTTAAATTCTTTAAGGTCTTGCCAATTCAAGATTTATTTCCAAGTTTTTTTGTAGATGTTTCTGAAATAAGGAGAATACTTACAATAAAGTAAGAATGGCGAGCCAAGATACTTGAGAAAAGTTACCGTAGAACTCCATAACCTCTACAAAAATTCAGAGCTGCTTGGTTGAACGCAGACATCATGGTAAAATTTCTCTATAATTCAACTATGTTGAAGGCACAACTATCATGTTTTTTTCAAATCCTAATTTGAATTGCTCTATTTTCCATATTATTCATGTACTTATTCATCCGATCAGGGAAAAGTTCTTTCAACTAACCAATCCAGACAGGCCAGTGATGATTCTACTTGCCTGGTAAAGACCTACAATTGCCATTGAAGGCAGTCAAGCATTTTTCTCATAGCCCAGACTATTCACAAATGTACCATGCCACCATAGGATTTCTGGTTGTTATACGTGCCATTTTGGACCCAGAGTCTGAAAAAATCTTGGAGGCCCACTGCAAAATCTAGGGGCATGTGGGGCCGATCAAGCACATGTTAGCATCTAACCCAATATATTTTTCTTTTCAAAACATATCATGTCTTAAATTGCTAGAAAGCTATTGATTTCTAGTTTCAGAATATCTTTGGTGTTTGTTTGTGCCTAAAAACAAAAAGTTATGGATGTGTGAGTCAATATTGTCTGTGTTGCCTGACATTTTTCTCAATAAAGTCATTATTGGAGATCATTCATTCACTCAATATTCTATTTAAGTATAGAAAACAATATAGAAAAATTTTATAATTCTGAAAAGACCAGCATGTAATGTGGTTTGGAATTTAAGGGCAAAAATCATGCACGCTAATTTCCATTGACTCCGTCACAGACAACAAATTTCCACTTTTTGGTATAAAAACATTTAAATGAATTTATCTTTTCTATCATATGAAAGTACAAGTGGAGGCCTTTATTATGATGTCAAGTATAATTGGCTCGCTAAATGGCTTCATTAGGAAAATTCCTTGAAACAGCAATTTTGTGACTGTCACAGCTTGAACGAGCCCATATGCCCCTGGTCCTCTGGAAAAGTTGATCCCTGCCTGTACATTATGACTACGAAAAATCTCAGGTGTAGATTGTCCTAAAAACGGAGGAAGCCGAGCTACTATTTTGTCAACCCCCTACAATAAACTAGACTAGATAAAATGAGAAATAATGTGGCACCCATACCATAACCAGACCCAAAATGAATTGACCAAATAATGACAAAGCATGTAATTACTTGTATATTTATTTATTCAATATCGGGAATTAGGGCTTATAGAGAATATAATGGGGACTCCCCATTTCAAGAGCCTTAGTCCACCAAATGCATGGGATAACATTAGTTTTTGTCAGAACCTGAAGTGAAACTATAACATATGTGGACTGAGAAGCCATTTCATAGTGAACCCAACTACAGCACACACTAACAAAGAGAGCATCTGTGATCCTACTCCTGTAGTTGGATGCAAATATCATTTAGTTATATAATAGCCATACTGCATAATTGGAAAAAATAAGATATTTGAGAAAGTCATCTCCATTCTAAATCATTCCAAAGAGAATCCATGTTACGCTAATGCCATAAATCAAAATGTTAACTTATTGCTAATTCAAGCTAACAATGAGCGATAGTACAAGTTCAGGAGTATAGTCCATTCACTCTGCACAAAAGATTGATAGACCCTACAGGTGGACGTGTGAATTCTACATGTCTACTTGTAAAGTGTACAGATGGGTTCTGCGAGTAGCCCAGTAAGTTTTCTGGGTCACATCGTAGGGAGGCTCTCCAGGGGTATTATATCTCAAGTACCACAATCTCTACATCCTTTTTTAGACTACTAGTCTCCCATGTACCAATTGCCCTTTTAGTTCCCCCTATGTTCTAGTTCTCCACACTCAGAGACTGCTAACCACAAACTGACCCAGATTTCTATTAGTGGACAGACGTGCTTGAGCTGAACAGCAATAGAAAACAAACCTGTTCTTACAGGCACACAGTTGAAACTTACAAACCCATCGCTTTGCTCATTGTTAACTTGAATTAGCTATAAATGCTGACAGAAGTCTGCATCTAAGTTTTTGTCAGAAGTGCGACTGGCTCAGGAAAAATGCTTAATTAGTCTTAAGACAATGGTGTTACTTGTAAAAAGGGTATCGTTCAATATAGATTGCATTATCAAGAAATTATTGAAATAGTAAACTGTTGGTATCACTAACTGCTTTCAAGCAGTGTCAATGTGTATACGTGTTATGACTCAACTCCCAAACTTAGGGGTTAAAGCCTTTAATGTCACAGTGCCAGTGAGTGATCTCTTGGCAGGGCCTCTATTCTGCTGCAGGCGTGGTATTGAGGGTCCCCAGCATGAGTAATATCATGGACTTAGCCAGGAACTATCCAGCCTATCTTTTGGATGGGGAGTTTCCTGTTTAGACAAGCAAAACTTCCAATGAAGAAATTCCAATTTTTACTTTTTGGACAAACAATCATATCTTTTAATAACAAGCCATCTTCTAAGACATGGCTGAAGTGTAAAGTGCCCTTCAGGATAAGATAGGCTATTATATGTAATTGGTAAATGGATTTGAAGATACCGAGTAGACAAGTTTGGACGGGCAGAAAGTTGATAAATTTCTGTTTTGGACAGGCATTTTCGAAATCCTGGCTAAGACCCTGGCCCAGACTATTCATCAAGTTACCAGGCCACCTATCGGCGTCTGACACTTCAATTTCAGGCTAGGGGCGCCTCTATGCTGGTTTAGGCCTGGTCTTGGGTGTGTCATGTATGACCATGTGTCTCTAGGCGCCTATATTCATGTATAGGTTTTCAAGCATGTTTCTCTGGATGCCTCTATTCTGGTTTAGGCACAGTCTCTAGGGTTTCAGACACATTTCTCTGGGTGCCTCTATTCTGGTTTAGGCACAGTCTCTAGGGTTTCAGACACATTTCTCTGGGTGCCTCTATTCTGGTTTAGGCACAGTCTCTAGGTTTTCAGACATAATTCTCTGGGTGCCTCTATTCTGGTTTAGGCACAGTCTCTAGGGTTTTAGACATTTCTCTGGGTGCCTCTATTCTGGTTTAGGCAGAGTCTCTAGGGTTTTAGACATTTCTCTGGGTGCCTCTATTCTGGTTTAGGGTTTAGGCACGGTCTTAAGGGTTTCAGACATGTTTCTCTGGTTGTCTCTATTCTGGTTTCGGCGTGGTCTTGGGGGTCTCGGGCATGGGTGTGTTTCGTGCACTGCTCCAGGTACTGTCTCCCTTAGTGTACATCAGAATTGGACGACGGAAGCCTACAAAGACAAAGAAATAAGGATGCATTGAATCAATTGGAATTACCTCATATTCTACCAATGGTAAAGTTGCATGAAAAAGAATAGCTTCAGGAAAGGGACAGGGGAAGGGAAGGCATGCCGCTCGATGAAGTCCTAGCAAACCGCAAAATATGAACCAGTGATGGGATTGATCATTTTTTTGAAAACTCAACACACGCAAAATTAAGTTAGGTTAACAAAACTTTTAAGTTGGTATCATGTTTTAGGCCCACACTTGGAGCTTCCACCTTGGGTGGATGTGGAATTAAGAAGTATGCCCCAAGTGTTGGCCTAAAACATGATATCAAAGGAAATTTTCTAGCTCTAAGGTTTACCTGAATCCCAAAAATGAAGGGGTGGCTGGCTACCGTACTAATTGGAGAGAGGAGGTGCCCACAATAAAAAGATTCAAGGTAAGAAACATTGTCATATTGTGTCAGAGTCCTAGAAAGTTACCAGTTCAGGAGATTTTAATCTGTTCAATCATGCTCAACAGTTGAAAATCATCAGATGAAGAGCCTTCCAGACAAGCTTCAGATTGTTTGACACATCTAGTTTTCTAGCTTTGGTGTAGTGCCGAAGTCGACCACTGCATATTCTTAGCCAGCAGGGCGTCTGGGTGTCTTTTGGACACCCAAACCCTCAGAAATCACCCCTCAGGACACCCAAATATTTCTGTGAGTCATTTCTTAAAATGTCAATTTCAAGCATATAACAGGTGATTAATGCATTGAATGTCACTTTTTTTTAATTGCTTGGACTGCTTCAGAAAAATCATGCAATACTTGATATGTACTTTAATTGGGATGTTTTTATTTACAGATGATCAATTATGAAATTTAATCCTTTTCCCATCACTTCTTTGAGGAGGCTTGTGGGGTTATTTTTTTACGAGTACAAGGTCATTTCAAGATTTTATTTCGAAGCCATCACTCTTTTCTCATAGATAAACCATCTGTGAATGTCTATACCTAAAAAAAGACCAAACGGCATAGATCCTCCCAGGGGCGTGTACACAATACAGAGAGGTTTCTGGCTCATTTTCTCTTATTGAATTTTAACTAACCATTGTCATTTTAAACATAAAACTTGGGGGTGTTTCAGAAAAATATTTTACAGAAAATGGTGATAACTTGAACTTGAAAATTTGTACCAATGAGATACTCTTTCCCCCTTATTGATGTTTCCGCCACTTTAGATAAATTTGACGGTCCTCAATCCACAGATGTGGATGAAAGCTCCACTTTAATCACTCTTCAGGTTATTTGTTTACCCCTCACGTATTACATCCTGTTGGAAGGTTACATTTATCTATAATACTTAATAATCATTGCATTGCTCATCAGACAACCTTTCAGACAATAAACACTTATGGCTGAATGGTCAAATAAATGCAGGATGAAGTTGTAACCCAATTAAAAAGAATAAGCAAATTTAGCTAGCTTAACTAGAGTATCAACATGTGCACATGTCCAACATGCCCAGAGCGCACTGAAGGGAGGACCCACAAGTGATCACAGAAGACAAGTGCACTTTATCATATATATTTTAACCAGGGTAAATATAGGAATGTTGTTTCACAAACAGGCAGTCTCTATAAATAGTTTGACATGTTAAACAATATTTACAAGGTGATGCTCAGGTTGATGCCTACCTTGTGACTTGTTGAAGGGAACATCCAGAAGCTCACACTTGGAGAAGCCCACCTCCCGGGAGAGAAGGTACTCGGTGAACTGGTCTGGTCTCAGCTTGATGCTCTGGAACGTCTTAAAAATCTTCTCCTACAAGACGAATACAAAACTTATGAAAATCTACAATTACTACAAACACAAATCTATTGAAAACTTTAAAAGATGAATACATAATTGTTGAAAGTTTTCCCCTAAATGAGAAACACTTACAATTGAGAATGAGATACACATATATATCTTCTGCATTAGAAATGCAAAATTAGATGGCTTCTCACCCAAACTAAGCATAAGTGCAGAACTGAACTGGGAGTTGAATATAATAGAATCAATGGATTGCTGTAATGATGTCATCACTTTTCCAGGTTGAGTCTAGTCCTGCTGAATTGCTGTAAGGCAACTTGCCCCCACCGGCCTACTATAGTTATGTAATGTGTAGTGGCCCCTATTTGCTCAAATGCTCACCCTGGGTGCTGCATCAATCCTTTCAAATAATGTGTTACATGAATAAGATTAGCTATGTACCTAAAATTCAGTTATGGTTATGCTTATCTTATCAAGTGTTTCAATATATATCTATGATATTTCTATTATATAGTGCAACCAGGCCAACTCGGGTAAGAGGATGTAGCAAAGGCCTGACCTGTGAAATCACAGTTAAGGGCCTTGCTTATTACCAGGAGGGCCTCTCTCACAGCTATAAAACAAACAAGCAGTGCATACCAGAAGTGATCCATTCTCATGCACGCATCAAGCCCCACACCTCGGTCACGAGAAACATATTTACAGCTAATTCAAGCTAACAATGAGCGATAGTACAAGTTCAGGAGTATAGTCCATTCACTCTGCACAAAAGATTGATAGACCCTACAGGTGTATGTGTGACCTCTACATGTCCACTTATAAAGTATACTGATGGGTTTTGCCAGTAGCCAAGTAGGTTTTCTGGGTCACAGAGTAGCGAGGCTCTCCAGGGGTATCATATCTCAAGTACCACAATCTCTACATCTTATTATAGACTTCTAGTGTCCCATGTACCAATTGCCCCTTTAATTCCCCCTTTGTTCTAGTTCACCAACCTCAAGAGACTGCTAACCACAAACTGACCCAGAATTCCATAAGTGGACAGGTGGGTTTGGCCTGATAATCAATAGAAATCAAACCAGTTCTTACAGGCACACAGTTGAAACTTACAATCCCATTCACTTTGCTCATTGTTAGCTTGAATTAGCTATAAGAAGAGGTGCCGGCAGGGTCTTAGCCATGATTTCCGAAATGCCTGTCCAAAACAGCAATTTCAAAATTTCTGCCCGTCCAGATTTAGCTACTAATTTACTTAAAATCTGTATACCAGCTACATTTAATAGCATAGAGTGTCAAAAAGGGCAATTTATACTTAAGTGGTGTCCTAGAAGATGGTTTGCTATAAAGATATTTGTTTATTGCCCCCCAAACGTCAAAATTGAAAAATCTTCATAGAAATTTTTGCTTGTTCAAACTGGAGGTTTTTAGGAAACTACCTGTCCAGAAGACAGGTAGGACGGGTCCTGGCTAAGACCCTGGGTGCCGGTGCTCAATACAATACAGATATTGAATTGGAAAAAGGACTGTATCGAAAAAGTAGTGTATCTTATCCCATTGCTTACGATTTAAAATACTTGATGATATTGACCTAATCAGTCCTAATGGCTACCTGGATGTCTCTGCACTAAGGCAGTTCGCTTTTCAAAAGTGAAATATTCAAAGCTGACATTGCTATATTAAACAGAAGTAGGTTCCTGGGTAGCAGGCAATGTTGTTAAGGTATCATATCAGTGCTCAACATTAAGAAAAAACTTCATAAGCCCAGCAGGGCTAGTTACCAGAATTTTTACTAGCTCTAAAATATTTTTGCTAGCCCTGATATTAATGACAACTCTTTTCAAATAGTGACCTCTGTTGATATCAAAGCCTCTGTTGATAACATTAAAAGAATATAGTGTATTGTGGTGAATTGAGTTAAATTATCATCCAGTTATGCAGAGCCAAAGGTGGGCTTCATAATTTTTTAAGCGCTGATATTCTATTCTATTCTGTGAGTAGCCTCAGGGCTACTCACAGGTAGAATTTCATAGCCCTGACTTTCAATAACTAGCCCGGGGCTACAGGGCTAGCCTTAACGTCGAGCCCTGCATATTGTGAAGAAAATATTGGTACCCTATCGTATCATAAATTTTTAGAAAGTGCCAATCCCAAAACAGTTTCATAGAACATTTGATTTGTTTACATTGTTGCTTTGTACCCACCGTCAGCTTTTTCTTCTTCTTGTAAGAAGCCATGGACTGTGGCTCCAGGATCAGCTTCCCACCAGGTCGAAGTTGTCTGTAGATACGCTTGAACATCCTCTTCAGGCCCTGGCGGAGTAAACAATAAACAAAAATAAATGAATCTAGCTCAGAAACTTATTTTCTATCAAATAGCACATTCTTTACAAGAAGGTAAACTGCCATCAGAAATAGTTTAAACCATCTCGTTAAGAATTCATCTTAATGATTTTCATGTCAAGAAATGTTGATAATGTATTGTGATATATCGCCATAAATTGTAAAGATGCCAATCTCCAATGAAGCAATTGACGTAGAGTACATGTACTTACTTGATCCCCGAAGTTGAGGTGGATCCACTTGGTGATGCTGAGGCCCAGGATGACGTCATATTCTTCCTTCACCAGCTCTAGCAGAGCATCGTCCTCCAGCACGATGTTGCCCTGCAAGTACAATTCTGACAGTTAGCATAAATACCAGCCAGCCACATACAGGGCCTTAGTACAGTCACAGCACAATGTTGCCCTGCAAGTACAGCACTGCCAGAGTTAGCACAAATACCAGCCAGCCACATACAGGGCCTTAGTACAGTCACAGCACAATGTTGCCCTGCAAGTACAGCACTACCAGAGTTAGCACAAATACCAGCCAGCCACATACAGGGCCTTAGTACCAGTACCAGCACAATGTTGCCCTGCAAGTACAGCACTGCCAGAGTTAGCACAAATACCAGCCAGCCACATACAGGGCCTTAGTACAGTCACAGCACAATGTTGCCCTGCAAGTACAGCACTGCCAGAGTTAGCACAAATACCAGCCAGCCACATACAGGGCCTTAGTACAGTCACAGCACAATGTTGCCCTGCACGTACAGCACTGCCAGAGTTAGCACAAATACCAGCCAGCCACATACAGGGCCTTAGTACCAGTCCCAGCACAATGTTGCCCTGCAAGTACAGCACTGCCAGAGTTAGCATAAATACCAGCCAGCCACATACAGGGCCTTAGTACAGTCACAGCACAATGTTGCCCTGCAAGTACAGCACTGCCAGAGTTAGCACAAATACCAGCCAGCCACATACAGGGCCTTAGTACCAGTCCCAGCACAATTTTGCCCTGCAAGTACAGCACTGCCAGAGTTAGCACAAATACCAGCCAGCCACATACAGGGCCTTAGTACCAGTCCCAGCACAATGTTGCCCTGCAAGTACAGCACTGCCAGAGTTAGCACAAATACCAGCCAGCCACATACAGGGCCTTAGTACCAGTCCCAGCACAATGTTGCCCTGCAAGTACAGCACTGCCCTGCAAGTACAATTCTGACAGTTAGCACAAATACCAGCCAGCCACATACAGGGCCTTAGTACAGTCACAGCACAATGTTGCCCTGCAAGTACAGCACTGCCCTGCAAGAACAATTCTGACAGTTAGCACAAATACCAGCCAGCCACATACAGGGCCTTAGTACAGTCCCAGCACAATGTTGCCCTGCAAGTACAGCACTGCCAGAGTTAGCACAAATACCAGCCAGCCACATACAGGGCCTTAGTACAGTCCCAGCACAATGTTGCCCTGCAAGTACAGCACTGCCCTGCAAGAACAATTCTGACAGTTAGCACAAATACCAGCCAGCCACATACAGGGCCTTAGTACAGTCACAGCACAATGTTGCCCTGCAAGTACAGCACTGCCCTGCAAGAACAATTCTGACAGTTAGCACAAATACCAGCCAGCCACATACAGGGCCTTGGTACAGTCCCAGCACAATGTTGCCCTGCAAGTACAGCACTGCCAGAGTTAGCACAAATACCAGCCAGCCACATACAGGGCCTTAGTACCAGTCCCAGCACAATGTTGCCCTGCAAGTACAGCACTGCCCTGCAAGAACAATTCTGACAGTTAGCACAAATACCAGCCAGCCACATACAGGGCCTTAGTACAGTCACAGCACAATGTTGCCCTGCAAGTACAGCACTGCCCTGCAAGAACAATTCTGACAGTTAGCACAAATACCAGCCAGCCACATACAGGGCCTTGGTACAGTCCCAGCACAATGTTGCCCTGCAAGTACAGCACTGCCAGAGTTAGCACAAATACCAGCCAGCCACATACAGGGCCTTAGTACCAGTCCCAGCACAATGTTGCCCTGCAAGTACAGCACTGCCAGAGTTAGCACAAATACCAGCCAGCCACATACAGGGCCTTAGTACCAGTCCCAGCACAATGTTGCCCTGCAAGTACAGCACTGCCAGAGTTAGCACAAATACCAGCCAGCCACATACAGGGCCTTAGTACAGTCACAGCACAATGTTGCCCTGCAAGTACAGCACTGCCAGAGTTAGCATAAATACCAGCCAGCCACATACAGGGCCTTAGTACCAGTCCCAGCACAATGTTGCCCTGCAAGTACAGCACTGCCAGAGTTAGCACAAATACCAGCCAGCCACATACAGGGCCTTAGTACAGTCACAGCACAATGTTGCCCTGCAAGTACAGCACTGCCAGAGTTAGCATAAATACCAGCCAGCCACATACAGGGCCTTAGTACAGTCACAGCACAATGTTGCCCTGCAAGTACAGCACTGCCAGAGTTAGCACAAATACCAGCCAGCCACATACAGGGCCTTAGTACCAGTCCCAGCACAATGTTGCCCTACAAGTACAGCACTGCCAGAGTTAGCACAAATACCAGCCAGCCACATACAGGGCCTTAGTACCAGTCACAGCACAATGTTGCCCTGCAAGTACAGCACTGCCAGAGTTAGCATAAATACCAGCCAGCCACATACAGGGCCTTAGTACAGTCACAGCACAATGTTGCCCTGCAAGTACAGCACTGCCAGAGTTAGCACAAATACCAGCCAGCCACATACAGGGCCTTAGTACAGTCACAGCACAATGTTGCCCTGCAAGTACAGCACTGCCAGAGTTAGCACAAATACCAGCCAGCCACATACAGGGCCTTCAGACTTGGCGATGGCAATGTCCAAATATCTTCTAGATGCATAAAGTGATATGGATGAAAAGGTGTGAAATGTCTGTGCCCAAGTGGGACACATGATATCCCCATTCAGAACCCACTTACTCCCATTTTATGACAGCTCTTGACCTGATCATTCAGCGTGCAACATAACCACTTGCCCCATTACAAGTTGCAAGTGAATTCGGCAAAAAACGACAATAGGGCAAGCTGAACAAGACCCTGACTTGCCCAACTTGGCAAGTAATGTTTTGGGCAAAGTCCAATATCACATTTGCTTAACAGAGTGGCAGGGCAAGTGGAAGTACCAGCAGGGCAAGTCAATTTTAGGGGCTGCTTGCCCTGCTCAGAAAATAATGTTTTGCCATCTATGTTGCACCCTGTCATTATATGAGCATTAGTTGTCAGCTGGGCAAAGGAACCAACCAACCATGGTCTTAGGCAGCTGGGCGTCTTTTTGGACACCCAAACCCTTGAAAAGCACCCCTCAGGACACCCAATTTTTTGTGAGGAATTACTTAAAATGTCAATCTCAAGCATATAATTGAATTATTTCATTGTCATATAATTCCCATGACCTTGTTTAAGGATAGCATGCCTTATTTTGATAAATATAAAGATGTTTATGGTTGAAATCTAAGTATGTTGTGGTCCCCCTTAGAAATCTGGACACCAAAAAATTCTACTATGGCCAATTTTAGGCACCCAGTTTCTAATTCCTGGATAAGACCCTGCTACCAACTGTCCCCCTATCTGACAACAACTGTTGGCCCAGATAAGATAATACTCTCCTTTGTGGTCAATGTTTGGGATACTGCATTTCCTGGAACTTGGTATAAAGACCTCCACCCTCTTTTTGATCTTATAGCTAACACTGTTCCTACAAATTATACAAAGTTCCAGGGTTGGGTTTAGTGTTGGGACTAGTGATGGGAATCGTTTGGAAAATTAGGATCGATTAATCGTTCAAATTCGCAAACGATTAATCGATTTTGAACGATTATTCATCACCAAATCGCCTGATGTTTCCTAACACCAGAACTGCACAGTACTGGTGTTAGGAAACATCAGGAAGAAGTTTAAGAGTCAAGAATGGTGCAGAAGATATGAGCGGCGAGCGCTGACATTGATTTAAACTCCTGACGGACCTTATCGATGTTTCCCAACACCAGTACTGTACAGTTCTGGTGTTGGGAAGCATCGATAAGGTCAGGAGTTAAGGAGCGAACAAATAAAAAAAGGTATGAGCGCTGATAGCGCTGTAATCTATGAGTTCCGACAGTTGCGAAAAGTTTGCACTTTCATTGCAACTTCGAAAGTTGCAATGGAAGTGAAAACTTTTCGCTACTTTCTGAACTCATAGATCACGGCCAACATGTTACACAATTATTTCAATGTATGTATATGTTGCGTTTATGTGTGTAAGTTGTGTGTGTGTGTGTAACAATAAATCAACTCACCGGTAACCGTAAATCACTGTTGGATGCTGCGGTTAGCAGCATCGTCCAACATCAATGTTTACAAAATGGCGGCTCCACACCTGGCCGTACAGGCATGACTCATGAGGGGAGCAGTTGTTTTTGTTTTCGTTTGTTTGACTGTTTTGTTGTGCTCATGTGTGGCCATGTGCCGCACATGGCCACACAGTAATCGACAAAAATCGATTGTCCATTTCGCCAGTCGATTGATCGGAATTTCGGCCCAGTCCGACCGATTGCTCGACCCGGCGATTGATCGTTATAACACTAGTTGGGACGATCATCGATTATAATCGATAATAGATCGTTTGCATCTCTTTTACTGATTAATCGATTACAAAACTAGCAATCGATAATAATCAGAAAAGGTGACACCTAGTGGCAAAATATAGAACTAAATGACTGGCAAGTTGTCAGCTTTCTTGAGCCATGAAACTAAGCTCCAAAAACACTTCAAAACGAAGTTAAGGTAGGTGCTAATAGCAAGTAATTGTCATAGACTATCACTTAATATTAGGCTCTAAACCTCTAGTACCCTATTATTGAAAAAGTGCGAAGAACTGATTATGATCGATAATCGATCGGTTGGCTGCAACTGATTATTGATCATGAAATTACAACCGATTCCCAACCCTAGTTGGGTTTCTTCCGGAAGAAACGTATTTCTTCCAGGACGGCGGAAGAAATTCTTCCGGAAGAAACTAGAAGAAATTGGAAAAAAAAAACTATTCTAATGGTTCTTCACACAAGACCTAGGGGAAATAAGTTACCTGTACTTTTAAAGGTTTTCTGCTGTGATCGGGGAGTTTCTTTATCTGGGTACCTGCAGCATACCATACCATGTATCACATCCATGAACATTAGCAAAATAGTTGAAAATACACACCTCATAACCAGTGAACGTCAAATACCGGAGGTTTACTTTCCATTTATTCCAGCCTGTCCTCTAGACTGGTTGTTTTGAGATTCAACAGGACCTCCCACTGTTTTACCATACATATTACTTCTGAGGCACAAGTAGTCATTAATGTCCACTTGAGACCTCAAGATGAGAGGGTGGAGTACTTGAATCTTAACAAAGACTTTATAAAAGTTGTACACACCTCACATGAAGATGGTCATGTGTCAAAACGTTTGGCTACTTGTGACACTGGCAACCAGACGTAGGTTAATTGACATTGGTCACCATTAGCTTGAAATGGCTCCCACAGCCAAGGAGCTGTGAATTGCATACCACCGTTTCATGATTATCTTAGTGTTACTGTAATGACGCCATGCTCTAAAGATCACCCAAGTGGAGAAAGGGGGTCATGATTGAGCAAAATGCTGTTGTCAAATATGTACACTATTTCTTTTTGTTGGAACAACACGTTACAACAGTACTTAGGGGAACTATGTAAGTGAGTGTCTTCATTTAGGGCAAAACACTAAGAATAACCTGACCTTTTTTCACCAGAAAATTGCAGTCGCGGAAACAGATTTAGAAAAACATTTACCATACCAACAGAACTGCTTTTTGAAACATCAGGGAAGTTCATACTTACATCATTTCAACACTCTCACAAAGATCCAACTTTAAACCAAAATGCAGCCATTCTCTTTGGGTAGCTATGCTCAACATTACAATTAATAACCTGTGATTATAGGCTGGTGTTCAGTGTGCGTCTCTGATGTACTTGTGGCTCATTGGTCTTGATTTTGCCTATAGCTATGTTACATACATACAGCATCATATAAGCAACCAATTGTTGGGGGAGTGGATTTTCAAGGTTGGGGAAGTGGTATTTTGGTTGGGAGATGTGGACTTCAAATTTTAAATAACCCTACCAGTCAGGGTCTTAGCCAGGATTTCAAAAATGCCTGTTCAAAACAGCAATTCTAAATTTTCTGCCCTCCAGATTTAGCTACTAATCTAATTCAAACCCTGATACCAGCTACATTTAATAGCCTAGTGTGTCATAAGAGTAATTTACACTTCAGCTATACCCTAGATGATGGATTGTTGGGAAGATATTAGGTAATCACCCCCTAAAGTTCAAAAATTCCCATAGAATTTTTTGCCTGCCCAAACAGGAGGTTTTTTTTTTAGAAAAATACCTGTCCAAAAGACAGACAGGACGGGTCCTGGTCTACTCCCTGCTACAAGGTATGTGCATCCTGCAGGTTTGTGTTAATTTGCAATGTCATACGCGGATAGCTTATTCAGTATAACAAAACAAATATGACATGGCAGTGGGGGCTAACATGAAGGAATGAATCCTATCAGGAGGATGATTTCCTATAGCTGATGCCCTCAGGGAAACCATCCACCTCGGGGATCTATTCCATCATGTTACCCCTACTGCTGTGTCACATTTGCAGAAGATCTGGAGTCTGCCTTTTAGGGCATATAAATTGCCAATATATACCTCCAGAATCACAGAGGAAAGTAAACCTCTGACACGTGTCAAAACTACAAACCTTGCCAATAGCTAGCTTTGATCAAGGATAGAATACTAAGTTGACTACCACTTTAAGGCCTTAAACTAGACCAGACTACACACCTGCATGAATTTCACGTTATTTGGAAACCTGGGTTGTTCCTCTGTGGATACTCCTGGTGCCGCTATGGGACCATAGTTCACTAGCATGGACACAGGATATTTGTTCACGTCTGTCATCTCGGATGAAAGGTAGTGTCTAATGTTTAGGCGTGCCGCATGGAGGAGTTTGGCATCAATGTCCATGCCCACAATTTTTCTCGGCTGGAAATCTTTAGCAATGGCTAAGGTCAGATGACCGGCATTACAGCCAATATCTAACACATCCTTGCCCTCAAACCAGCTCTTATTGAGGGTCTTCAAGCGATGATCCTCCTCAGTTTCAGGGTTCCGGTAGCCATAGTACCTACTGTAGTTCCCATAGATAAATTTTTCATCTTTTTCACGGAATTTTGGCTGACTTGATTGGCGTTTGTATTTCGTCTTGATTGGGGAGATTTTATCAGGTTTCTCAACAGATTCTTCAGTTAGTAAACTCTTACTCACTCCAGAACTTGGCTCTGGTTTTGTATCACTCGGATTGCGTTTACGTTTCCGGCTCTTGGGGGATGTTTGAGGAATCACAGGAGACACGATTTTATCAGACACTTTTGTCAGTTTGGCAGCCACGCTGCTTGCCAGAGTTACAGTTGCTGAGGGTTCCTCAGTGACACTGACTTCTGCAGGCTCACTGACATCCAGCTTTTCATCTTTATCCTCTGCAAAACTGTCACTGACACTTTTCTTCTTGTGTTTATTTCTCTTCTTTTTCTTGCCTTTTGGGGAGATTAAATTAAGGTCTATTTCAGCACCACTGTTGAGATTAAGGGGGTCTGTAATGTTTGGTGGAATGATCACTTGAACTTGTCGTCGATGAGCTGGTGTGGGGATAGGTGAAGACACTGGGGTCTTCTCGTTGAGTTGACGATTAATCTCCTCATCGCACAAACTGTTCAGATTGAGGGGATCATTTATGTTCCCTCCCAGAAGAAATTTAGTTGGCAAGACAATCTTTTCTTTCCGTTGGCTGTAACGGCGCTTGAAGATATGTGGCGCCTTTTCACTGTATCGTCGTTTGCGGAATTGCACAGGATTTTCAAACTTCCCTGTGGCTGATTCCTGTCTCTGGAAATGTGTCCAACGAGAACCACTGGAGTTTTGTCTTTGAAATGTTTTTGGTGGGTCACTTTTAGTTGTTTCATCTTGATGATGGTGAACGATATCACTTTCACTAGCTCTGCGGGGACGCTCTCCGCAGTGAAACTCTGTGTGCTCAAACTGAGCCTGAGTTGGAGTTTTTACATCAACACTCATCTTTGGAGGCCTATAAGCTCACATCATACCCTGAAATGAGAGGTATTAAGGTTAAATACATATGTTCATTATACACAACTCAAGTTAACATATATGATTTCCCAAGGTACAACCATAATCTGCTATATATCAAGCTATTCAAATAGTTGCGGACGGGAATTTTAGAGTTTAATTCAATATTTTTCCTTAAAGTCATGTAAACCTCCTGATTTTGGCTGCTTTATCTTATAGATATATCATTCCAAAACACTATTATAAAAAAAGTTTGTTAATTTTTTTGACGAAATAGTAGATTTTAATGAATTTATTGCTGCTGCGGACAGGAAACTCTGCGACGGAGGTTTTAGATACCTTCACAAAAACAGAAATCCTTCTTCAAATACTGAAGAAAATTAAAGTTTTGCATATGTGCAATGTAGCCAAGATCCTCAACTCTCTTTTTCTGCATGTATTTCAAATTTTGATTATCCCATTCAAATTTTGGAGGAATTTATTCAGTGTTGCGGACGGAAAGTGCATACTGTGGCGGATGGGAAACTGTCGTCGCAAGTACAGGAGAGGAAGTACAGGTGAACTTGGATATGACGGACTCAGTGGGACCAGGAAAATTGGTCCGTCATATGCAAAATCCGTCATATGCATATGATGGACTTAGTCCGTCATATGCAAGTGTGTATCTTATTGCATTGGGAACCTCAGTTGATCTCTATATAAAAGTCTAAACAGGGAAAGAATATGCCTGGCTGGACTTTTATTATACATTTATTTGTCTGCTGAGAAATACTAGACAATGTTAACTGAGTTCTGTCTGGCCAATCGTAACTCAGCACATGTGTTAGTCTCGGCGAGAATAAGCCGACTGCTAGAAACGTGTTTGTCCGTCATACACAATGCTAATTACATAGTAAATAGCATCGTGTGTGCCGTGATATTGGTCCGTGGTAGCCGAGTTCCGGCATACGGAATCCGTCATATGCATGGTCCAATACATGTAGTTAATATGCATGGGACTGGGACCAAGCATATCGTCCGTCATAGCCAAAAGTCCGTCATACAGTGGTCCGTCATATCCAAGTTCACCTGTATATTCAGCACATAAAACATTTGTAGAGGTCAAAATTTGATGACATCACTCAAAAAATTGAAAATAGTCATATGGAAGACTGACATAAGAATGTTTTATACAAAATTATTCATAGATGAGTAGTCTAAATGCTGAGTTACAGACAAAATGATACTGGTCAGTAACTAAATTTCATTGGATTTAGCTCAGAGACTGATACTCTCAATTCTAGGTTCTTAAATTATTGTGGCTTAAACATTGAAAACACTCAAAACAAGAATTATACATTCTTATTATTTATATAAAAGATAACTATATACAGCAATTTAAGCAAGTTAAGAGAGGATTCTTATAACCAGGTTGTGGAGTGATGCTGGTGCTCCAAATTGCAATGGGGCTATTTACCCAGATCTTAGCACTGCAATCTTAAGTGCAATTTAACACATATTAGCAATGCTATTACAAGTTTAGTTATACCACTGATTTTCATGATATGTATGTTTGGTTAGGAATACCAATTCAGTTCATATCCAATACTGGATATTAATGCACACCTACATAAATTCTCCAATCACCCAATAGACATGTTAGGTCGGAGCCCCAAAAAATAGCCAACTGTCAATAAGATCAAATATGTATGAATGAAAATATCACATAGGTATTTTAAAGTATTTAGCAAATTGGACTCTCAATAACTACACATATTCATATATCATTCAGAATACAGATACTTTGGTATCATTTGAAGCAACTTTCTCAGGGTCCTTTCTGTTTTTCTTAACTTTTTCTGGAACACTCTGTACCTGATGCCATGAGGAGAAATGATTTAGCTTTCTACCTGCTCATCTAATTTGCTGATCTAGATGATTAATTTTCATAATGAGTTCTCATTGGTTCTAGCATATAGGTCTAATGATAAATGATCCAACCAATGTACAGGTGTACACTTTCAGCACTGTCTAGATGTGAACCTTCATCCTGTCTGCAAATGCAATCAGTCTCCACCCCTACATCCTTAATACTGAAGCCACCTATTCAGTCAATCGGGGTAAATGCAATTTCCCCCTAACTCTTTCCTCCCTCCCAAGACTGGAGAATGAGAGGTAAATGCAATTTCCCCCTACCCTATTCATCTCCCCAGACTGGAGAATCAGGTGTTAATGAGAGGGGGAAGTGGAGGTAATTCAGAATCCACATTGTCTGGGCTATACCAGTAACCTTGATTTGCACAGGAAGTGATTAAAACTGACCAGGTGGTGAGTGAAATCATCTACGTCTGAAAACAAACTAAATTATGCTTTTCACAACTTTCTCTGCTAAATGATCTAAAGGAAGCATCACAGCTAAATCAGTTGGAACTATTATGCTGAGTATGTATGTAAGAAACAGAGTGGTACTCAAATTTTGCTCATACCTCCAAGGCCCATTACCTAAGTGTAATATTCTTTTCTGTATATATTAAACCATTAAAACAACAGGGATCTCTTTGGAAAATTACCATACCCATAGAGAGAAGATGGATGTGCCTTGAACCTTTTATTGAGATGAAAATCCATAGCTGCCATTGGTCACCTGACTCTTGCCTTCCAGCCTGATACTTCCTGTCCCAATGGCAATCACTTTCCCGTCCGAAACAGCACTAACTGTTGCGGACGGAAAATTTTCAAACTCCATTTTTACCAATTATTTGATTTATTTTCTGCATTTCTTTTACATTAATAGATATGCATTACAATGAAGTAAGAGGATTCCAAAAACGGTTACATAATCACTTAAAATGATTTTTTTATAAAAACTTTTCAAAGTTTTTTGTTGCGGACGGGAAAATGGCTATAAAACCAATTCAATACCTCATTGATCTATGATCACCAGATCAAATATGTTCAGTGGTAATGTACTTCAGCCTCAACACTACAAAAAGACACAAAAAAAGTGTACCTCTGACAACCCTATCAAAAATAAAATGATTTTAATCACTTTTCCGTCCGCAACACTAAAACACTAAAAAAATGTTTTAAGGTAAAAAGTCAATTTTATGTGAGGTGGAGCCTAGGGCTGTCATTGTTTAAAAAAAAATGTCGATTCGATTAATTGATATTCCTTTTTCGATTTCGATTATTTCGATACGATACATTGATATATGCCCATGAATTCTTTAGCATGTAATCAAATAGTAGGTAGTAGGTAGTAAGTAGGTAGTTTGAAATTCAAAACAGTATGACATATGTATGATTTAATTCAAGGTTTAAACCTATGATCTTACACCCTGCAGGGAGGGTACTTTTGTAAAACTGCATAACTTTATCCTCATTAGGAGACTATTCAGGCAATATACTTTACTAAGGGCTGAGTATTCAAATACACACACAGCAGAGAAAAAATTCACTAAAACCAAACCCATAATCTTTATTTTGAAAATCAAATATTGGCAGTGTTTAAGTGTTTATGAGAATAAAATATCTGTATGTATATATATATTCGTTTATATTACTTATTATTTAATACCCAGCGCCTGCCAACATTTAATAAACATCATTTCAACATTTACCTACATCAACAATCACATCAGCCACATTGTTCACGAACGGTGAATTATCTACCATTGATCGTAATTGTTCGTCATACCAAACAATCACATCAGCCACATTGTTTACGAACGGTGAATAATGTACCATTGATCGTAAATGTTCGCCAATTCCGCTGCAACGGATATTCACGAAACTGATCGTGAATTTCCGTTCTTTAATTAGTGGCTTGCCTCACTATAAACACTTCCTATTGCACTGCAAAAGGAAAGTGCTGCAAGTCGCCACTATGTTTCGTTTGTAAACAACATGGCGGCTCCCACACGTGGGGACCGATCAACGGCCGCAGCACTCTTCGCAGTTTTGCGGCCGTAAGTATGTAAGTTTTTCTTTTTTTTGCCATCTCGATGCATCGATTAATGCATCGAGATGGCAAGATTGCAGTCATCGATTGACTGCAATTGTCGGTACATCGATGTGAGGCGTATCGATGACTGCCCTACGTGGAGGGGTTCAGGTTATAATTTTTTTCATTTTTGTACACTTCAGGATGTCTATTTTCAGTACATCTTCACTTCATATCGGTAAAATGAAATTATCAAAAAGCTAAGAATTCAATGTAAAAATTCTGACTGGATTGAGCCAACAGAAAGAGGTGAAATTATTGTCTGCGGTCTAGTTGTCATGGGGTATAGCTAAAAGTTCTCCATCGCAATTATTCTGCCTGGTAAGGGGAAATTAGCATCAGTGGGAAAAAACATACTTAAATAAAACTAATTTGTGGTAGATTTGAAAGATAAGAAACTACATTTTCTGAAATGTGCATTTTAATTTCCAATTCTTCAAATTCAGCAAGTGAGGTGGGGGGGTTGGTTATTAAACTGTAATACACTTACAGGCAAACTTGGAAAAGACGGACCACTGTACGACAGACTTTTCTCTATGAAGGACGATATGCTTGCTCCCAGCCCCATGCATATCAAGTATGTGTCATATGTTTAAGACTGATTTTGCATATATATAACGGACCAAATTTTCTGGTCCCATTGAGTCTGTCATAATCCAAGTTTGCCTGTAGTTGGTTGAAAAATAATGTAAATTCATGCAAATGCATACTTATTCCATGATTCAAAAAACAAGCCTCATGTAACTATAATATTTCAAGTGATTTTAACTGTCTCATTGTCATTACAGTATATAGCCACAGTACCAACCGTCCTGGCCACCACGGTACCGTGGTGTCCCGGACGGTTGGGAGCAATGCTTCCTGTCATTCGCACTCCCTAGAGAACGCTACCCACCTGGCCGTGCAGGTCCTTATCTATATGGGTCAAATGCAGCCAGCTAGTAGCAGTATACGATGGAGTGTTGACGCTAGATGTGACAGCCATACAGATTTCCACTGGCAGCAGAAAATTGAGTATAAAAGCGGTTTTCATGGAAATGACTACAAGAATGTGGTATATTTAGTTTAGGAAGTATACGATACTCTGGTGTGCAGCTTAATATAGGAGTTTTAGCATGCTCTTGAGGGTTGAAAGTTGTAACAAGTGACTTTAAAAAGTTCTGTGTGACCATATCCTGTCATGGTCATCAATAAAAAGTCAAAATAAAAGTCAACCACTGCATTATGTTCACAACAGTCACCTGGAGCTGGCTTACTCCCTCTAGTACAGCCAAGCCCTGACGTCTCTCACAGATTTACTTTAAATTTTTGTCATGGACTGGCTTCTGCAGATCCTCACACCTTTTGACATACATTTTACTCCTGACCATTCAATGTTAAAATCACTTGGTTTGTCGATTCCAAGAAGAGTTTGAAGTACTTAAATGCCTGCAAGTTCCTAAAAAGGCCAGTAATTTACTTGCACTCCAATGGCATGAATGTGTCTGTACCTACAGAAATACAGGAAAGTAAACCCCATGCACTCATTGGGTTTGATCTAATATTTCTCTTATCAATATGTAGGAGACACCGAAACATGTTTATTGAAAGTCGCAAAATGCCAGTGGCAGTTCTCATTCTTAATCCACGATTGCAAGAAATTTACTTTTCTTAATTAAACAGTTGAATAAAAACTTGAATGAATAAAAAGCCATAACAAATGCAGAGAGCTCAAAATAAACCTCCAATATCCACATGGCCCCACTATTTCCTTACAATAATTGACAGATTTCACAAGTCAGAACGTCAACAAAACGACAGGTCGTCCCAGTTTCTAAGAAGTTCAGAGTTCAAGGTCGGTGTTTTTACGAGTTCGACAAGCAGACAGTTTTCGAGCGAAACCTTCACACTACTCAATCAGAAAAAATACTCAAGTTGCGTGGAATATAATACCTTCAATTTGAGCTGTCATAACTTTTGAACTATTCATACCAAGCGCCCGAAACTTATTATCAGACGTCTGTTGGTCGGCAGATAGCGAACGTATGCATTTCAATTTGGCACTTCGCAGCGTCCGCGGTCTTGAACACTTACCAAAACGACTATGCTTTTTTAAAGCTGCATGCAAAGTATGGCGACTAATATCACTCAATAAGCTAATCAGTACCTACACTTTCTCAAATATGAGAAAACCTGGTCGAGACTAGTATTGTTAAATATCAAATCAGATCAATTTCGGTGGAGAGGCTGGAATCCTGCTCCTCGTACCTCCCGTGCTGAAAGGTCTGAATTGCCCGGATGAAAATTTTCTTCTCTAAAACGAGGCACAGCATCCGGGTTACTTAAAGGAAGTGGCGGGAAAATATCACGCTGATGCGACGATGAGGACGGATGGAAAGAGAAGGTATCTTGCTTGCAGGCGTTAGTAATTTTGTGGCTTGGGCCTAAGCTTGCGAGATTCTTTCTCATTCCATCTGTGGGTTATAGAACCAGTTTGTATCTGAATATTTGGAGAAAAAAATGAATTTGTACCTGGAAAATGAATGAAATAAATATCTAATTTGATTAAATTCCCATTTCAAGTATCGAAAATGCATTTCGAGTGTCTATATACATGTAATCATGACTTCCTGGCTTAGACATTGATAGAAGTATTTCGGTTTATGACGGATGACTTTTGTTGATTTTGTAAAAACTATGTCACTCCTGACATCCCCCGATAAGCTACATGTTAAGACAAATATGAAGAATATATAAAAATAAGTGAAAATACCATCACTACCGAGATGAGAATTGTTATAAAGATTATTATTGAAATAGAAAATGGCAAATATGACGAGAACATTTGAAAATGTACCATGACAAAAGAAGAATGAATTGCAGCTTTAGAGTATGCACTTTTGGATTAGATTACTTACTCTACTAATCCAAATCTAGAACTATATAAGAAGATCATTAAAAACTTGATCTTTCATATTTTCTGTCGCCTCTGAAAATGAAATTTAAAAATCTGTCTCTGAAAATTTGAAAAATAAATCTGTCTGAAAAATGTATATGCTGTGAGGGGGTGAAGCACCGCTATAAAATTTGAATACCTAGTAAGTCGGGACATAAACATTTAGGCCACAAAGCTCCAACAGTTGGGCCTGAATGCCGGGACAGTCCTCGACAATTCGGTTATGAATTCTACGGAAACAATACATAAAGTTTCAATTTCATTTACCTTCCCTCTAGAGTGGTTGGGGATAAATAAAGTTTGATTTTCACTCCCCCAAAAAACGATAGTGAAAATAAAAAGTTTTAATTTTATCTCCACAAAAAAACGGTCGTGAAAATAAAGTTCATTTTTTTACTTTCACATGGCCGGGGAATTTTTTTTTCACTCCCTCTAGAATCGTCGGGAAAAATTTAATTTTTATTTTCATTCCCCCAAAACGGTCGTGAAAATAAAGTTTTCTATTTGCTCTTTCACACCTGGTCCATCGTACCTTGGAATTGCGTTGCAATCGATGGAAAAAGCTCGCGGAGGTAGATGTATTAGTTGCCTAACAAGCATACAGTCTTAAGAATTTAAAACAATCAATTAATAGGGAAATTTAAACTTTTTTAAGGAAGTAAGTCGATGTTCAACGTTTTCCATTGAAAAGTAGCTTTTAAGGAATTTTGTTTTAGAACTACATTTTGCACACCAATACTACGATGTGATACGGACATTTAGCAGACGTCCAGTGCAAAATGGCGACGGTAAGTTCGTTAACATCATAACTGACAAAAACTACTTTTAAGTCACTTTTTGATAGACTATGTTTTTGTAAAATAATACATTTAAAATTGTGTTTCAGCCATGTTAGTTTAACGTATATTTTGGCTTTTATGTTAATTGCACTATTTCTAAAAACAAAAATTAAACTAAACGCCTAAAACGGGTCTCAATAATTCATTATTTGCACTATGAGTTTGACATGACATTAACACAACAATATATTTTGACTATGCCAAGTAAAAGAAGGTCCAGGCCAGGGTTCCACGGAGTGTGTTAAAATGGCCCGGTAAAATGGTCTTGGAAAATTTACATCTGAGGGATAAAACCTCCTTTAAATAATATCCCTTCTATTGGGAGGGGGGGGGGGGGGGGGGGGGGGGGGGGTAAAGAGATTACCTTGGAAATATTCTGTGGTCCACCAGTATGGCAGAATAAGTGACAATAATCAAAATTCAAAAATAGAATTCCTAGGCTATTAAGCCTAATGCACTGGTCAGTCAATTGAACCCCTGCTGGGGGAGGGGGAGCTGCTTGGCCACTAACCTTCACTGTCCCACTCTCAAGGGCAGACCTTTAGGGCACGTATTCCAACACCCTTGGTCAGGTTTGGTCCGCTTAAGGCAGCATTTAACTGATTTGTAGGGGGCAGTAAGTTTAAAGACAGGATCGATATTTCAGGATTTTTACCAATCTGATTATCAACACCTGAAATATGTTGATCCATTGATCCGGTCTGTAATGATGACAGCCCTAATTTTGCACTAAATGTTCATGTCCTGACCTCCTGGGGCAACATTTTCATGTTCATTCTATCACACCTTTTGCAGGGCAGGTCAAAAATGATGTCGGGCAGGTAGAACTTAGAATTTACCTGACGTACTTGGGAGTTGGCAAGTGCCTTCAAAAGTTAATGTTGAGCCCTGATGAAACAATCAGTTTGAGTCATTGTAATAAAAAGATATAAGCAGAGTTGACTTTACACAGAGGGGCAGGGCCTCTGATTTTCTGAAATAAACTAGATGCCACCTGGTTTCAATATTTTGCAGTCCAGTCAATGCAGTCATGTACAGTAGCCACACCCTTTGCATTATAACCTGGCAACCAACATAAGTACTTGTCAGTTTACCCCGCTAAGAGAACATTTGAAGAAGGGGCTTTCAGGCAAGTACATTTTGGTAAATGCACTTGCCAGAATGGGCAAGCTGATTTTCTGAACACTACATATTTCTTTTTTATTATATATGAAAATGGCACAAATACCAAGAAATATGGTAACAATGCAACAAAATTTCAAAGAAAATCTTTTTCAAATCATTAACATCTATGATAAAAAGTAGCTTAAGTACATGCCACTCTAGCATATAACTTATTTCGGGCAAGCCAAAAATTATGTCGGGCAAGTAGAAAATCATTAACTATTTGCCCGGCATAGTAAGTTAGTTCTAAATCTTATGTTGGTGCCTGATAACAAAGTAAACATACCTTATGTACTTCTTCATTTGCTTATTTATCAAAGCTCAACAGTCGAAAATTACTTCACTAACATCAGTCTAAACCCCAAAATTACCCCCAAATTTAAATCCCACCATGGCAGGGCTCGACAAATAGCATAGTCCCATCTCCCGGGAGATCTTAATTCCAAAAACAGCTCTGTCGGGCTACCTAAAGTTGGATTAAGGTAGTCCCGCTGGACTACCTGAATCCTGGGGAAGTTCCCCTCAAAAATACTACAAAATGGTAGCGAAAAAAAGAAAAATATAGCATCCCTTTAAAAGCATGCAACCTGCAAAATAGAAGATAAAAGCATCTAGGTACTTATAACTACATTATAAGTACCATTATTGACATGAAAAGGGTGGAAAAGAACCTTTTTGCCTTTTTTGAATAAATGGCGGGGCTACCTAAAATGCTGGCGGGACTACCTGATTTTGGGTTCAGGTAGCCCCGCCAGCCTACCTGGTCCTTCTGGGGACTGTCGAGCCCTGCATGGCAAAACAAAAATTTATAAAGTTAAAGACATTTGTCTGATTCTGTCTGCCATTAGCAACATCGCTGGAAATTTGACTATACATGTACACTTATATTCTCACATTCATAAGAAATTCAAGGTATGATTAAAAAATGTTCATTCTTATAATTTTGTATAGATGCCCAACGAATTTAACTTTATTACAAAGTATATGTTTATCTTAAGCACTACAGGTGAACTTGGATATGACGGACCACTGTGCGACGGATTTTTGCATATGACGGACGATATGCTTGGTCCCAGTCCGATGCATATCAAGTATTCGTCATATGTATACGACGGATTTTGCATATGACGGACCAATTTTCCTGGTCCCATTGAGTCTGTCATATCCAAGTTCACCTGTATACTCATTGTTTTATGTCATTCTAAAAATGAACCCATCTATCCCGGTCTGTTAATCCAGGGATTTAGTTTATGGGGATTGAGTGGTTTGTTAGCTGGTGAAACTCAAGTCATCTGATGCCCAGTCCAGACAGCACCATTCTATTAAGTGTACATGTATACAGGGGTTTGACTAAGAATAGTAGGCTAATACCTACCAGTCTGAGAAATTGTCAACAAAAAAGATGGAGCTAAGATCTTCCTCCTACTTGATTGTTGCACCTGATTTTAAAGATTACACTGAATGTTAGAAGAAATTATTTATTTCTACTATAGAATAGTGATTTAATAGTAACTGATTTTACTCTTTTCTAATTGTCCTTGTTTCAGAATGAAAAGAGGCCTGCAGTGTCACTGACTGATGAACAGTATGAGGAAATATTTGATGCTGTCCTTGCAAGTTTGTCTCCACAATTATCCAATAGTAAAGGTAGTATATGTAGTACACTTCAAACCATTGACTATTCATGTTTTATGTTGGTATTCCCCTAGAAAAAAATGGCATGGGAAATGCAAATGTTTGTGAGAAATTTTAAGCTGAGTTCTTGATTGAATTTGGATGAACATCTCTTTCAAATGTTATGCCAAAGAAGTTTTTATCTTCACCAAGATATTGCAAGTGTGTATATTGCGTGCCTTTATTGCAGTTCTCATGATACAAGCATTGAGAATGTTTTGATTACATGTAGAACATTAAGATGATGAATATGTACTTTTAAAATAATAAATGTAAAATTTCAAAAAGAAAGCTACCAGGATACACTTATTTTATGAATTTATACTTAACATATATACATATTATAAGTTTCAAGTACCTGGAGAAAAACACTTGCAAGTTGCTGGTGTTGGTCTCTTCGTTTAGGTGTGGGATTGTTTTGTTTTGTTTTTTTGCTTTTTTGAGTTTTTGCTGTTTTGGGCGATTATTTACAAAGTATATTATCTTGGAGTTGCATGATAAAATTATGTATTTATATAGTATTGTTCAGTGTTTTGAAAATATTGCCATGTTTGATATTAAAATGTCTTTATGTGAATAGTGAAAGTAAATTCCAAGGGCTTCTAAGAAAAGGTGTTATAATTTCGAACCTTGACACCTATTCATATTTTCAGATGATTTTGATGCTGTTCTTGATGAGGACAGCAATTTCGAAGCTGGAAGTGCAGGGAAGAAGATGGCTGAAATACCCAAAGGATCAGAAATTGGTGATGAGGAGCCTCAAGCTGAGGATGTGAACATGGGAGAAGAGGATGAAGGGAAGGAGGTAGTTGAAGGCAGTGATGATGATGATGAGGAGGAAGCCATGAATGAGGCCAGACAGGAACAAGATGAGAGTGATTCACCATCAGAAGCTAGGTATAGCAACTTCTATTACCACTGTCTACCAAAATGCTTAAACAAAAATTAGTCGCCTTCAGGCTGTACAAAATGAAATGATTAGATATGTGTTAAACTACTCAAACAGAACACACTTGATAGCCATGCAATGACTTTAATGGGGTTAAGTGGACGAGCATTGAATATGGAATAAAATATCTGGCCGCAAGCCATGTATTTAACTGCATTGATGGGCAGGCTCCAGAGTACCTTAAGGTTTTTGAAAGAGTGAATGAATATCACCACTATAACACCAGACATAACTGTTAATGCTCTGGTTTTACCAAAGGTTGGCTCATATGGTATAAAGTCCTTCCACTACATAGGTGCCAAATTCTGGAACTCTTCGCCAGACGAGATCCAGACTATGTTTAGTAAATCTCTTTTTAAAGTGAGATGCAAAAAAGAATTACATCAATTCTAGTCTGAACATTTGTATCATACTATGATATTATTGTTATGTCAATCTTGAGCAGTGGAGTTGACCATTACATGTGATGCCATTGGACTCTGGGAAGACTGGGACCACTATGGAAATAAGTTTTTAACTTTTAACACTTGTATATATCCTGTGTCTGGTTAGAATTTCTATTGCATAGCAATTTATGACTCTCCATCTAATCACCTTTATATGTGTGCCAAATGCTATATGTAATATCCATCTTACTAGACCGAATAAAATGAAATCAAATCAAATCAGGTACATTAAGTCACAAGGATGATTTTTGGACAAAGAGTATCATTATGGACATTTATTCTTCAGATTCAGTAGTATTTATTAAGGTGTGTCATGCAGTTAATTTGTGAATGTAGGGTCATTTTGAGTTTTTCTCACCTATTCTAAAGCCTACATCCTTGCCCTCATAAGGAGACCAACTTTGACTGTTTAGACATCACTGAGCAGTGTCTCTAGACCTCACTTTGGCTTGCACACAGACAGGAAATATTTTTGGCTCTTTTCTCCATATAACAAATTGCACCAAAACGTGGTGCTTTACAATATGTTTGACAAATAGATTAGAGTATTTCAGAGGGAAGGCATTCACAGTTTAACCCATTTTGACTTTGCTTAGTTATGGAATCTAGAAGTTGAAAAATACTCTTTTTCTCACTTTTTATAAAGATTTTAAAAGAAGTTGTCATAAAATTTGAATGGAGCAAAAATTAGAAATAGCTTTAGGGTAACTTCAAAGATTTCACTAATAAATAGCGAACTGCCTTCAGTAGTAGTTAAGTAGCAGTTAGGTCAATTTTGTTTCGTTAAGGTGATGGGTACCATTGCAAGCCAGTTAAAAGCCCTGTCCCAAAACACACCTCAAAGTAGCATAATCCTATAACTAGGTGTATCTCCAGGTTCCTGAGTGTTATCAGGTAGAGAATATCATCACCACCTGTCATTATTCAATCCATATTCTGTTTTATTTCAAAATTTACAACTTTTTTTCGAATGACATATTCTCATTAATTACTCAGTTGATGGTTACTGTTGTTTCACAGATACCATAGGGATGTCATTGACTATGCCCAATAAAAAGTATTTTTTTGATTTTTTACTGCTGAAGACTTTTACGGGCCATAACATTTGAAAATGTTAGTGAGATACCGTGTGTGTGGAGCCTAAAAACCAGTCGTGGTTCAGCAAGGACAGGCCTGTTGGTCCCTTGTGTGCTAGGGACAAAAGACAGCCGTACAAAGACACACATCAGTGGTCGCGCGTCAGACTCAAAACAAAAGCGAAGGTCCGGTTTGCTATAAATAGTTGAACATTTTACTAAATGTAAGAGGTCAATGCACTCGGGGTCAAGATTTCTCACTAGAATTTTCAATGTTATGGCCTGTAAAAATCTTCAGGAGTAAGAAATCAAAAAAATACTTCTTATTGGGCATAGTCAATGATATCCCTCAAGTAACTCTGAACCTGCAGTAACCATCACCTGCGTAGGTTATGAGAATATGTCATTTGAAAAAAAAGTTGTACATTTTGAAATAAAACAGAATATGGATTGAATAATGACAGTTGGCGATGATATTCTCTACCTGATAACACCCAGGAACCTGGAGATACGCCTAGATATAGGATTATGCTGCTTTGAGGTGTGTTTTGGGACAGGGCTTTAACTGGCTTGCAATGGTACCCATCACCTTAAGCAGTATCAATTTAACAGATCTTAGAAGATACTGCTATTTTTTCTATTCAAAATAGGTATTTGGTATTGTATCGAGTACTGGTACCGTACCCTCAGTATATTTGTGATGCTTAATGTGCTCCTTGAATCAAAAGACCCTTTAGGCAATCAATATGTACACTTTCTTTGTATCGGCTATAACTATAGTCAAATAAAAGAAGGGAAGATGGAAAACCGAGTCAAAAAATCAACCCCATAAGCTACCATAATTTCCTACAGTTTTTCCCCTTTATTTTTTGTTGAGTGTGAGTGCAGCTCAGCAGGTGAATGAAATCACCCCAGAGGTGAGCGAGATAGGTTCTCCTCTGCCCTCCCTCCAGCTGAAACACAAGCTGGCAAAGAAGCAAAGCTCAGCCAAGAAGGCCAGGAAACAGGCCATGCCACCAAAGCACCTGGACTTCCCTAAGAAGAGCAAAGCAGGCCCAAGAAAAGGTAGTACCTTCACTTCACTTGATTATACCCTTCTCATCGCTACCACAGAGGCATTAACTAGTTAAAAAATGGTATGAACTAAATGGAAAGACACTGTTTTGGGAAAAGACTATAGGGCTGTCATTGATAAGAAATATTTATTGATTCGATAAACGAAAAAAATTATTACTTGATACACTTTTTCGATTCGATTCAGTGAATCAAATTCAAAATGAATGAAAACCAGCAATGTGCTCATTTCTGTCCCGACTAGACCACATTGCTACATTGGTTCATCAATACAGGCGGTATCGATGACAGCTCTAGCATAGACCTAAAACATGTCAACCTTGATTAGTCACAGAGCTAGGAACCGGTGTTATATATGATAGACTGATGTAATAGAGAGATAACTGAATATGCAGTAAGGGTTGAGAAGGAAGTCATGATCAACCAACTATGAGTGAGATCAACACAACTCAATCATCAATCAGACAAAAATATCTGGCTTTTATTTTTTTTAAGATATTTGACATACTCTTTTGTAGTTCAGTTTTGTCATCCATAAGGCCTAAAAAAAGTTGTTTGTTTCCTGTAACCCTACCCTAACAATTTTTTATTCAAAAAAATCCCTACCCTAAAGTTTTTTCCGCCCTCCCAACTCCCAATCAATGTAAAACATGCATAAAACACACATTTTTGACCAAAAATTTTTACCGACCTACCTACCCTATTTTTTTTCGGACCGTTACAGGAAACAAACAATTATTTTTTTAGGCCTAATGTGGACGTGCTAGTAGTGTATTCTCGAGATTCTATATATAGTTTTCCTGATTAACATACCTATATTTATTTGATTATTTGATTTTGATTTCCTTATCAGATATTTTCAAATCTTTAGATCTACCAGTATTTTTTTTATGAATTAATTGTCAATGTTTTCAGTAGTAGGAAAACAAATGAAAACCTCAGTATGTTTACAGCAGGGAGTGTACAGAGTTATATATATGTCTCTGGTTTACATCTTTATTTTCAGAACAACCACATGTGAAAGAAAGTAAGAAAAGAAAGCTTTCAAAGAAAGAAAAGATGCTGGAAAGAATAGATGATTTAGAGGTTGAAGGTAATAACTGTATGTGTTAAGTTGCCAATGGCATCTCTTGGCAGTCAATAAGGACTTTAAGCAGTCCTGTCAAAGCTGTCGCATACTGGCATTGTCACACTTTTTTGCGCCATAAGTGACAAATATTGTGACATGCACATTAAGACAGTCTTCAACAAGAAAATGGTGAAGTTCTTACACAACTGCTTGGGGGGGGGGGGGGGGGGGGGGGGGGGTTAATGAGTAGGTTTCTTCTACTGCATAAATGGACATGAAAGAGTAATAAAAAGGATATATTTGTCTATATATTGTATGTAACATAACATATGCTTTCATTAAAATCATGAGACTATTTCTTTGGCCAGTGCAAGTATTGAAGGTATAAATGTCCTATGTTTGTTGTTTTCAGGTGTATGGGTGCAGTGTGTGAACAGGGCATGTCAGAAGTGGCGTTACTTGGCTGAGATAAATGACCCTTCAGTCTTGCCAGAGAAGTGGACATGCTCAATGAATGATGGTTAGTTATATATATTTCACCCTCTCCTAAAATCATGCAGAGCTGCCCAAGTCGAGGCCTGAAAAAATTATGTTCCTTTCTCCCTAAACCTCAACCCTCAGCATTTGGAAATCACTTTTTTTCTTAAATTTCTTCTCTTTTTCACTCGAGTGAAGTTTACACAATAAAGAATGGTTAAAACCATTTTTAGTCTCACTATTCTGTAGTCTCTATTCATAGTATGTTCTTGGAGGAAAATAAGTTAAAGTGTGTTAATTTGATTTAATAGTTCCCTGACACATTCTTAACGCATTTTGTTGCTTTAATTAGTCTGGTGAAATTTAATCAAGAAGATCTTAGAACTACCTTTTAAACAGAATCATGGTTTTTTGTTAGTGTTTCATTTAATTAGTGTTTACTTATTCATACCTGTCAAGTCTCCTGTTTTTAACAGGAGTCTTCTGTTTTTTGGACTTCATTTTACCTGCCTCCTGTTTTTCTCTTGTTTTTTTCTTGTCTCCTGTTTTTCTCCTGTTTTTCTAGAAAACCAGTCTAAAGCGACTATAATCTCCTGTTTATCCTCAAGTTCAGCCCAGATCTACTTAAACTCCTACAGCTTAGCATCCAACTCAGCTCTTCTAGCCTGCCTAAACAATACTCAGTTGACCTAATTGAACCCAGCTTGCCCAAAAGTTGCAATTAGCCTAGATAACCATTCCTATTTTTAGCAGTAGATATGTTTTAATTGATATTAAGCTGAATTTTAAGAAGTAGAAAGAGTGCATGCTGGTCTAGCATCATAACATTAAGAAAAAAATGGCTGATAAGGAAAATTCACCTCCACGTAAAAGAGCAAAATACATGTACAACTCTAGTGATAAAATTGCACAAGAGTATCCAGATATCACAAGAAGTAAACTGGGAGATGTTCACGCCTTCTGCAAAGTGTGTAAAGTGGACATATCTATAGGAAATGATGGGAAAAGTGATGTAAAACAACATGTTGTAAAACAAAATTAGGTAGGAGCCACCTGGTGGGACGTTGGTAAATTATATATACAGGTGCGGCACCTGGTGGGAAGTTGGTAAACTAACGTATATGGTAGCGGCACTTCCGCGTGAGAAAATCTCCTGTTTTCTTTTTGTCTGGGGTTGACAGGTATGACTTATGCAAGTATTTTGTTTTTCATGATACATTCAAAGAATCATTAAAATGGACATTCTTTTCTTTCCAATTTGAATATTAAGAAAGAGTGTTATTCCAGAAATGCTGAAAACAATCTGAAATTACATCAGGGCTCAACCTTTACATGAGAGTGCCCAGTAAGTAAGTGGAGCCAGGCCATCATGGAAGTTCCATTTGTTTGGTCCCAACTGACTATTCTACAAGGATAGAGTCTAGCTAAGTGTCACATGATATTAGTTAGCTAATATTAATATAATGATCTGCAAATTGATGTCAACATAAGAGGAGCCTTCTTTTTAAACCAGGTTAACTTACCCACTGTGTCTTTAAGGTGTACATGCATGTACTTGTCCAGTAGATATAGATCGAGTAAACACCACCTCACCTGTGTGTGTATAAATACATCAGGGCATTTTCTGGTAGTATTGAAATGTTGCAGAGTTCACAATAGTAGTGTGTTTTTCTTTACATTCAGATACCTCCTATAACAGTTGTAGTACCCCACAGCAAGAATTTGACCAGGATGTTCATGACGAGGACTATGTTTTCACCAAGTACACAGAGGGATCCATAGTTTGGGCCAAAGTTGCTGGCTTCCCCTTGTAAGTCTGTCACGCAATTACACAGTGTTTCATGAAAATTATGAATACAATGGGCAATTGGGCTGCACTGTGTGAATTGCCTGTTCATTTGACACTTTGATGTGCTTAGAAGTGATATTTTCCTGAACTCTTGAAAACTGGAACGCATCCGTTGAGATTGCCCTCAACTGTTGAGGTTGCCCATAGTTGCAAATCTTAGGACAGCCACAGGAGGAGCATGCACCATGAATTGGTTTAACACAGTCTATTTCAGAAAATTGTATAATCCTAATTCTGTTGGAAATTATTAGGGACCTTTATTTGGGCATTTATTAATTTATCATTATTTACCATATTTCATTTATGATTTAGAAAGGATACAACTTGTGAATCATTTACAACAAAGAACATGATCTTTAGTTAGACAGACTGGCACTATGTGCAGAAACAAACTGTACTGAAGCATTCATTATTATAGCTTGGGTTGATGTGTGGTCATAATATTCAGGATGTAGTTGTCAGTGTGCATGTTTAGATGGGGTGTGTTTTTCAAGATTATATCTTAAATAAAGGAAACTAATCATTGCCTCTTTTTTAGGTGGCCAGCATTTGTTGAGGCAGACCCAGACACCCAAACATATTTTGAATGCCAAGGATTCTCAAATACAGCTGTAGGTTCTTATAGAAATTTTGTCATAGAAAATGGATATTTTCAATGTAAGGAGTACAAAATGTCTGCTCGATTCTCATAAACTGGGAAATCATTTTAATATCATCATATAAGGGTGATCCATCCTGATGAGGTTATGTGCAAGGCCTAGAAAAGAAAATTGTTGGTTTTCTGTAATGGTCTGAAAAAATGTGTATTTCATGCATGTTTTATGTTGATTTGGAGTTGGAAGGGTGGAAAAAACTTTACGGTTACTAAGGATTTTTTTGAGTAAAAACTTGTTAGGGAAGGGTTACAGGAAACAAACAACTTTTTTAGGCCTATGTCATGTGCTAAGTTATTCACTTGAGGTGGGGCTAATTTGTAGAAATAGGATCATTTTGAGATTTTAAACATATCTAAAACTAAACACCATTTTCCTCATAATCAGACCAAGGTGCCCTGTCCATGGTGGTGGATAGGAGCTTGGTTTGAAAACATTATGCATGTTTTTACTGTTTTTATCCAAAAAATCTTACACCCTGCTGGTATGTTACTTTTGTGATGCTTGATGTATTCCTCATCATATTGACTTTCAGACAATATATACTTTGTTTAGGTTGAATTTGCCAAAAAGAAGCAGGGTAGAGGAAAAACTGAGTCAGAGAAATTCACCATATAAGTTCTCTTAATGTGATCAGTGGAACAATTCAATGAATCATCAATCATATAACAACATGTTATTAAGAAACAATTAATTGAATTTCAGGACTAATCCATATCATAAAGGTATTCATTGAAACAGCATTGTTGTTAAAACAGATAAACTTTGTATATTATGTTACCTTGTGCTGTTGTATGCTTCATCAATTTTATCTTACTTTGTAGACTCATTTCCATGTAGTGTTTTTTGATGAGAAAGTCTCCAGGATTTGGGTGAAGGTGACTTCCCTGAAGCCCTTCACAGGCAAAGAGTTTTTGGGAGAAGTGGGTCCAGTAAGTATAGGACAGCAACATTCTACTTCAGACCTAGAACTTGATCTAGCCTTACAAAGATAACCTGAGGGATTAGTACAGGTCTTCAAATTATTGTGATATGATGCAATATCAATATTTCCTTTTTTAACAATGGTTTTTAATAATTCTACAATTTGCCTCCAAAGGATCTAATTTTTTTAAATTCAGTACTGTCAGCTTCAGAAGTTTTGCTATAAAATAGTTCCAATCTGTCTAGGAAACAGTTACGTCAATTTTATATTGTTGAGCAGTATACCGGTATAACATCTTAAATGATAATTTTTTCCTCCAATTTGATATTGGTATTTGGTATTGTATCGGTATTAACCCTTAACACGCGGTGGACGGACAGGTCCGGAATTTTATACCTTGTTTGCGAAACGAATGGATGAACTGGTCTGCAAATAAATCCACCGCAATTGCAGGCCGCCACCATGTTGGGTAACTTCCATTAATCAGGAAGTTATCCATCGAATTCGGCGAAATAACTTGAGAATAGGTGATATAAATATCTCGCCTATTCTCACATGTTTTTCTTTGTCAGATTGACAAAGAAAAACATCAATATTATACATTAAATATAAAGTGAGAGGTAAGAACACGGCCGAAAATAATCTTTTGCGATGTTGATACCGGCTTGCAGCTTGCCAGTCTGCACTGAATAGAGCACTTCCAGTTTTGTGTACAATCGATATTCCTTTATTCCTGACATCCTAAATTTAATAAAGATAATATTTAGACTAATTGGATGTCAGGGAATAAGAATATCAATTTCATTTTTCAAAATAAACTTATTTTGTTGCTGAAACGATCGTTTTAAAACAAGTGCAAAGGAAATCACTTCGCACATTTTTAGATCTGCCATTTTGAAAACGGCAGATTTTGCGGTCTCCTCGCCACACTTTACACGATCCAAATAAATACTTCCCGTGGTTTGATTGTAATAAATAATACATTTCCTGAAAGCCAAGACACATATCTTTCTAACTATATCAATTTTATATTTGTTTATTTGGCGACTAATATAATAGAGGGGTCTCACTAAAAGACAAACGCCAACAAACGCCACTGCACGCCACTGAACGCCAACAAATGCCACCAAATGCCAACAAACGCCAATAACAAATGTCTCCCAAAAATATTGCTAAACAACAAACGCCACTGCACGCCACCAAACGCCACTGAACGCCAACAAACGCCACTGCATGCCAACAAACGCCACTGCACGCCAACAAACGCCACTGAACGCCAACAAACCCCACCGAATGCCAACGAACGCCAATAACAAATGTCTCCCAAAAATATTGGTAAACAACAAACGCCACTAAACGCCACTGCACGCCACCGAATGCCAACAAACCCCAATACCAAATGCCTGCAAAAAATATAGGTGAAAAACAAACGCCACTGAATGCCAATGACAAATGCCACCTAGAAATGTTAATAAACAACAAACGCCAACAAATGCCACCAAACACCAACATTAGAAACCTTTTGTGCATAGCCTGCTCTCTTTTACACGTGCATAATTGGACATTTTTGAAAAAGGTGTTTGAATCCAGTTCAATTCATTTGTTTATTTTATGTTGTCTGTAAAATGTTGTTCAGAATCATTAAGATATTGAATTTGTGCATGTCTGCAGCACCCTGCAAGCTAAATCAAAACCATTGCAGGAGGGATAGTGCATTAGAAAAACTTGGTGGAGGTGGGGAGGGGTTGTTTTGTTTTTCAAAAACATTCAGTACGGTATAAGGGGCATTCCACAGTAATTTCGTCCTGACTACTCATTTTGTCATCCTTTGAAACTAAAGTTCATTTAACATGAATCTGAAAGAAAACTTTGCAAAGTTTTTAGAATTGGTTTTGGTTTTTCGCTGTGATCGCCCAAATATAAGTTATTGACTTCGAAAGTGGAATTTGTGGAAAATTTTGTGTAGACTACATGGGACATGACATTTTGTTCATTTTCTTAAAGTTCTATAATTGTTGTTTAAATATCAAACAGAAATGAGCCCTAGTTGTTCATTTTTTATCTCTTATTATATTATCTCTTATATGCACATACATAGAATGCTGCCTTTACATATTCTCCTCCTATAAGATAATATGAATAGTGTGATGCAGTTTTCCTATAGAAAATCTCTCTGAATCAAGAAAAGACGACAATTAAAATCTATCTCGTGATAGACATTGCATGTCTATCACAGGACATCACACTCAATTTTCTTTGTAACTACAGAATATTTTACCATCTAAAATATATCAAGTAGAAACTAAGTACTTTTGTAATGGATTATACACTAAGCGTGAATGCCATAGTGCATGTATTTGAGGACTATTTTGCGAGCGAAAAATGTTTTGAAAAATCCACTTCCATTTTGTATCCTGTGATAGAGGGACATAATTTCATAAAAAGCTGTATTTCGGCTGACATAGTAGTCTTAAGTTGTTCTAAGTTATTTTACGTTATTACACAAATGCTTATAAGTACAATGGAATCAATTGTGCATGTAGTGATAGCCATTTTAGAATGATATATAATTTATAAAATTCAAAATTTTTCATTATATGCCTATGAAATGCCTCACAAACACTATTCATTAGAATTAAAATGAAATTGTAAATGCATCTTTATTTAGAAAGGCAGATATTCTACTTGTACAGAAGTTTTTAGAAGGTTAGGAGTTCTGACACTCTTATCAGATACCCTAAAACTGTTGTGGAATTTTTGTCTCGTGATAGACTGTCCCGCGATAAGCAGACCTTGTTTCATAAAAGCTCAATTTTTCTTTATAACTACAGAATATTTCACCATCTAAAGTATATCATGTAGAAGCTCAGTATTTTCATAATGGATTACAATAGGCATTAATGTCATAGCGTGTGTATTTGAGGAGAATTTACCAAGAGAAAAATGTTTCGAAAAATCCACCCCCATGTTGTGTCCCGTGATAGACGCCTGTATTTGCTTAATTATCTCCTTCAATTATGAAGGAATTTTTCAAACAAAGAGTTCAAATGATACACCTTAATGCCAGTCTGTTTTATATAGCAAAATTATCAAGCAATGAAATGGTTAAAGATTAAATTGCCTTTGAGTTGTCAAATTTGTCCCGTGATAGACAGAAGGCTTATTGTGGAATGCCTCATTAGTGCAATTGTTTGTTGTTATAAAAGGCCAATCAAATTTTGTATTTTGATTCAAACACATTCAACTTATGGAGGTGGTAATGGTTTATTTAGGCTATGCACAAAAGGTTTCTAATGTTGTTGTTTGATGGCATTTGTTGGCCTTTGTTGTTCATTAACATTTCTAGGTGGCATTTGTCATTGGCATTCAGTGGCGTTTGTTGTTGACCGATATTTTTTGCAGGCATTTGGTATCGGGGTGCAGTGGCGTTTAGTGGCGTTTGTTGTTTACCAATATATTGAGGAGACATTTGTTATTGGGGTTTGTTGGCGTGCAGTGGCGTTTGTTGGCGTGCAGTGGCGTTTGTTGGCGTGCAGTGGCGTTCGGTGGCGTTTGTTGGCATGCAGTGGCGTTTAGTGGCGTTTGTTGTTTACCAATATTTTTGGGAGACATTTGTTATTGGCGTTTGTCGGCATTCGGTGGCGTTTGGTGGCATTTGTTGGCGTTTGTCTTTTAGTGAGACCCGTAATAGAGACATGATTGGAAATAGGTGCATTGCTTCCGGCCAATGGATTTCAAAATCGAATTTTCCGTAAACAGCGCCTGACAACGTGTTGCCCATCGTGTTTGAAGCCTTTGAAAAAGGCTATAACTGATAGTACATCACAAAAAAAAGACACCATAAGGAGGATAGCAAGGTAGGCAATCAATATATGTTTTTATTTCTATTTCTATTGTAGATTTTTACTGCTGTGGGAATTTTTTCTCTGTGTTGTTGCGCCTGAAAGTGAAAATGGCGGCCACAAATCAACACTTGCTTTTTGTGTTCAATTGTTGATTTGTGGTGCAAAACATGATCGTTTCTAAACAAAAATTACATGTATTGTTTGAGGAGGTTGAAATTATATTAGATATTGATGTTTTACGTTTGGTATTTTCTATTTTCATTTGTTTATAGCGCTCTAACATTGAGGAAGTTGATCCTTTACTTTAGAATTCCTTTTGAAGCGATCTCTCAAAATTCATTTCTGGCCAAGACTTATTTGCATCCCCTTTGCTCATGACTAATTAAAACAAAGAAACAAACACTACTTTTCATGATATATATCAGTTTTTGATAAGCATTCTACATATACCATTTTTGAAAAGAAATACTTGTACAACTTGAGAAATTTCAGGCTAAAGTAGGGCTAATGCATTTTAGGTACCTGGTTTTTCATTTATTTTAAATCAAAATCAGCATGCTCTCTACAAAACCTTAGGTTTACACTGAGACATAATATATTCTAAAAGTAATATCTACAAAACAAACAATTTAAAAGAACAAGAACAGTAGTTTCAGGCAGTAATTTTTATTTCAGATTTTTTGTATGATATTTTGCCTTTTATGGCTGGAGAGACTAATACACCCCCCTGACAGCGCAACAGCAATGCAACATAATTTGTTGCAAAAAAACAATTCAGTTTGAGGGACAAGCCCCCGTCAGGCAATTCAGCGTGTTAAGGGTTAAACCCTAGATAACCTATCCATGCAGCTATCATAGGGATAAATTCCCTTCCTAAGTTATGGTTAGTATCAAAATAATTCATTGATTAAAATTATGTGATCTCTAGCAAATAGGATAAATATGAATATTGAACTCATCTTTAATTCTTGTAGTAATTTGAATGTAGCATTCCTCATTTGGGAGCTGCTAAGTCTAGGTTTGGATAATCTGGGATTTCCCTGAATTCATATGAATATGTCTTTTTGCCTTCACACCATATACATTAATATTTATATATCATTAGTATTTATTCTGTAATTGTACACTTATTATTATTTTTTGCCGCTCCAGACGAAGATCAGAAATCATGACTACAAGAAGGAACTGTTGCGTGCTCAGGCCAAGGCCAATGCAGCATTGGAACTGCCCTTGAAGGTACATTAGACATGCAGGTCACAATAACAGTAGGACAGCAGCTTTTCCAAAATCATTGTTTGACATGAATAAATAGCGCTTTTTCAAATCATTGCCTGTTAGCAGGCGGAGCAATTTATGGCAAAAAAATAAGTGAAAGATTTTGCAGTGGATAAATTTTGAAAGTTCAACTCGCTCGCATTGCCTCACAAATTATTCAGTTGGCTTAAGTTTGCAGTACTTGAAGAAAAGAAAAAAAAGCATAGCTTATGAATTTTTGCATTTTTTATTTCATAATTGGTTTAGCTAATATTTTTTCTCCTTTCCTGAACCTTTCAGTGATCAAAAGATTGATTCAATCATTGATGCAAATATAATTAACTGGCATTTCTTAACCGTTTCCCATCTGGAGCACATGCATGTCCTACTATACCTACAAATATGTTGATATTTAGCCTTATTTAGCCAAAGCTTTGTGGTTACTTGAACGAAGTGAATCCAAATGCTTTAGTTGAAGCCCTTGTAGAAGCTTGAGTATACTGTGATTTACTACCCTGCTTATTTCTCACACAGGATCGTCTGAAAGAGTACAGCTTCAGTCTACTGTGATTTACTACCCTGCTTATTTCTCACACAGGATCGTCTGAAAGAGTACAGCTTCAGTCTACTGTGATTTACTGCCCTGCTTATTTCTCACACAGGATCGTCTGAAAGAGTACAGCTTCAGTCTACTGTGATTTACTACCCTGCTTATTTCTCACACAGGATCGTCTGAAGGAGTACAGCTTCAGTCTACTGTGATTTACTACCCTGCTTATTTCTCACACAGGATCGTCTGAAAGAGTACAGCTTCAGTCTACTGTGATTTACTGCCCTGCTTATTTCTCTCACAGGATCTTCTGAAAGAGTACAGCTTCAGTATACTGTGATTTACTACCCTGCTTATTTCTCACACAGGATCGCCTGAAAGAGTACAGCTTCAGTATTCTGTGATTTACTACCCTGCTTATTTCTCACACAGGATCGTCTGAAAGAGTACAGCTTCAGTATACTGTGATTTACTACCCTGCTTATTTCTCACACAGGATCGTCTGAAGGAGTACAGCTTCAGTATTCTGTGATTTACTACCCTGCTTTTTTCTCACACAGGATCGTCTGAAAGAGTACAGCTTCAGTCTACTGTGATTTACTGCCCTGCTTATTTCTCACACAGGATCGTCTGAAAGAGTACAGCTTCAGTATACTGTGATTTACTACCCTGCTTATTTCTCACACAGGATTGTCTGAAGGAGTACAGCTTCAGTATTCTGTGATTTACTGCCCTGCTTATTTCTCACACAGGATCGTCTGAAAGAGTACAGCTTCAGTCTACTGTGATTTACTGCCCTGCTTATTTCTCACACAGGATCGCCTGAAAGAGTACAGCTTCAGTATTCTGTGATTTACTACCCTGCTTATTTCTCACACAGGATCGTCTGAAAGAGTATAGCTTCAGTCTACTGTGATTTACTACCCTGCTTATTTCTCACACAGGATCGTCTGAAGGAGTACAGCTTCAGTCTACTGTGATTTACTACCCTTCTTATTTCTCACACAGGATCGTCTGAAAGAGTACAGCTTCAGTATACTGTGATTTACTACCCTGCTTATTTCTCACACAGGATCGTCTGAAAGAGTACAGCTTCAGTATACTGTGATTTACTGCCCTGCTTATTTCTCACACAGGATGGTCTGAAGGAGTACAGCTTCAGTCTACTGTGATTTACTACCCTGCTTATTTCTCACACAGGATCGTCTGAAAGAGTACAGCTTCAGTATACTGTGATTTACTACCCTGCTTATTTCTCACACAGGATCGTCTGAAAGAGTACAGCTTCAGTATACTGTGATTTACTACCCTGCTTATTTCTCACACAGGATCGTCTGAAGGAGTACAGCTTCAGTCTACTGTGATTTACTACCCTGCTTATTTCTCACACAGGATGGTCTGAAGGAGTACAGCTTCAGTCTACTGTGATTTAAAATTACTACCCTGCTTATTTCCCACACAGGATCGTCTGAAGGAGTACAGCTTCAGTCTACTGTGATTTACTACCCTGCTTATTTCTCACACAGGATCGTCTGAAAGAGTACAGCTTCAGTATACTGTGATTTACTACCCTGCTTATTTCTCACACAGGATCGTCTGAAGGAGTACAGCTTCAGTAAGAGATATAGAGGTCACTGGGCAAAGGACGATACTGACTCATCTCAGAGATGTAAGTGGCACCCAGCTCTGAGGAGAGGGACAACTTCCCTGTTCACCCTCCTCTATTTTATTTGATAGTTCTCCCTTAACTAAGAGGGAGGGAGGCTGAATACTGCATTCATGCAGCTTTAAATGGGAAGGGGGTTCAGGAATGCATAGTTACACCACCTGCAGTGTCGGTCATGTAATTTAAAATAATTAAACACCTTTTTATAATGCAAGTGAGCATGTGAATTCAATCTCTTTCCTTTTTAATATATATATATATATATATATATATATATATATATATATATATATATATATATATATATATATATATATATATAAGGGGACATTAAGTAGCTCAGTTGGGTAGGTGTCGGACTAGTGATCAGAGGGTCGCTGGTTCAATTCCCGGCCGGGGCACTTTGGTCTGTCCTTGGGCAAGACAGTTTATTCCATATTGCGTCAGTCTACCCAGCTGCAAAATGGGTACCTAGCATTAATAAGGCAGTGCTTAGAGCGTGTGTGCTATATGCTGCCAGTTGCTCTGGAATATCCCCCAGGGATTGAAATGGTTTCCGTGTGTACAGGCCTGCTAGGGGAGGAAGGTCGTGTGAGGGCTTCAGTGGATACAAGACTATAAACCGAATACCTTTACCTTTATATGTATATATATATATATATATATATATATATATATATATATATATATATATATATATATATATATATATATATATATATATATATATATATGTTGCAGCCCAACTTCCGATCCAGCCCATCTTAAGATGGGCCAAGCCCAACTTCCGATCGGACGTTGGGCTGGATTTTGCTGGCCCATCTTAAGATGGGCTACCCAACTTCCGATGACCCAGATAATACAGCAGCCCAGCCCAACTTCCGATGGCAATGATTTTTTATTAAGTGTTCATCTAGAAGTTTATAGCTTTGTTGGAATATTTGTTTATTGAATAAGATGTGAATTTCATGAATTACTTGCATTTTATTTTTAAATCTTTACTTAAACACTACTGAATACTAAAACACTAAAACAAAACAAATAATTATTCAAACACAACAGATTAATTTACACGTGTAACGTTTCTTATTGTGCTGGACTCCAGCACCTGTTAATTGCAATCCTTGATTGATTACATTCTTTTCCGGCTTCTAGAAAAAGTTGTATATGCCCTACAATTTTTTTACCTGCCTAACAAAATATGAGTATCTATTACATTATTTATAATAGATGTCTGTAAAAGTATAAATATTTCATAATAATTAGCCAATTAAAGTAACATGGTACATTTATATTACTTTTCTTTATCTACATTCAGGATGAAGGGCTTCTTTCTGACACATCTTAATAAAGGTCTCAATTTTAAAAGTTCAACGACCAGTTTTCTGATATACTCATTGCTCTTCAATATTAAAAAAAAAGGTTTTAAAAAATAATTCAAACTAAAACATGAATATTTCTCTCTTCCCTCTTTTACTATTGACTACCAAAAAGATAAGTTTCTCAACTGCTTCATCCAAAGTATAAAGTTGGCCAATCCAAGATCATAATGTCTAAATCTTACTAAATTTGGATCTGCCAAAATTTATTATATGTGTTGTTTAGGTACATGTACCAATTCAATCTGCATACACCTTATCTCATATCAATTACAACTTGAACCATGTATGTTCATTTCTTACTACCTCACCTATACTTATCTAGATACTATAAGTGCCCTGCTCTGATGAATCTTGATAAAGGACACAATGTTTTTGTAAATTCTGACAAGTTTTTTGACTATTTCTACTGTCCTGCCAGTCACATGAACCTCCTCAATTAATGCATTTACACTTATTTTGGCACACACATGATTATATAAGTATGTCAAGAATTTGCAAGGGGTTAAAGAATACCTAAAAATACTAATAAAAAAGCTTAAAAGACAAGAAAAAAAATTCACTTTTCCCTTTTTGAGTCATTAGAAAAATACCATTGCTATTCCTTCATTCAAATTGTAAATGATTCATCATCTAGCTTATGTAATGTAAGAGCACAAAACCCATAAATAACAAAGGTAGTATTGTGCAAATTATCTAATTGAATTAACTTTGAATTACATTAAATCTGAAAAAGCTTAAAATTCCATATATATGACTCTTTAATTTGTTGTAAAAACATGATTTTTTTTCTCCTTACAATCAGCAATAATGTGTTGAGTAATCAGGTTATTCTAGCTCCCCATTTCAATTTATTTCTTGGACTAATATTATCTTGTAATCTAAAGTAGTTGCCCTATGAAAGAGTTGAAAATTCCATATTTATAAGAGTGCATAAATTCATATGAATATTCATGAAGGGTTACATCCTGGTATCTATAATGATCGGAAGTTGGGCCAAGCCCATCTTCAAATGACCTACATCCTGGTATCTAAAGATCGGAAGTTGGGCCAAGCCCATCTTAAGATGGGCTAGGGGTCATCGTAAGTTGGGCCAAGCCCATCTTAAGATGGGCCAGGATCGGAAGTTGGGCTGCAACATATATATATATATATATATATATATATATATGTTACAGTAAGACTGTCAAACCAGGGATTTGGCCAAATCCCTAAAGCTTTCAGCGATTTAGCCAAATCCCTGTTTCACTCAGGGATTTGGCCAAATCCCTAAAATGTCTAGGGATTTGGCCAAATTACTGAAATGATGGTCCAGTTTTTAGGCCAAATCCCTGAATCTTATTTCAACCAAGTCATATCCAAGATAGGATGTCCTTTCAATGACTTATGTGCATGAATCATCACACTGATTACATATAAGATGTATGATTACTATAATACAACAAAAATACATTTGAAATGGAAAGTTTTTGCAATACTTAGAAAGGATTCCTACATTAAACCATGGAATTGAGTATATTGGAGTGGTTCCATTTGTGAACTGTAGGCACCATCATTGATAGTTGCCCCCAACGTTGTGCACCTTTCTCACTCATCACACAGTCAGGGGGGTGGTGAACAAGAACTGTTATTTTCAAAGGGGGTTGGTGTGCAAAATTAATAAGATATTAAAACACTTACAATCCTAGAAAATACTGAACTGTTTTGTTGTTTTTAAACAATTTTGTTATTGCACCTTTGGAGTCAGGGGGAAAATAATTGTGATTTTCAAGGTCACCTCCCCCGGGACCTTGGGGGTGGGGTCAAAACCTTATAAAAGTGTGCAATTGTCAAAAATCCTCTTTACTCCTGAAAACCAAGCAGGTGCATCTTTCAATGCAAGGGGGCTCTACCAAGAATTCAAGGCCCCCGGGGTCAGTAGTTCAGGCCCGAGGGTGGGAGTAAACTTGACCAGATATTACCAATACTTCATAAATTGTTGAAAGAATATTTTCAAATGACTTGCCAAGTACTAAACTTGTTTTCACCAATTTTCGTACTAGCATCTTTGTGGGTAGGGCACGACACATTGCAATTTTCATAAGCCCCACCCACGGGACCCTTAGGCATTGGGTGAAAACTGTCAGTTCTTGTACTGGCGACACAGTAAAACGGGGACTGTGATTATCATGATTCCTACCCCCAGGGGACATCCCTGAAATGTCCTGGGAGTCTGCCAAACTACTGAAATGATGCTCCAGTAATATGGCCAAATCCCTCATTTTTTTTAGTAAAAATAAGATTCAAAGAAAGGCTGTCTTTTTAATGAACTTTATTCCTGATTTAATTATCTCACAGATGACAAATAACATACTATATTATTATCATAACAATCAACAATGCATTTGAAAAGTGAAAAAATAATGTTAATGTGGAAAATTGAAGTAGTACTTCTAAAGGTTTCTTATACCACACACAAGAATTTAGTAAATTTGACAAATATCTACACTATTGACGGCTGTACTCTACACATAGTGCCCTCTCAGTTATGACAAAGTCAGTATATTTATTGTTGTTTATATGGTACAAAACACTATGTATTTCCTGAATGTTCACTTGTCACGGAGGATTTCATTTCCTTTTTATGTAAACACCTTTATGTGTCAGAATCATTTGTCCCAGCACCTACTTTAAACTGAATTAGCAACTTCTTAACTAACTAACATTCAGGCTATCTTAACCCTTTATAGACTGGATCCAATTCCAGTTGTATGTAATTTCATGGGACTATCAATATTCCAGTATGCAAAGGGTTCAATTATTTATCAACATTTACACTCATCTGGTAACTATATTTCATAAAATCTTACATATCAAAATGAAATAACCAAATGAGCTTATAGGATCAATTTTCCATATTTCCACATTTAGCTGGATTTTAATCGAATTTCAGAATGCAATTTAGTGATCAAACTACATCAGAAGATGCCTCCTTGTTTGATTGTTTTGACGATAACACTTAGTTGAAACATGAGTGTAGTTATAAATGCCTTTCTGAATGCAGTTATGTCAGGGCACAGAACTTCAATTAAACAATCAAAGAAGGAAAATGCTTTTGATTGTCAATCTCCGATAAACTACAACTAGTACACTGTTTCTGTATTCATTACCATCGTCTAGATAATGATAATAATAATAATGATAATAATAATAATAGAAATAATGATAATAATAATAATAATGACTACTACTACAAAAGATAATAATAATTATAATGACAATTCAATATCACTACTGCTACTGTAATAATAATAAAAATAATGATAATAATAATAATTAATTGTACTACTACTACTACTATTAATAATAATAATAATAATAATAATAAAATTAATTGTGATACTACTACTACAATAATAATAATGATAATAATGATAATAATAATAGTCAAACTATTAAATGCTGGATCATACTATCCCGACCTTAGACTTTGCAGTTAAGTGTAATGTAACCAATCTCATCATTAGACATCAGCTTCTTTCATGATGACTACTACTACTACTACTACTACTACTACTACTACTACAAAAGATAATAATAATTGTAATGAAAATTCAATATCACTATTGCTACTACTATAATAATAATAATAAGAAGAAGAAGAAGAAGAAGAAGAATATTAACAATAATGATAATAATAATAATAATAATAATAATAATTAATTGTGATACTACTACTACTACTACTACTACTGCTGCTGCTGCTGCTGCTACAACTACTACTACTACTACTACTAATAATAATAATTAATTGTGATACTACTACAACTACTACTGCTGCTACTACTACTACTATTACTAATAATATTAATATTAATAATAATAATGAAATTAAGTGTGATACTACTACTACTACTACAATAATAATAATAATAATAATAATAATAATAATAATGATAATAATAAAACTATTGAATGCTGGATCATACTATCCCTACCTTAGTCTTTGTAGTTAAGTGTAATGTAACCAATCTCATCACTAGACATCAGCTTATTTCAGAATGCAATTAAATAAGCAAACTGCAATTTCAATGTAATTATGATAGTCTTTGTAGTTAAGTGAAATATAACCGATCCTCTCCACTCAGTTCAAAATACAATTAAGGGACCTAACTGCAATCCTGATACAAGAAACTCAGTCTTTATAGTTAAATACAACGTAACAAATCTTGATCATCATGATAAATTGGTTTCTGAATCCAATTATAAATGTTAACTCACAGGACTTCAGATAAACTCCCAACATGCAAGATTTGATAATTTCCCTAAAATGAGTCTAGTAAACTACTACTACTACTAGTACTACTACTACTACTACTACTACTACTACTGTAATCATCATGATAATAATAATAACAATAATAATAATAATGATAAAAATAATAACCTACTTCTACAACTACTACTACTGTGATCATCATCATCATCATAATAATAATAATAATAATAATAATGATAATAATAACCAATACTACTACTACTACTGCTACTACTACTACTACTACTGATGCACTGGTGCTGCTCCTACTACCACTACTATTATGAATGTATTATTCCAGATAAAACCAGTGTAAAGTAAGCTAAATACTCATACCTTGATATTCAGGAACCATTACTATATTAACCAACTTATCATAAAATGAGGCTCATTGCCAATATCCCTGAAATGTGTCCAGTAAAGTTGTCAAATATGACCCTCCTTATTTCAGTAATTTGGCCAAATCCCTAAACATTTTAGGGATTTGGCCAAATCCCTAAGTGAAACAGGGATTTGGCCAAATTGCTGAACGCTTCAGGGATTTGGCCAAATCCCTGGTTTGACAGTCTTACTGTAACATATATATATATATATATATATATATATATATATATATATATATATATATATATATATATGTATATATATTTATATACATACATGTACATACATATATACATCTAGAGAGATGTTTGTGTATGATGGGCTTATATGCATAAAGAGAAGATTGTAGGTTCAAGTATTACAATACAGTCTCATGATGATAATGGGTAGCATGAATATCTTCATGTATTCCAGCTGAGGCGGGTATTCAGGTTTCCTCCGTGAGGAAGAAGCTGGCGCCGCCGCCGCAGAGTGACAACAGCCAGCACTACGAGGAGGTGGATAAGTTCCTGGAGGCAGCCGAGGACATCATCAAAGACGCAGAGAAGATACTCGACTCCATGGATGAGGAACTCTTCTCACAGGAGCCAGAAAGTAGGTGGCCAGGAACCCCCCACTACTAGTTTCTAACATTAATCAGATACTCTTTCTGGCCTGATAGGGCTAGTAAGGCTTGAAAACCTACTTCCCTTACTCAACCTACTATTAGCTTGGCTTAAAAAAATACTGGTTTACAATGTTATGTCAACTGCTACAAATGTTTATTGATTACAAATTTATCAGCCTTAATTTTGCTATCCCACTCTTCTGGGTAAGTTATTTGGGAATGCTATTTTTGGACCTTGACCTATAATGGGAGGTTACCATTATTTGAAACAAAGAAAACAAAACTAGATGAAATGATAATGTGTTAACTTTATGCATATAAAGTAATGCGCTTGGCAGGCAGCTGCTTTTGATGCACATTTTAATTACTGCACACTGGTTTTGAATGACAAGCTATCATTTCATTGTGTTGTGTGTTGTATAATGGTGGTATGCATTAATTTAACTGGTGCGATATTAACATGCTATACAGTGGTGCATAGATAAGATAAGTTATTAACAGTTATTACATGCTAACATGTAGAGAGTGGGTCAGTTGATTATCTGTGACCTAGTGTAAGTTGGTGGTTGGTAATCTGGTTTCCTCCACCTTCAACTGGCTAGTCATGATTTAGCTGTGATATGATGGATATATGTGTAAACAAGCACGTTGAAGCAACATCATAAATCTCTTTCATCTGCTTTTCTTTATTCCTTTTTTCTCCCTTATAAAAAAATGATTGCTCACTGAAGTACTTACTGTATGATCAGTATCTAATCATTAGTCAGATCAATCATACAAACAATGTACCTTTAGACGGCTCAATTGCCAGATCGCAGTTTATTTCAGTTTAAGTGGTTTAAGAAAAATGGAGACAGAGATTGAAATATGTATTTGGCCACAAAAATAGGTCTATGTGTATAAACTATATATATGTATATATATATATATATATATATATATATATATATATATATATATATATATATATATATATATATATATTATATATGTATATATATTTGTGTATGTGTGTGTGATGTTAAAATAAAGTTTATTTGTATGGTTTCTTAGATTACTATGTACACATTCTTCATTTTCGTTTGAATGCACTCAATCTGTTTATTTTGTTCGCTTTTTTCTCACTAGAGGGATGCAGTAAAATGGTAGAAGATACCTCTGCCATCTATTGGAATAAACTAGCATTACACACAAACTATTCAGCTTCCTTGCATTTTGTATCTGCAGGTGACTATGAACCCGATCCAGAAGCCGAAAAGAAAAAGAAAAAAAAGAAGAAAGGGGAAAAAGAAAATGGGGAAAAGAAAGTAGACAAATTGTTTGAGAAGATTAAGAAAAAGAAAAAAGGTAAGTGTATTTTAAATTTTGGAGTATGAAAGCAACATTGACAAAAGAATAGTTCATGGTCATAATGAAGCATATCACAAATAAATGTTAAGTGTGTCACGCAAGTAAATGAATGAAGTTTCTTCCAACTCACCCACTCATCCAATGCTATGAGTTTTGAATACTTGTGATCTTAATCTTTTCTATTTGAAGGTGTTTTTATTTATATTTGAAAAATGTATGGCTGTTGCTGTTGTAACTACTAGAAAAGAGGGCAGAAGATCATGGAAAAGTCAATGATACATTATAATGGCAAGATATTGATAGCAAAACATTAAAAGAAAAACATTAAAAGAAAGGTATTTTTATAGAAAAAAATAGAAAGGATTACATGAGAAGAGGCAATAAATTTCATTGTTATACCTCACCATATATTGAGAGTCATTTGATGACTCACGCTATCAGTCAGAAAGAATGTAGTAATAGCACAAGCAGATATATATATTAAATAGCCAGTCAGTAGTACACAATTCAACAATGCAACAGTGTTGCGTTGTGCCAACAAATGGACACAAACACGCACATGTAAATAAACACTTAGCAACAAAATGGTGACTGTTAACCACAGAGATAAGGCAAAGGCGTGCAACAAAGGGCAAGAACGTAACGTACATAATGATAAAAAATGATGTCATTTTAATACCATTGAAGAACACGAGTCAAGTTAGCAACGAGTTAAAACATTAAGATCAGCTCTGGTCTTGTCTCATGACTTTGCCGCTTGTTATAAAATGTTCGGTATAACAAAGTAGTTATTGCCTGTCTTGTTGGTGGATAGTGCAGATGATCCGAGAAGGAATTATTTCCCGAGGGCAACGCCTGGGGAATTGCTTCAAGTTATTTCAGTCTGAAGTTGCTCATAATCTGCTTTATCAGCATAGCTGCCCCTTTATTGCATTATATTTTTGTTTGTTTCATACCCTACATTTCATGATATAGCAGCGTTCTTAAATTCCACAATCTTACACAGCGTCAGTCATTGAGATTTCTGATAATTTTGGTACACCATGACTTGGATTTTTCATTTTTTTATCAGAGAGTATATATGGGGCTATGGGCCATCCTCAACTCATAAATCACTACAAATTAAAGACACTACAGACTAGTGCTCGGACGATATATCGGAATATCGCCTTATTGATTGTTGCACCATGATAGTAGCGTTATGGATAATAAGCGAGAGTATCGATAGCAAACGATAATTGACGCCAAAAATAAAATCGCATGTAATGTTCTCAAATTGAAATAAAATGCAAGTTCAATACTCACCACAAGCCACTTTTAATAAATTGTTATACCAGCGAACGCATCCGGTAAGCAAACCGCCATTTTGGACGTTGATGGTCCCGCGATGAACGTGACTTTTGGTCAATTTCAAAATGGCGGTTTGTTTACTGGCTCGTACTGCCAGTATAACAATCTATTGGGAGGGGAATAAAGGTAAGTGCCTTGCCGCTTCCACAGCTGCATTTGTATTTGGTACATTTTTCATGTTTTTTCTTAGGTTATTTGGCAACGTAAAGTTACCAAATTATTGTTGTTTATCGATAATCTATTGTCATCTGGGACGGTATATCGATATATTTTTTTCGGCCAAGTCCGAGCACTACTACACACTAAATAAAAGGGGGAAGAATATGGGTTGCAATTAATTTTATTGAACTTTATCCTTTGCAGAGAAAAAGAGAGACTGTGAAAAGAAAAAGCAGAAGAAAGGAGCAGACCATATGAAAGTAACAAAAGAGAATAAGATTGTCAAGACTGGTGAAAAGAAGGAACCTCACATTCCCACAACAAAGGTAAAACATGAGGTAAAAACCAAGCCCAGTTTCTCTGCACCAAAGGTTTCAAAACCAAGTAAAAGTCCTGGCAAGGCGGAAGTGAAATCAGAGGCTGATGCATCCAAAGTTATCATAGCGGAAGAAGGAATATGTGTTGAACTACCAGCTGAGACAGCAAAGGTGGCAGCTGTTGCTGGAGTTGATCCGCCATTAGAGACCGAGCTGTGCTCCCTGGCCAAGAGGAATATCCAGGCCTTTGATGCTGACGTCTTCACCATGGAGCTCAGTATGCAACAGGAAGAAAGTGTTGATCAAGACAAAAAAATGGAATGTTGCCCGAAGCTTGAGCAAAACAAAATCTCGCCAAAGGAGGAGAAGAAAAAGTTGCAAGAAGAAAGATCGGAGCAAGGCAACACTGAACAATCAATGGATTGCACAAAGCCCAGGGAAATAGCAAAACTTCTGAAGAAGAAACCAAAGTTTGGAGCTCCAGTATCTAGATCAGCAGGAAAGCCGTTAAAGCTAGGTTTAGCTGCTCCCAAATCAAAAGCTGGAAAAACTGGGCTCCACAAAGATGACCCAGCTGCTACCTCATCTAAGTCAAATGAGGACAAAACTAAACCTGCCGAGAGCCTGCCCAGGGAATCTCCCAAGAATGATGAAGATTCTCAACAGCCAGCCAAGAAGTCTAAGAAGACACTTGGTCTGGGCAAAAAGAAAGGCAAGGGCAAAGCGGAGGACTTGAAGCCTACCCTGAAGAGTGTTAAGAGGAAGATCCTGACCTCAGACGAGTCAGACGAGAAGAAGATGAGAGTTTCTAAGGATGAGGACACAGAGGAGGTCTGCCATGATACAGCAAAGCCAAAGCATGTAGGGCCTGCGGAGGAGGTCTGCCATGATACAGCAAAGCCAAAGCATGTGGGGCCTGCGGAGGAGGTCTGCCATGATACAGCAAAGCCTAGGCGTGTGGGGCCTGCGGAGGAGGTCTGCCATGATACAGCAAAGCCAAAGCATGTAGGGCCTGCGGAGGAGGTCTGCCATGATACAGCAAAGCCAAAGCATGTAGGGCCTGCGGAGGAGGTCTGCCATGATACAGCAAAGCCAAAGCATGTAGGGCCTGCGGAGGAGGTGAGTGAACGCAAGGAAGGAAAAGCGGAGGAGGAGGAGGCATCAGGCCAAGGGCTGTGCAGCCACACTGCAGTGGTGGAGGTCACCAGCACAGGAGAGGTCAGTGTGAAGGTGCTCAAGAATAGTCCATTAGAGGAGGAGGACAGTCAAGGTATGGATTTTGATGCTCCACTCACTCAAGCCTCCAATGAGGTCTGTGTGCAAGATGCTGATGACAAGAGTGATGATTTTGATATGGATCTGGATGCAGATCCTTCAGCATGTGACGCCAGGGATGCATCTTCAGCAGCATCGGGGAACAGCCAGGATTTTGATTTTGGGGATGATGAGAAAGAGGACTTGTCAACAGATAAGAAACTTACACCTGTCGTCAAAAAATCTCCACTCAAAAGCGAAACATAAAAGCTGATGCAAATCTGAATTTGAAAAAAAAAATATCCTTTCTGTTATTCCTCTTGGATTTGTATTATAAAACTCTTTAGTTAGAGTCCATGAGTAAAATCTTTATTGCAATTAACATCTAAACAAGATAGTGTCAGAAGTAGATATTTGTTTTAATTACAAACCCAAAATTTGCAGATTGGTTTAGAGTATTTAATAATAAAGTGATTAGAATATTTGATAATGACTTAATGAATTGCAGCCTTGATTTTACAGGGTATTTAATACTCCAGTTATATTTTGAATGAGAAGATGGCACTACTGGTATCTAGCGTTATATTTGACAAACTGGAAACTTTGTGAAGATATTTGAAATTATTAGAGGGGATTTTAGTGAAGATGCTAGAGTTGTAAAGAGTTGTTTTCTATAATACTCAAATATTGAAAGATATAAAGTCTGAATCAGGCAGTGACGATAAAACTCTGTAATTAGGTGTTTAATTCATGTTGTTGTTAATGTTTATGAAATTCATTGTTGTTGGTTTTTGATAATTGCTGAATTTATTGTGAAATTGTACACAGATTTGTGGAGCTGTTTAACAACCTAGTTATGTCATGTCCAACAGACAACCCCAAAAACCACTCCTAAACATATCATTGTACAGTTTGACTTTACTTTGTATGGCTCCCCATTCTTTGGAGAATATTTAGAAAATATGAATATATTTGAAGTAAGTAATGTTTTGTTTATAAAGTGTGATATAAGCAATCGTTGGACAGTTTTTTGAAACTTGTCACTGAAATTTTAAGAGATTTTATTCTGTTCATTACACCTCTTCACAGATAGTATATGTACAAGTACGGTTGTAGATGCAAAGCATCAATAGTCAAAAGGCGGGGCCAAGTTATTTATGAACTTGTGAGGGAACCGGATGTATAAAGAACATTACCTTATCGAGGAAAATAATTTATAATGACTAGATTTGTATCATTTTTGTAGAAATAAAACAAATATCGGAATTCTAGACGCAAGCTGGAGACTTCGAAATCTCTTGGGTGCGAAGCTACTAGGGTACGCATCAGTTTGGTTACGAACCAGTTTGGTTACGAAGTCTCCTGATTTCATTCTATACACATAGTAGACGAGTGGCAGTCCTATAAGCCGCTTCACGCCAACAATAGATGGTGGGCGATACCAGTCCCTAATCCGTAACGTGATTTTGAGACTGGCGCTAGTCTATACACAGAGTACTTTTTTTCTTAGTAATTTTCCTTCCTATACTGAAAAATATACTTTATGTCCGCTTAAAATATTTTATATATTTGAAAACTTCATGCTAAATTAAAATAAGGAAGGCACGATTTTCCGCGGCAAAGGCAACATTTATATTATAACCAATCAGAATAGAGAATTATATTCAGTCCGGCCTCAGGATTTAGATCACGTGACGTCTGCCCATGTACATCTCAAAACACCTTCCCAGATAAGGCGGGCCTGATGGCCCCGCCAATGAGCAGAATGTCCAAATAATTATGCATGTGCCATCTACAAATGGCAAATCATTATATACACCATATATATGTAATATATTAATATCAGTTTGCTATTTTACATTATTTGGGTCTTTATACCCAAACTGTAATAATCAACTTTAAGACATGGTTTTTCGAAAAATTATATGTAGTCAACAAACTGGCAAATGTACATACACTTGCTTTAAATATTTCATATTAAGTATATATCAGTTTGTTTTTACAGATGTTTAATTGATTTGTTGAAGGATTTTTTATTAAGTGTTTTATGATGATGTATGATTTGTGATTTAGATTAACAACTGATCACATCGCACGATTTTTCAGTTTTATTGAAGCTTTGCAATCCAATAAGGTTTTTCAGGCATCATAAAGCACATGCTTGTTTAGTGCTGATCCTGAGTACAAGAAAGAGGTCCACTTTAGTATTCTTATGAGTGTGTGTGCTAACGCCAGGACAAAGCAATCCCAAACACTGATATCTGATAATTGGACTTATTGAGTGATGAAAATGTGTCCTTTTTGAAAAAATAAAATGATTTCATGATTATATGTGTACTGATGTCTTTTCAAATGTATCTACTGAATGTTGGTATACCTTCCTAGGAATTTACAAATTTAAAAGTGTTGACTCATAGAAGACACTTTGACATTTTAATGGAAGGCATGTACCATCCTGCTAAGCCAGTGTTAAGCTTGAATTGCTTTCTTGTTAGTCTGTTGTGGCAATTCTACAAGGTAGAAGTAACAAGGACAGAAACTTGGAGGTTAACCATAACAATGATAATTTATTAACACCTAAATAAAAGGATATAGACATTACACAACTTGTCCTGGTCACAGTCCTTGGTAGACATTCACTCCAGAACCCTGTTCACAGTCCATTAGAAATAAAGTTGTTGAGATGTCTAGAGAGTTCTATTGGAAGTGTTATTCCTAAAGGGGGGAATGCGGAACACGCTCCTAAGAATCATTAAGGGTTCATTGGTGCAACACTGGTTAAAAAATCATAGCGAGTGGGGTGCATCAAGAAAAAATAAACAGGGGTAGGGTTAGCTTGAACTTGTCTAAATAATAAATAATGCCTTGAGTTTGCATAAAATATTTTGAAACGTTAAAGAAAAACATTGGTAACTTGATCAAAACTTAATTTATAAGCACTTATATGATTGGTTTATTATATATTTTTAAAATTCCATTCAATCAATCTAACATCACCTTATGACATTGGTAAAAAGTTCTCTAAAGTGACCTTCATTTGATGAAAATGATGTACACTTTATTTAAAACTTAAACAAATTTCTATCAGTAATGAAAATAAATAAAGGAATATGCTGATTGGCCATTCAGTTGCATGGAACGAGGACCGACAGCCAAAATTGAAATTGCATAGTGACAAAGTCTCTCAGTGACCAAATCATTGGTTCCTGTAATATAGACTGATTAACAATTAAATTATGCTGCTTGCATCTTATGCCTTTTTCTGTATTTTAAAGAGAAACACTTTGGGGTAGGGGTCTGATAGTTAATAAATTAATAATCATTAGTCTTCTTGAAATAAAATAAAAGTTATTGTAGGGGAGGGGGGGTGTCTTTATGGAATGAAAAGTTTCTTCGATTTTTTTTTCAAGATTTACCACATCAAAAGATAAAGACTTAAAAATAGCTTCAATAATTTTGTGGTCAATAATTGCACCTAGTCAATTACTCAACAGTATACCCTTTAATAATTCAAACTGACCCAAGTCTCGAAACCAGTTGTACAAAATCAGTTTAAATTTTGAAAGAATTCATAGTTCTGAATTTTCAAAACTGGTTTGGGTAAACTCCATACTGTATGAAGTTTTTTAAAAAACTAAACTTCAAAACAAGATTAGAAATTCACAAATGCTGAACAGTGCACTTTGTTTCAAACTTTAAAGCTTACTTAACATAATTAGTTATTTTGAACTGTTTCAAACTTCTTATCCATGTCTTCAAAACAGAGTGTGGTGGTTTTTCCTTTGACAATGCTTGTATCTTTATGGTAATTATCAAATATTTTTTTAGCAATTGTTTTTGTTCTTGGACAATCACTTTTACCACTTCAAAACAAATTTGACAGCAGAAATGCTAAATCAAATGACTAGACCTGTCAGGTTCAACTACCTCGGTGCAATTGTGAACAACAAAAAGAATCACGAGGGGAATGAAAACCCTTTTACATGACCATGTAGCCCAAACAATGAGGTGGGAAAAGACTTTTCTTATTGTGGGATAGCCAGCTTCATATATATGGGGGTAAATAATGGTATCCCTTGCACACGCACGTGTGTCCACTCTTGTTGTGGCTCCAGTGCACAACAGAGGCTTCACAGTGTGCAAAACCTTAAAGCATTGTTTGATATGGGAAAATTTCTGGAAGCATATTACCAGTTGAGTCTATTAGAAGTTTCAATTGTATATTGTTTGAGATAACAATAAACTTATATAGTATATATAACAATATACTCATTTGCAGACATAAAGAAGGTGTCTAGACAGTGCTCAAAGTGTACTCCTGAACTTATAGGTTAATGAATACTGAATTTGTGTCAGAGCAATACCTTGAGATGCCCAGCACTAGAAAGCGCTGGCCCAAATCAGGTGTGGCATAGCTGATTTTAAGGTGGCTGTAAACGTTTCCCGTGGAGAGCAGACTTTCCCTCAAATAATGGCTGATTTCTCATTATTTGTACACTAAACCACTAGCAAACTATATATTTTTAGAAAGCTGAGATTCTAAGGAATACATAGGATATGGATAGGTTGTATGTGCTCCAAATATTTTAAAGAAATTGGGGTCAAAACTTTGACTAATCAATTTTCAGTACACATGTCGCGGCTGACGCAAATCTAAGAGCAGGATCTAAGATAATAACCTGATTTTTTAAAACATTGAAAAAAACCTTTGTCTCTTCAAAACTAGACAAGGGTTTTGTAAAATATGGCCCCTAACTTTTTTTATGGCCATTTATCTAACAACATTTTAGGAAAAAAATGCTTTTTTGGTTTCTTGATTTTTGACTCACTATAAAAAATTAACCAGATAAGATATTGCAATATCCCCGTCTAGATTTATAGAGAACATGTTTTAGAATCTATACACAAAGTTTGAAGCTAATTGATTAAGATTTGTGTCTAAATTCACGTCAGCCGTGAGAGTAAAACTATAGAAAACTAAGCTGAGAAAATGGCAGTTTTGTGTATTTCACAGTTAAAGTTACTGTGCAACTTTTTGCTACTACTTTAATGTATTTATTTTTGTCCAAGTGGAAAGATAAAGTAACCTTCCATTGTATTTCACAACTGTCAACATTTTTTCTTCTCAATAACCTCAAAAAAAAGTATAAATGAGTACATTTCTGCAACCTGCCTAACATCCCTGTCAACTGGATTCCATATATGGGCATATGACATCACCCAAGCCCCGCCTACTTAGTAGACTGGCATCTTGTTTGCATGCTAATGTATATGTATTATAGCTCTTGAATTCTTAATAATTCAAAGAACTTTGCCATCAAAATCAATTTTCAGCTATCTAGTGTGTTATGCTGGCAGACTCTTTGACTGCAAGTATATTGATTTGGCAAATAAAAGCTTGTAATGTTCTATATGGGGTTTTTAGCTTCATTTATCTAAGACAAACATGTTGCAGGGCCAATTCTGAAGCTATCCAAACTTCCAAAGCATAGCTTTCTGACAAGGTGGCTTTTAGATTCTGGGCCTTGAAAGAAAGATAATTTCACAAACCTCTTTTGCTGTATCTCCACTCCAGTGATCCAGAATGAGTAATCCATACATATTTTGCAGCAGAAATGGCAACTTTCCCTGAGGTCTGACACAGAATTCCATATGAGTAGACTGTCCACATTAACTACTACACTGCTTGAAACGCTTAGAGGAAGTGATCTTCCTATTACCCATAGCAAATCTTATTTTTAGACATTGGTTCCTGACTCCCATAATCCTTGAGGGGATTATGAGTGACACCACACTCATTGTTCTAGAATGGGGAGTCCTGAGGGGATTATGACACCACACATACCTGTATCTATTTCCTCAGAACTGAAGCCACAGTGCTAATCTATCAATAAACCCAATTATTCACCTGCAATTTCAATCTCCTTTGTGTCTCCAACTGAATTGACGACAATTGTTGTGTAAAATACAATCCAGGCTTCAATTAGTTAATAGCCAAATTATATTGGTGTTATTGTACTTTGGGTAACTATATCATGATTGCTGTATTATTGTTTGAGAAAAACTTGTGTTTGAAGATGAAACCAAGTTGATAAATACTATAGTATTGTTAGTTATCCATAGAGCATAGAGCCTGTCTGTTCCAGCTGAAGATATGAGACGGATTGACCCAACATCCTCCCAAAAGTCCAGGTTTTCCCATCAAATACACACATTTTTTTACTTGAAGCCCCAAAACTGGGATGTTTCCTGTTTTTCTCAGACAGCCGGAGCCACATTTTGATTAAGACTAACCCCCAATACACTATTTTTGAATTAATCAAAACATCATTATCTGTGGTGCCATTCCATTTCCTGCCTCCTCTTCACTTGGCAGGTGGGAGGGGCTTATCAGCTAATTGGTCACATGACCAAAACATGGCAGCATGGCTTGAGCCTGCTTCCTGATTTATCAGCTGTCACACAAACAAATTTCACATTTCATGGAGTTTGGAGTGGGGTAGAGCTATGGGTTTTTTTTCATAAGGAGGGTAAGACCCGGTTCATTAACATAATACATATATGTCAAAACAGGCTTCCCTGAGGACGAAACGTTTACGGCCACCTTAAGACTAGAAACATGTAGCTGGGAGAAAAGTAACTATATAGGTTCCATGTGAAGAAAGAGTGTGCTTAAATTGTTTTATTGAAATGGAAAAGGAAGAACACTTTCGTTTGTGCTGTCTGCACCCAACCTTAAAGTACATAGAGAAAACCTTTTGCTTAAGGTTTGCATAGTCTTGCCATATTTTTATTATTTAAAGGACAATCACACGATGAATAAAACATAGGCCCAAATATTTTCTACTTGAACCCAAGTTCCCACCACTGCCATCCTTCATACAGGTAGTATATTGCTGTTTAAACACATCCTAACTCACATGAAATGGAGCTACTGGTAGCGGTCATTTTAGTCTATAAGTAGTAGCTTATATGAAGCTGCGTGATACACACTTACTGCTAATAACTGTATTTTAAGTGCACACGCCTCTCACTAGAAGTAGTTGTAAGTAGCGCAATCACACGATGAATAAGGTTGTCAGGGTTGTCCACATATTTCAGTCCCGAAGCACAGACTTATAATAAGTGCTGGAGCACAGCAATTTTTGGTGTCTGTGGTTCAGTTCGATAATATCTATGAATATTGTCACCTAGTGGTGACTATTATCTTAGATGACCAAACACAAACTCTTCTTCATCCAAGCTATGATAAAAGCGCATATTGCAATAGTTAAGACCAAGACAACTCAATAGAAAGTATAACGATATGGTATTCACTCGTTTTAGATACAATTTGTATCAAAAATAATTCAAGTTCAAGTGAAATATCCGATAGGCTCAATTTGTCATGTTTTGCTAAAAAATCGCTGTTGAACAGTGCTCTAAATGTTTGGTGTGTCGCACCTTTTGGAGCCCCTGATAATGCGAGAAAACCCCTTTGGTCCAACACGCCACTGCGATTATAGGCGCGATATTTCTCTTCCGATTTAATGAGCACCAGCGTGGCACCGACCACCCCCCCCCCCCCCCCCCCTTGTTCATTACATTTGGCGGGAAGGTGGGTGGCAGGGTTCGGAAACAGTATAGTGGAGAAGAGGGTAGAGTTGGGGGTTAATAAAGGAGGATGAAAGCGGCAGAGTATCATAGCGATATACCTATACTTAGGAAGCTGTTGTTAGATTGCCCCTTTTTTAACCACACGATGAGATGGAACCATTAATTGTGTAATTAAACGCATTGGAATAGAGGAACGCCTCAGATGTGGGTGAAGAGTCTACATATTTGTGGTACTGTATTACCGACGTACATCCAGTGCATCAGGAGGGGTGATGAAATGTTTTGTCAATGTTAAGTGTAGTAATAACAACCTTTTAAATGTGATTTTTAATGGTTTTGTAAGCATTAACTCATTGGCAATACGACCTAAGTGAAATAATTTATGTACTGTTGTTTACATGCACTTATATTGATAACTTCATTCAATTTTGCTCCATGATGAAAATGTCGGTGAGTAAAACCTAAAAATAGTCGCCATGTGACTTGTAAACGTTTTGCCTGCAGTGCGTGGCGTAAAGGAAGGAAAAAGCAGGCTTGTTGTTCACACTTCTTAGATCCCTTAGACTAAGTTTAAGCCTTAGATGAGCAACCACTTCTTAATCCAAGCTTTAAACCCTCCATAAACATACCGTTATGCTTCATGTGTAGAGAACCAGGGGAAATGGGCTATGTAAGTCACGGTAACAAGACGAAAATATGTTTTGCACTTGATTATTGGGTAACAGAAATATACTATCAACGTGTAACTCAAATTTAGCATATTTCACATCAACCCCCTCTGACAGCCATTGCGTCGAATGGCCAGATCACTAGTAATTAGCCCTAAGTACTAGTAAGAGAGCAGCGCCCCCACGTCCAGTATAAAAAGCATCATGCTTCAGCGGATAGAGGATTTGAGAGGGGGCTAGTTTCGAAAAGTGACACTAGTGGCGCCACTAACAATGATTATTTCCGAAAAAAAAAAGCACACCAGGGATCTGCCCTGTTGTTTTAATGGTAGAATATACAGAAAGGAGGATAAGAGGTACATATAAGGGCCTTTGAGTTATGGGCAATGTTTTAGTATAACTGTGTTTCTTGCATTCAGCTGGTCAGCATGAATGCTATCAGGGCATACCCCAGGAATTTACTGCTCACCATCAAGCAGGCTGTCTTCCAGGCGAAACCAAGGGTGCCATTAGGAGTGCTTGAAAAACTGAGGCAAAATAACATCTGCTCAGTCCCCAAGACTTACAGAGGGGTGTCAGGAGGAAAATCAAAAGTGCGGAATATCCTGACTGTCACAACAACACCCAGGCTGTACAAGGTTGTACAAGGCAGGGGGGTGAACTGGGACAACTTGATATAGATTGAAAACAGGACAAACCTCTTCCCAATTGTGAGTAGAAAGGATAGGATATCTAAAGAGCTGTGTATCTGCCTCTTGAATACACAGTCGGCAAGAAACAAAATTGAAATCCTTAGGAATTTAATTATTGAGCATGATATTGACATTCTAACTATGGCTAACTTCAGCAGCAAAGGATGAGCTATTTATCAAAGGCCTGAAGATGGGTGGCTATGATCTATTCAGTGTGCCACGTAAAGGAAATGGAGGAGTGGCAATATTGTATAAGAAAAATCTCTCAGTGTTGTCAAAAACCTCATGTGAATTCAGCAGTTTTGAGCATTGTGAGGTTACCTTTAATACAGGCTCCAAGCAACTCAATGTCAATGTGGTCTACTGACCACCTCCATCGCAAAAGAATAGATTGACAAATAAGATGTTCTTTGATGAATTCTCACCATTCATGCATGACCGGATCTCTTCCACTGACCACTTTCTTCTTCTGGGAGACCTTAATTTCCACCTTGAGGATAGAAATGACACTAAAGCACTCAAACTGAATGACTTATTTGATACCCTGAATTACAAGCAGCATGTCACAACCAGAACCCATAAATCGGGACATACCATGGATGTTGTCATAACCAGGGCCAATGAGGATCTTATAAGTCAGTGGAAGGTTGGAGACCAGCTCTCAGACCACAACCTCATTCTGTGTGATGTGTCTCACCCTAAACCACGTCCCATCCAGGTGCCGATGTCAGTGCGTAAACTCTGCAGTGTCAACATGCCCAATTTTAGAGAGGACTTGAAGGATGCTCTACAACCTGGCAATGCTGAAGGCTACTCTGTGGAGGATTTGACTAATCACTACAATTCTGCGCTAACAACAGTACTTGACAAGCATGCACCAGCAAGAGTGAAAATGGTAACAATTCGTCCAAAACAACCATGGTTCTCAGATGATTTGTATGGTGTAAAATGCGAAAAGAGGAAATGGGAAAGGAAGTGGAGAGACACCAACCTCGCTGTCCACTATGACCTGTTTAAAACCGCGAGGACCAAATTTAACAACATGTTATTACAAGCTAAGAAGGACTACTACAACAATCTGATAGCTGAGTCCTCCACTGATTCAAGAAACCTCAGTAACATTGTGAAAGACATATTACATCAAAGAAGTGAGATGAAACTCCCTGAGCATGCATCAACAGAAGAATTGGCAAACTGCTTTGCTGTGTTCTTTACTGACAAAGTATGTAAGATACGCGATGAGCTGCCAGATCTCTCCAGACACCAGTTGAATATACCTACCCCGGCATTTACATGTTCACTGAATGTTTTCTCGGCCGTGACTGAAAGCGAAGTTCGCAAAATCATAGCAAAATCACCGACTAAGAGCTGCTCTCTAGATCCCGCTCCCACTTGGATGGTGAAAGACTCGGTAGATGAGCTTATTCCAATGGTTACAATTTTAGTGAATTTGTCGTTGCAAAGTGCAAACGTGCCTGACTCCATGAAACAGGCATTAGTCACTCCGTTACTGAAGAAAGATGATCTCGACCCGGTACTCAAGACCTATCGTCCTGTAAGCAACTTATCTTTCTTGTCAAAAGTATTGGAAAGGGTAGTTGCTGCAAGGCTTACCAATTACATGACTATTAATCAGCTACATGAACCCATGCAGTCAGCATACAGAGCATGTCATAGCACTGAGACTGCACTTGTGCGGGTACAGAACGACATCCTTCGCACTCTCGATCAGGGCGGGCCGCCATCCTTGTGTTACTCGATCTTGTTATATAATATTTGGCCATTTTTATTAATAACCCCCCACATTTATATACGTCCTCAAAAATGAATTCGACCCCCCTATCTTACCCTGTCAACATGTGGATCCATAATTGTCCAGTATATGCTAACTAAGATGGCCCCACTCTTACAGTATACAGATCACTCGAATGTCTTTAAAAACCAATTAAGAGATTACGAGCGCCAAAACAACTGAAAAAAGTTTGGTGATATACCGACTTTATGCCTTTGCCGATGAAAACACAATAATGAATATATCTATATGCGTTTTCAAGTCGTTAAATCTACGGCATCTCCGATTTCTCCGACAAATTTTCCCTTCTAGTAAAAACATCTCTGGGTGTGTTCAGATTGTAACATTCGCAAACGTTTCACTTTTCCAGCCGCTCACGCGCCTATGGTTGAACAATAGGCAAGTTCCGCTATCCCGTGTACGGCCCCGGGAACGGCTAAAGATAGTGCCACGTCACGCAAAGTGATGCATCGTCATCACTTTGCGTGTAGCCTGGCGCTGCCTGGCGCGGAGCCGATCTCGGGAACCGGCTAAGCAGCGCTGTAGGCCGTAAGTCCAAAACGGCGCAGCTATTTGAATAAATGTGGAATATTAAATTGATAATCCACAAAAACATTGATTGCCACATTGAGTTAATTATGTTAACTCAACATTCACTGTATGAATGTGGATAATTTTGAGGTTTTTATGCTATTTTGGCATTTTGAGGGGACCACATCATAGTATGTAACCCCACCCCGGGGCTCAAACTAACGCCTGTGCCACTCTGGTTAAAATTAATTTTTATTGGCATTAGTATGGTTGAACATAATTTCCTAGTCAATAGTGGCAATTCACTGTATAAATGTGGGTAATTTTGAGGTTTTTATGATATTTTGGCAATTTGAGGGGTCCACATCATAGTAGGTAACCCCACCCCGGGGCTCAAACTAACGCCTGCGCCACTCTGGTTAAAATTGATTTTTATTGGCATAAGTATGGTTGAACATAATTTCCTAGTCAATAGTGACAATTCACTGTATAAATGTGGGTAATTTTGAGGTTTTTATGCTATTTTAGCTGTTTGAGAGGTCAGCATCATAGTAGGTAACCCCACCTCGGGGCTCAAACTAACGCCTGCGCCACTCTGGTTAAAATTGATTTTTATTAGCATTCATATGGTTGAACATAATTTACTAGTCAATAGTGGCAATTCACTGTATAAATGTGGGTAATTTTGAGGTTTTTATGATATTTTGGCAGTTTCAGGGGTCCACATCAAAGAAGGTAACCCCAACCCGGGGCTCAAACTGACGTCTTTGCCACTCTGGTTAAAATTGATTTTTATTAGCATTAATATGGTTGAAATTAATTTCCTAGTCAATAGTGGCAATTCACTGTATAAATGTGGGTAATTTTGAGGTTTTTATGCTATTTTGGCAGTTTGAGGGGTCAGCATCATAGTAGGTAACCCCACCCCGGGGCTCAAACTAACGCCTGCGCCACTCTGGTTAAAATTGATTCTTATTAGCATCAATATGGTTGAACATAATTTCCTAGTCAATAGTGGCAATTCACTGTATAAATGTGGGTAATTTTTAGGTTTTCATGCTATTTTGGCAGTTTGAGGGGTCCACATCATAGTAGGTAACCCCACCCCGGGGCTAAAACTAACGCCTGCGCCACTCTGGTTGAAACAGATTTTTATTGGCATTAGTATGGTTGAACATAATTTACTAGTCAATAGTGGCTATTCACTGTATAAATGTGGATAATTTTGAGGTTTTTATGCTATTTTGGCATTTTGAGGGGACCACATCATAGTAGGTAACCCCACCCCGGGGCTAAAACTAACGCCTGCGCCACTCTGGCTAAAATTGATTTTTATTGGCATTAGTATGGTTGAACATAATTTCCTAGTCAATAGTGGCAATTCACTGTATAAATGTGGGTAATTTTGAGGTTTTTATGATATTTTGGCAGTTTGAGGGGTCAGCATCATAGTAGGTAACCCCACCCCGGGGCTAAAGCTAACGCCTGCGCCACTCTGGTTGAAACAGATTTTTATTGGCATTAGTATGGTTGAACATAATTTACTAGTCAATAGTGGCAATTCAATGTATAAATGTGGGTAATTTTGAGGTTTTTATGCTATTTTGGCAGTTTCAGGGGTCCACATCAAAGTAGGTAACCCCAACCCGGGGCTCAAACTAAAGCCTGCGCCACTCTGGTTAAAATTGATTTTTATTAGCATTAATATGGTTTAAATTAATTTCCTAGTCAATAGTGGCAATTCACTGTATAAATGTGGCTAATTTTGAGGTTTTTATGCTATTTTGGCAGTTTGAGGGGTCAGCATCATAGTAGGTAACCCCACCCCGGGGCTCAAACTAACGTCTGCGCCACTCTGGTTAAAATTGATTTTTATTGGCATTAGTATGGTTGAACATAATTTACTAGGCAATAGTGGCAATTCACTGTATAAATGTGGCTAATTTTGAGGTTTTTATGCTATTTTGGCAATTTGAGGGGTCAGCATCATAATATGTAACCCCACCCCGGGACTCAAACTAACGTCTGCGCCACTCTGGTTAAAATTGATTTTTATTAGCATGCATATGGTTGAACATAATTTACTAGTCAATCGTGCCAATTCACTGTATAAATGTGGGTAACTTTGAGGTTTTTATGCTATTTTGGCAGTTTGAGGTGTCCACATCAAAGTAGGTAACCCCACCCCGGGGCTCAAACTAAAGCCTGTGCCACTCTGGTTAAAATTGATTTTTATTAGCATTAATATGGTTGAACATAATTTCCTAGTCAATAGTGGCAATTGTGGGTAATTTTGAATGCTATTTTGGCAGTTTGAGGGGACCACATCATAGTAGGTAACCCCACCCCGTGGCTCAAACTAACGCCTGCGCCACTCTGGTTAAAATTGATTTTTATTGGCATAAGTATTGTTGAACATAATTTCCTAGTCAATAGTGGCAATTCACTGTATAAATGTGGGTAGTTTTGAGGTTTTTATGCTATTTTGGCAGTTTGAGGGGTCAGCATCATAGTAGGTAACCCCACCCCGGGGCTCAAACTAACGCCTGAGCCACTCTGGTTAAAATTGATTTACATTAGCATCAATATGGTTGAACATAATTTTCTAGTCAATAGTGGCAATTCACTGTATAAATGTGGGTAATTCTGAGGTTTTTATGCTATTTTGGCAGTTTGCGGGGTCCACATCATAGTAGGTAACCCACCTTGGGGCTAAAACTAACGCCTGCGCCACTCTGGTTAAAATTGATTTTTATTGGCATTAGTATGGTTGAACATAATTTCCTAGTCAATTGTGGCAATTCACTGTATAAATGTGGGTAATTTTGAGGTTTTTATGCTATTTTGGCAGTTTGAGGGGTCCACATCATAGTAGGTGACCCCACCCCGGGGCTAAAACTAATGCCTGCGCCACTCTGGTTGAAATAGATTTTTATTGGTATTAGTATGGTTGAACATAATTTACTAGTCAATAGTGGCAGTTCACTGTATGAATGTGGATAATTTTGAGGTTTTTATGCTATTTTGGCATTTTGAGGGGACCACATCATAGTATGTAACCCCACCCCGGGGCTAAAACTAACGCCTGTGCCACTCTGGTTAAAATTAATTTTTATTGGCATTAGTATGGTTGAACATAATTTCCTAGTCAATAGTGGCAATTCACTGTATAAATGTGGGTAGTTTTGAGGTTTTTATGCTATTTTGGCAGTTTGAGGGGTCAGCATCATAGTAGGTAACCCCACCCGGGGCTCAAACTAACGTCTGCGCCACTCTGGTTAAAATTGATTTTTATTGGAATTAGTATGGTTGAACATAATTTACTAGTCAATAGTGGCAATTCACTGTATAAATGTGGCTAATTTTGAGGTTTTTATGCTATTTTGGCAATTCGAGGGGTCAGCATCATAGTATGTAACCCCACCCCGGGGCTCAAACTAAAGCCTGCGCCACTCTGGTTAAAATTGATTTTTATTAGCATTAATATAGTTGAACATAATTTCCTAGTCAATAGTGGCAATTGTGGGTAATTTTGAGGTTTTTATGCTATTTTGGCAGTTTGAGGGGTCAGCATCATAGTAGGTAACCCCACCCCGGGGCTCAAACTAACGTCTGCGCCACTCTGGTTAAAATTGATTTTTATTGGCATTAGTAAGGTTGAACATAATTTACTAGGCAATAGTGGCAATTCACTGTATAAATGTGGCTAATTTTGAGGTTTTTATGCTATTTTGGCAATTTGAGGGGTCAGCATCATAATATGTAACCCCACCCCGGGACTCAAACTAACGTCTGCGCCACTCTGGTTAAAATTGATTTTTATTAGCATGCATATGGTTGAACATAATTTACTAGTCAATCGTGCCAATTCACTGTATAAATGTGGGTAACTTTGAGGTTTTTATGCTATTTTGGCAGTTTGAGGTGTCCACATCAAAGTAGGTAACCCCACCCCGGGGCTCAAACTAAAGCCTGTGCCACTCTGGTTAAAATTGATTTTTTATTAGCATTAATATGGTTGAACATAATTTCCTAGTCAATAGTGGCAATTGTGGGTAATTTTGAATGCTATTTTGGCAGTTTGAGGGGACCACATCATAGTAGGTAACCCCACCCCGGGGCTCAAACTAACGCCTGCGCCACTCTGGTTAAAATTGATTTTTATTGGCATAAGTATTGTTGAACATAATTTCCTAGTCAATAGTGGCAATTCACTGTATAAATGTGGGTAGTTTTGAGGTTTTTATGCTATTTTGGCAGTTTGAGGGGTCAGCATCATAGTAGGTAACCCCACCCCAGGGCTCAAACTAACGGCTGCGCCACTCTGGTTAAAATTGATTTTTATTATCATTTATATGGTTGAACATAACTTCTTAGTCAATAGTGGCAATTCACTGTATAAATGTGGCTAATTTCGAGTTTTTTAATGCTATTTTGGCAGTTTTAGGGGTCCATATCATAGAAGGTAACCCCAACCCAGGGCTAAAACTAACTCCTGCGCCACTCTGGTTAAAATTGATTTTTATTGGCATAAGTATTGTTGAACATAATTTCCTAGTCAATAGTGGCAATTCACTGTATAAATGTGGGTAATTGTGAGGTTTTTATGCTATTTTTGGCAGTTTGAGGGGTCAGCACCATAGTCAATACATGGCTGATGCCTTATTCTAGACAGTTTAGTTCATATTGGTATATCCGTGCACCCACAGATTAATAAATATATGAAAAACAAACTTTTCTTGGGTGTTAAACACAATAATATATTGTAGACGTTTCGGCCATGAAGCCTTCTTCAGTACAAATGAGGAATATACAAAGATTCTCATGGTATAAATATACACAACAAATAAATACCTTATAAGGAGGCAACAAAGGATACTGAACAAACAACAAAAACGCCATGACAACAGAAACAATGGAAAATGGAACAGACGTCACAACAATAGATACCTATGTTACAACAAAGGAAACGTGGGATGAATGTAAAGGACAAAGGAATATAAAGACTATAGAAGACAACAAAGAATAACAATAGAAAACAAAGGGACAACAAAGGAAAAGGACAAATAACAAGACGAAACACACGAAAATTAGTCCTCTTCCCGGTTCATTCCCTGCGGGAGAAGGGTCCCAAGACGCTTGATGAGTTTGGTCTCAAGAAGGCGTCGCTGACTCATCTCAGATCGTGTCAAGACTCCTGTGACACTAATGTCATCTAGGGAATGACCAGGGAGGTTGAAATGGGCAGCCACCTCTTTGTTTGGTCTGGCATGCCGCACATCTCCAAGATGCTCTCGGAAACGCTCAGCCAGCATCCTGCCCGTTTCACCTACATACAGTTCACCACATTTGAGACACACAATAACATAAACTACATTTTTAGAAGTGCAAGAAAAAGAGTCTTTGATTTGGGTGCTGCCACTGGGGCCCACAATCTCAGTGGTGTGGTGGATGTGTGGGCAGGTGACAACAGGCGCCATATTTGATTTGGTTATTTACCAAAGGTGACGAAGGTAGGTCATAATCAGTTTCGGGCCGTATGTAAATGTGTGGGGTCATTGATAAAAGTGGCTTAGTGGTACATGTACCTAACAAAGATCTACTACGGTTGTCAGTCACGTAAATGACAAGAATGACTCGGAATACTAGGAACGATCCCAAATAGAGTTACGGGATTTCATCAATATGGTTCTCTTTTCACTCCGTCTCACACAATAGAAGGAATAGCCTGATTGATAGCCCAGTCGACTCCCGATCCTAGGGTCGCGGGTTCGATTCCATCTCTCGATCGTGCAATTTTTTTTCCACCCGCCCAGTGCTTCGTGTGGTACTTAGAAATATTTCATACTCAAAATAACGTTGGCTTTATTTCTATTATTTTTTTTACTTAACTTTGCTAAAATGAATTGTTGGTCAAAACCGTTGATCCCAGAAAAGACGTCTGCCTGAATTGCCGTTCGCTATAAGGGCCGATGACTTTATGTTGGGCTTAGACTAAAAACAATCTTTTATCTTTGATTTATTATAATAAACATTTCCACAGTTGTGAAGTTAGGAATTTCTTCGAAAAAATATATAGTTTAATGGATGCAAGTAATGCCTAGCCTTCATGTAAAAATTGAGATCTGTGAAGTTTAATGGGTGTAAGTATTAATTTATATCTGTTGATGAAGGACACTTGCATGCACACTTGCTGCACATGACTTTACCTTAGATCACCAAACACAAGTGGAATCGAAACCAGCCGGTCAACATGAACATGCAAGCCTCAACTAATGTCAACTAATAGCCGCTAATAGGCCAGAAATTGGTGCTTTGGGCACCCCCAGCTGGTGGTGGAGATAAAGTGTCTCAGTAATGTAATCGATGCGAGAGCCCTGATTGGTCCTTGTTCCCACGTGAGCCCGCGCTGATGGCTTATGTGGTACTCCTGACATGAGTCCAGCACTTAACTATAAGGCATTACTTTATGCAACTCCCACCCATCTACCTTCTATCTGCCCTTTCACACGTCCCCACGTGATCATCAGTGCCCTATCCATGCACCTTCCACCTGTACTTTGGGCTTGGATCCATGCGCCCGCCACTCACTTTTTTTGGGTGCACGGATCCTTACTACACTGCCACTTTCTATTCCTCCTGCGGCCTTTAGCGCCTTGCCGCAACACTTGCCTTCCCCCTTCTCTGTAATTATACTGTCCTCCCAGTACCTCTTTCAACAGGGCCCTATCTGGTTTATCGCTTCTTAGCCTTTAGGCTAAGATCAAAGTGTAGTACCTGTTCCTATCAGCTTAATATCTGATATGTCCTCCATTGGAGGCCGTAGAATTTTAACTGATATTAAACATTTGGCAAAGGGGCTTGCTCCGCCTCTGCCATTGGTTCGCCTGGTGTGGCAGTACTTCGAGGAACAGCCCACTCCTCTAGGGGAGTAATGAAATGCAGACCCCCATCCAATGATGCACTGCCTAACACTGCATGGCTTGATACTGGTTTAGGAAATAATTATTATATATTGAAAATAAAAAATGATATTCATATATACATACGTGTGCATTAAGTGTTTTTCCTGGATGTAAAAGCAACTGTAATAGTGTGTTTCATAAATATGTACACCCACAGTGTAGTATGAAAAAGAAACAAGGTTTTCTTGATTGTAAAAAACAACTGTAATAGTACACATGTGTGTTTTACGTTTTTTTCTTGGATGTTAAAACAACTAATAGTTTCTTTCATGTATCCGTATACCCACAGTGTAGTATGAAAAAGAAACAAGATTTCCAAGCATCTGGCAAATGCGGGAGATATTTGCACAACACATTCGACAATTTCATGTCAATAATCAATACATGCCACTCAAATGCCTCTTGCAATGGCATTGCCTTGTAAATCTTCCTGATTTTCTGAGTGAGAACACCCTATTGCCAAAGATCCATTCATGCTCTGAGCTATTAATAGCCAGCAACGGCCTTTGGCAAATGTTTGCGGTGCAGTTTTTAAAAAAGGGCTAAATTAAAGTTTTACATCTTTTTTCACTTCAACGAAGAAAAGTGAGGATATAGTAATGTTGGTTATATAAAGTAGAAAGGCACAACTGTATCATTTTTCAAGTGCTTGACCTTGCTCGTGAAAAAATCCAACGATACGAAGGGGTGTTTCTCGGCAAAGGCATATCTTTGATGTGCTAGTTAGTATATATACATGGCTGATGCCTTATTCTAGTTTATCGCTTCTCAGCCTTTAGGCTAAGATCAATATATTTGACTCTCTACTGATCATGGCACCCCATGTCAAGAGTGTTGTCAAAAAGTCTAGCTTTCATCTGAGAAATATTGGAAAAGCGAGACGTGTGTTAACAGAAGATGCCACAAAAACAGTGATGCAGTCACTGGTGATGTCTCGCTTGGATTACTGCAATGCTCTCCTAATTGGAATACAACAGGATTTGATTGCAAAGCTGCAGCGACTACAAAACAGTGCAGCAAGGATAGTATCGAGAACCAGGAAGTATGAACATATCACACCTGTTCTCATCAAGCTTCACTGGCTACCAATCAAATTCCGCATCCAATTTAAGGTCCTACTGCTGGTATACAAGGCAGTAAACGGACTTGCACCTAAGTACATCAAGGAGCTGCTCGTGCCTTATAAACCCAGACGCCATCTACGATCAGAAGCAAAGGGCCTTCTGGATGAGCCTCGGACTAGACTCAAATTTGGAGATCGCGCTTTCTCCATTAGTGCACCGAGATTATGGAATGCGCTTCCACAACACCTGAAGGATTCTACATCGTGTCAGGCCTTCAAGAAGTGTCTCAAAACACACCTTTTTCAGGCTCGCCCATTGAGGCGTTGTGGACTATGACTAAAACTATGACAATGTGCAGCGCTTTTGAACATTTTATGAATGGAAAAGGCGCTATATAAATTCCAATTATTATTATTAAAGTGTAGTACCTGTTCCTATCAGCTTAATATAATAGTTTCTTTCATGTATCCGTATACCAACAGTGTAGTATGAAAAAGAAACAAGATTTCCTTGAGTGGTAAAACAACTGTAATTGTAAATATGAAATATACTATGTCTGGCAATTGGTCAGGGTAAGTCACTATGAAAATAGGAAAACGGTCTACAGATTATGCCAGCATCTGGCAAATGCAGGAGATATTTGCACAACACATTCGACAATTTCATGTCAATAATCAATACATGCCACTCAAATGCCTCTTGCAATGGCATTGCCTTGTAAAACTTCCTGATTTTCTGAGTGAGAACACCCTATTGCCAAAGATCCATTCATGCTCTGAGCTATTAATAGCCAGCAACGGCCTTTGGCAAATGTTTGCGGTGCAGTTTTAAAAAAGGGCTAAATTTAAGTTTTACATCTTTTTTCACTTCAACAAAGAAAAGTGAGGATATAGTAATGTTGGTTATATAAAGTAGAAAGGCACAACTGTATCATTTTTCAAGTGCTTGACCTTGCTCGTGAAAAAATCCAAAGATACGAAGGGGTGTTTCTCGGCAAAGGCATATCTTTGATGTGCTAGTTAGTATATATACATGGCTGATGCCTTATTCTAGTTTATCGCTTCTCAGCCTTTAGGCTAAGATCAAAGTGTAGTACCTGTTCCTATCAGCTTAATATCTGAAATGTCCTCCATTGGAGGCCGTAGAATTTTAACTGATATTTGACATTTGGCAAATGGGCTTGCTCCGCCTCTGCCATTGGTTCGCCTGGTGTGGCAGTACTTCGAGGAACAGCCCACTCCTCTAGGGGAGTAATGAAATGCAGACCCCCATCCAATGATGCACTGCCTAACACTGCATGGCTTGATACTGGTTTAGGAAATAATTATTATATATTGAAGATAAAAAATAATATTCATATATACATACGTGTGCATTAAGTGTTTTTCCTGGATGTAAAAGTAACTGTAATAGTGTGTTTCATGAATATGTACACCCACAGTGTAGTATGAAAAAGAAACAAGGTTTTCGTGATTGTAAAAAACAACTGTAATAGTACACATGTGTGTATTACGTTTTTTTCTTGGATGCTAAAACAACTGTAATAGTTTCTTTGATGTATCCGTATACCCACAGTGTAGTATGAAAAAGAAACAAGATTTCCTTGAGTGGTAAAACAACTGTAATTGTAAATATGAAATCTACTATGTCTGGCAATTGGTCGAGGTAAGTCACTATGGAAATAGGAAAACGGTCTACAGATTATGCCAGCATCTGGCAAATGCGGGAGATATTTGCACAACACATTCGACAATTTCATGTCAATAATCAATACATGCCACTCAAATGCCTCTTGCAATGGCATTGCCTTGTAAAACTTCCTGATTTTCTGAGTGAGAACACCCTATTGCCAAAGATCCATTCATGCTCTGAGCTATTAATAGCCAGCAACGGCCTTTGGCAAATGTTTGCGGTGCAGTTTTAAAAAAAGGGCTAAATTTAAGTTTTACATCTTTTTTCACTTCAACGAAGAAAAGTGAGGATATAGTAATGTTGGTTATATAAAGTAGAAAGGCACAACTGTATCATTTTTCAAGTGCTTGACCTTGCTCGTGAAAAAATCCAATGATACGACGGGGTGTTTCTCGGCAAAGGCATATCTTTGATGTGCTAGTTAGTATATATACATGGCTGATGCCTTATTCTAGTTTATCGCTTCTCAGCCTTTCGGCTAAGATCAAAGTGTAGTACCTGTTCCTATCAGCTTAATATCTGATATGTCCTCCATTGGAGGCCGTAGAATTTTAACTGATATTTGACATTTGGCAAATGGGCTTGCTCCGCCTCTGCCATTGGTTCGCCTGGTGTGGCAGTACTTCGAGGAACAGCCCACTCCTCTAGGGGAGTAATGAAATGCAGACCCCCATCCAATGATGCACTGCCTAACACTGCATGGCTTGATACTGGTTTAGGAAATAATTATTATATATTGAAGATAAAAAATAATATTCATATATACATACGTGTGCATTAAGTGTTTTTCCTGGATGTAAAAGTAACTGTAATAGTGTGTTTCATGAATATGTACACCCACAGTGTAGTATGAAAAAGAAACAAGGTTTTCGTGATTGTAAAAAACAACTGTAATAGTACACATGTGTGTATTACGTTTTTTTCTTGGATGCTAAAACAACTGTAATAGTTTCTTTGATGTATCCGTATACCCACAGTGTAGTATGAAAAAGAAACAAGATTTCCTTGAGTGGTAAAACAACTGTAATTGTAAATATGAAATCTACTATGTCTGGCAATTGGTCGAGGTAAGTCACTATGGAAATAGGAAAACGGTCTACAGATTATGCCAGCATCTGGCAAATGCGGGAGATATTTGCACAACACATTCGACAATTTCATGTCAATAATCAATACATGCCACTCAAATGCCTCTTGCAATGGCATTGCCTTGTAAAACTTCCTGATTTTCTGAGTGAGAACACCCTATTGCCAAAGATCCATTCATGCTCTGAGCTATTAATAGCCAGCAACGGCCTTTGGCAAATGTTTGCGGTGCAGTTTTAAAAAAAGGGCTAAATTTTACATTTTTTTTCACTCCAACAAAGAAAAGTGAGGATATAGTAATGTTGGTTATATAAAGTAGAAAGGCACAACTGTATCATTTTTCAAGTGCTTGACCTTGCTCGTGAAAAAATCCAACGATACGAAGGGGTGTTTCTCGGCAAAGGCATATCTTTGATGTGCTAGTTAGTATATATACATGGCTGATGCCTTATTCTAGTTTATCGCTTCTCAGCCTTTCGGCTAAGATCAAAGTGTAGTACCTGTTCGTATCAGCTTAATATCTGATATGTCCTCCATTGGAGGCCGTTGAATTTTAACTGATATTTGACATTTGGCAAATGGGCTTGCTCCGCCTCTGCCGTTGGTTCGCCTGGTGTGGCAGTACTTCGAGGAACAGCCCACTCCTCTAGGGGAGTAATGAAATGCAGACCCCCATCCAATAATGCACTGCCTAACACTGCATGGCTTGATATTGGTTTAGGAAATAATTATTATATATTGAAAATAAAGAATAATATTCATATATACATACGTGTGCATTAAGTGTTTTTCCTGGATGTAAAAGCAACTGTAATAGTGTGTTTCATAAATATGTACACCCACAGTGTAGTATGAAAAAGAAACAAGGTTTTCTTGATTGTAAAAAACAACTGTAATAGTACACATGTGTGTATTACGTTTTTTTCTTGGATGTTAAAACAACTGTAATAGTTTCTTTGATGTATCCGTATACCCACAGTGTAGTATGAAAAAGAAACAAGATTTCCTTGAGTGGTAAAACAACTGTAATTGTAAATATGAAATCTACTATGTCTGGAAATTGGTCGAGGTAAGTCACTATGGAAATAGGAAAACGGTCTACAGATTATGCCAGCATCTGGCAAATGCGGGAGATATTTGCACAACACATTCGACAATTTCATGTCAATAATCAATACATGCCACTCAAATGCCTCTTGCAATGGCATTGCCTTGTAAAACTTCCTGATTTTCTGAGTGAGAACACCCTATTGCCAAAGATCCATTCATGCTCTGAGCTATTAATAGCCAGCAACGGCCTTTGGCAAATGTTTGCGGTGCGGTTTTTAAAAAAGGGCTAAATTTAAGTTTTACATCTTTTTTCACTTCAACGAAGAAAAGTGAGGATATAGTAATGTTGGTTATATAAAGTAGAAAGGCACAACTGTATCATTTTTCAAGTGCTTGACCTTGCTCGTGAAAAAATCCAACGATACGAAGGGGTGTTTCTCGGCAAAGGCATATCTTTGATGTGCTAGTTAGTATATATACATGGCTGATGCCTTATTCTAGTTTATCGCTTCTCAGCCTTTCGGCTAAGATCAAAGTGTAGTACCTGTTCGTATCAGCTTAATATCTGATATGTCCTCCATTGGAGGCCGTTGAATTTTAACTGATATTTGACATTTGGCAAATGGGCTTGCTCCGCCTCTGCCGTTGGTTCGCCTGGTGTGGCAGTACTTCGAGGAACAGCCCACTCCTCTAGGGGAGTAATGAAATGCAGACCCCCATCCAATAATGCACTGCCTAACACTGCATGGCTTGATACTGGTTTAGGAAATAATTATTATATATTGAAAATAAAAAATAATATTCATATATACATACGTGTGCATTAAGTGTTTTTCCTGGATGTAAAAGCAACTGTAATAGTGTGTTTCATAAATATGTACACCCACAGTGTAGTATGAAAAAGAAACAAGGTTTTCTTGATTGTAAAAAACAACTGTAATAGTACACATGTGTGTATTACGTTTTTTTCTTGGATGTTAAAACAACTGTAATAGTTTCTTTGATGTATCCGTATACCCACAGTGTAGTATGAAAAAGAAACAAGATTTCCTTGAGTGGTAAAACAACTGTAATTGTAAATATGAAATATACTATGTCTGGCAATTGGTCGAGGTAAGTCACTATGGAAATAGGAAAACGGTCTACAGATTATGCCAGCATCTGGCAAATGCGGGAGATATTTGCACAACACATTCGACAATTTCATGTCAATAATCAATACATGCCACTCAAATGCCTCTTGCAATGGCATTGCCTTGTAAAACTTCCTGATTTTCTGAGTGAGAACACCCTATTGCCAAAGATCCATTCATGCTCTGAGCTATTAATAGCCAGCAACGGCCTTTGGCAAATGTTTGCGGTGCAGTTTTAAAAAAAGGGCTAAATTTAAGTTTTACATCTTTTTTCACTTCAACGAAGAAAAGTGAGGATATAGTAATGTTGGTTATATAAAGTAGAAAGGCACAACTGTATCATTTTTCAAGTGCTTGACCTTGCTCGTGAAAAAGTCCAACGATACGAAGGGGTGTTTCTCGGCAAAGGCATATCTTTGATGTGCTAGTTAGTATATATACATGGCTGATGCCTTATTCTAGTTTATCGCTTCTCAGCCTTTCGGCTAAGATCAAAGTGTAGTACCTGTTCCTATCAGCTTAATATCTGATATGTCCTCCATTGGAGGCCGTAGAATTTTAACTGATATTTGACATTTGGCAAATGGGCTTGCTCCGCCTCTGCCATTGGTTCGCCTGGTGTGGCAGTACTTCGAGGAACAGCCCACTCCTCTAGGGGAGTAATGAAATGCAGACCCCCATCCAATGATGCACTGCCTAACACTGCATGGCTTGATACTGGTTTAGGAAATAATTATTATATATTGAAAATAAAAAATAATATTCATATATACATACGTGTGCATTAAGTGTTTTTCCTGGATGTAAAAGCAACTGTAATAGTGTGTTTCATAACTATGTACACCCACAGTGTAGTATGAAAAAGAAACAAGGTTTTCTTGATTGTAAAAAACAACTGTAATAGTACACATGTGTGTATTACGTTTTTTTCTTGGATGTTAAAACAACTGTAATAGTTTCTTTCATGTATCCGTATACCCACAGTGTAGTATGAAAAAGAAACAAGATTTCCTTGAGTGGTAAAACAACTGTAATTGTAAATATGAAATCTACTATGTCTGGCAATTGGTCGAGGTAAGTCACTATGGAAATAGGAAAACGGTCTACAGATTATGCCAGCATCTGGCAAATGCGGGAGATATTTGCACAACACATTCGACAATTTCATGTCAATAATCAATACATGCCAAACAAATGCCTCTTGCAATGGCATTGCCTTGTAAAACTTCCTGATTTTCTGAGTGAGAACACCCTATTGCCAAAGATCCATTCATGCTCTGAGCTATTAATAGCCAGCAACGGCCTTTGGCAAATGTTTGCGGTGCAGTTTTAAAAAAAGGGCTAAATTTAAGTTTTACATCTTTTTTCACTTCAACGAAGAAAAGTGAGGATATAGTAATGTTGGTTATATAAAGTAGAAAGGCACAACTGTATCATTTTTCAAGTGCTTGACCTTGCTCGTGAAAAAATGCAACGATACGACGGGGTGTTTCTCGGCAAAGGCATATCTTTGATGTGCTAGTTAGTATATATACATGGCTGATGCCTTATTCTAGTTTATCGCTTCTCAGCCTTTAGGCTAAGATCAAAGTGTAGTACCTGTTCCTATCAGCTTAATATCTGATATGTCCTCCATTGGAGGCCATAGAATTTTAACTGATATTGGACCTTTGGCAAAGGGGCTTGCTCAGCCTCTGCCATTGGTTGGCCTGGTGTGGCAGTACCTCGAGGAACAGCCCACTCCTCTAGGGGAGTAATGAAATGCAGACCCCCATCCAATGATGCACTGCCTAACACTGCATGGCTTGATACTGGTTTAGGAAATAATTATTATATATTGAAAATAAAAAATGATATTCATATATACATACGTGTGCATTAAGTGTTTTTCCTGGATGTAAAAGTAACTGTAATAGTGTGTTTCATAAATATGTACACCCACAGTGTAGTATGAAAAAGAAACAAGGTTTTCGTGATTGTAAAAAACAACTGTAATAGTACACATGTGTGTATTACGTTTTTTTCTTGGATGTTAAAACAACTGTAATAGTTTCTTTCATGTATCCGTATACCCACAGTGTAGTATGAAAAAGAAACAAGATTTCCTTGAGTGGTAAAACAACTGTAATTGTAAATATGAAATATACTATGTCTGGCAATTGGTCGAGGAAAGTGACTATGGAAATAGGAAAACGGTCTACAGATTATGCCAGCATCTGGCAAATGCGGGAGATATTTGCACAACACATTCGACAATTTCATGTCAATAATCAATACATGCCACTCAAATGCCTCTTGCAATGGCATTGCCTTGTAAAACTTCCTGATTTTCTGAGTGAGAACACCCTATTGCCAAAGATCCATTCATGCTCTGAGCTATTAATAGCCAGCAACGGCCTTTGGCAAATGTTTGCGGTGCAGTTTTAAAAAAAGGGCTAAATTTAAGTTTTACATCTTTTTTCACTTCAACGAAGAAAAGTGAGGATATAGTAATGTTGGTTATATAAAGTAGAAAGGCACAACTGTATCATTTTTCAAGTGCTTGACCTTGCTCGTGAAAAAATCCAACGATACGAAGGGGTGTTTCTCGGCAAAGGCATATCTTTGATGTGCTAGTTAGGGTGAGGTTCCACATAGAGCTGGCTGGAATTCGACCAGTTTGAAAAAGTTTGAAAAAAATCGCTAAAAGTCGAATGCGACACGTAAAATTGTCATCGGGTTAGGCATTTTTAGGCGTGTCGAATGCGATGTGGAATCGCTAAACGTCGCATTCGACGTGTTCGAAGTCGAAAGGTCGAAAACGGTTGTGCGAACGCACGAAAGACTTGTCGAATACGATTTTATGCAAATTACCTGGTTGATTGACAGGTTAGGTCGAATGCGACTTTCTAAAAGTCGCATTCGACATATTAATGCGCATTCGACATTTTAAAAGTCGCATTCGATTAGTTAAAAGTCGAATGTGACTTTCATAAATTCGAATGCGACTTCCAGAGTTTTGTCACATTCGACCTTTTCAAAGTGGAATGCGACATTGGATTAGTCGCATGCGACAATAAATTGTCGAATGCGACCATAAAAAATGTAGAATGCGACATTATTTGTTCGCATTCGACATGGAACTGCTCGCATTCGAACTTTAGAAAAGTATAAAAGGGTAGTGAGCAGCTACCTATTTTCATTCAACCCTTGGGTAGCAGAGCGGGTATAACTCTCACCAAGGTGGAACCATAGAGGTCCATGTATCCATTATGCCTTACCTGCCACCCTACGTTGCTGAAAGAGAAGTTTTGCTGTACGGTCTGGTGATGCATCATCTCAACATCCAAGCTGTTATTGCAAATGCCATCAACGTTGAGCAGCAGCGCCGTCAACATGTTCCTGCCCAACGAAGACGGAGACAGCGAGCAGAACCTCGATGGTGGACGCGTCCATGGATTCTGCGACGACCCATACTTGGAAAGTATGAAAGGCTTATTCAAGAACTGAAGAATGAAGATGTAGAAGGCTTCCGTAACTTCATGAGGATGGATCCAGAGATGTACGCTGAAGTTGCAGAGAGGGTCACACCACGTCTCTTCAAGCCAGATTCCAAATTCCGGCCATCTTTAGAACCAGGTCTAAAGTTAACCATCGCACTCCGATACTTTGCTGCTGGGAATGACTACAAGAGTTTGATGTATGCATTTCGTGTTGGGAAGAGCAGTATCGTCCGCATCATCCCAGAAGTTGCAGATGCCATCATCGAAGAATACGGTCAGGAGGTGATTCCAATGCCAACCACCCAAGACGAATGGAAAGCCATCGCAGACCTCTTCGAGACGCGGTGGAATCTCCCACATTGTGTTGGTGCCCTTGACGGGAAGCACGTCCGTATCCAGTGTCCTCCTAGAACAGGCTCCCTCTACTACAACTACAAGAAATTCTTCTCCGTCATTTTGTTTGCATTATGTGATGCAGATTACAAGTTCATTTGGACTGAGGTGGGCTGCAACGGCATAGCCAGTGATGCCCAAATCTTCAACCAATGTGAGCTGAAGGACTTGGTAGAGAACCACACCATCCAGTTCCCAGATGCAGAACCTTTACCTGGTGATGATCGTGACATGCCCTACTTCATTGCAGGTGACGACGCATTCCCTCTCAAGACGTGGTTAATGAAGCCATTTTCTGCAAGAGGTATCGATGTCCGGTGTCGAATCTTCAACTACAGGCTGTCTAGGGGTCGGCGTGTGATTGAAAATACCTTCGGTATTCTTGCCAATCGTTTCCAAGTGTTGTTGGGGAAGATGAAGCAAAAACCAAAGGTTGTGTGCAAGGTTATTTTGGCCTGCATATGCCTCCACAACTTGATGAGGGTGCGCTATCCCAGAGCAAACAACCACCTTGTTCATAGGGAGGATCGACTACACAACGTTGTCCCTGGTGTCTGGAGAAACAATATTCCCTTGGAAGAATTGGAAGTGCAGGGAGGAGCACGAGTAGGAAGACTTGCCAAAGAACAACGAGTCTACCTGAGCCACTACTTCAGCAGTCCAGTGGGAGAAGTTGAATGGCAGAATAGAATGATTGAACAAATGTAAATGAATAAATGATATTCATAAATTGACATTACAACATGTGCACACCAATAGTGATTGTTAATGTATGTAATGAAAATAGTATGTAATAAAATCTTTGTATTTTATTTTATTGTAGTAAAGATGAATATTATTGAAAGAGAGAACCCCACAAATGGGGTAAATGAAACCAAAAATTAGAACCCCTTTCTCCCCCCCCCCCCACGAAAAACAAAAACCCTTATAATGTCACTTGCGCATATAAGTCTCTACCCACCACAATGAAGCAGTTTATATATATATATATATACATATATATATATATATACAAATATATATATATATATATATATATATATATATATATATATATATATATATATATATATATATATATATATATATATATATATATATGTATATATATATATATATATATATATATATATATATATATATATATACAAATATATATATATATATATATATACATATATATATATATATATATATATATATATATACAAATATATATATATATATATATATATATATATATATATATATATATATATATATATATATATATACAAATATATATATATATATATATATATATATATATATACAAATATATATATATATATATATATACAAATATATATATATATATATATATATATATATACAAATATATATATATATATATATATATATATATATATATATATATATATATATATATATATATATATATATATATATATATATATATATATATATATATATACACAGATAGATAGTTTTTTTTGGGGGGGGATGGTGGGGGTAGTAGTATCATATTTTATTTCCAAATAAATTTCATTTAACTTGCAGGGTTTAACCCTTTAATCAGATCAAATTACAGTACAGAAAATTCACAAGTCTTTCTTGAAAGTCCTACTCCTGGTCTCCCTAGGTGGGGTACGTAGTTGGATTGCATCTGTAATATGAATAAAAGTTAGTCACATGTAGAAATATATAATCACGCATCTCTACAAACCAGTAAAAGCAAAATTGCCAAACAATAACATTATTATTTTTTTTTTTTTTGGCAAATTATGCTATGTGTTTTTTTGGAGCTATAAGATATTAATAAATAAACATCAAATAACTATTAGCAATAACTTAACTTCACCATTGTATGTGAAGAGGAGTTATGCTAATAGGAAACTAATGTTTTTTATTCATTATACAGTCCAATGTAAATGCTTTATTATCAAAACAAAATCAAATACAATGTTTTTTGGCACTGAGTAATAAATTATATAAAAAATAAAGTTTAATCTACAAGTACAATTATACAAGTTCTATGGGATATACATCTATATACTATATTTAACTCAACATGCCTTCCAAGGCGTCAAGAGTAGCTGGACTGATGACCGCGGCTGGTTCGGGAGTGGAGACATTCACTGGAGTTGAGAGATTCGATCCAGGGGATGGTGGAGATGTGGATGTCGTAGTAGCCCTGACCGCTGTTGTTGGCGTCGCTGGTCCAACTGCTTGTCCCCAAAATCCACTCGATGATGATGATGCTTGGCTGGAAGTTGGTACTGCCGGAATTGGCTGCAGTGTAGTGTAGGTAGGCTGAGTACGTGCAGGCATCTGCGGTGGAGGCATCTGTGGTCGAGGCATCTGCGGTGGAGGCATCTGCTGTGGAGGCATCTGCTGTGGAGGCATCTGCTGTGGAGGCATAGTCATCTGCATGTATGGTGGCATCTGATATGGGTTATCAATCTGATGCTGTAGTAGCGGAGGAGGGAAGAAACCCGATGACTGTTGTAGGTAGAGGTAGGGAGGCTGTTCTTGAGGTACGCCCAGTATCTCGTCTGTTCTTCGAAGGTATTGGAAGATGGTGTGAAGGACGTGTTGCTGCATGGACATCTGCAGATGTGGATGGACTTCTGTCATCAAAGAAGCAGCAAAGGATGCACCAGCTGCCGCCCGAACTCCCGTTCCAGACTGCTCCTGGGTATGGTGTTGCAGCAAACTGCTGATTTGCTTGGACAGCTGTCTGTTCTGTCGCACCATCTGCGACAATGCAGTGTTGGATGAAGATGCTGTGGCAGCCATTGGAGGACGAGCAGTAGCAGATTCCAGGTTCAGCGACTCCAAGATATCCTCTCCAACTTCGATTGGTTCGATGTTCGATGTGTCTGCAGGAAAATCTCGTGGCTGGTCGTGTGCATCTGGATCAGCAGTGGAAGTAGAAGGTCGACCCAACTTCTTTCTGTAGCTAATTTGCTGCCGGTCGAGGCGCTCTTGTTCACCACCAAGTGACGCTGCATCTGCTGCCACTACGAAGCCAAATTTGGAGTGGAGGAATCTTTCTCTGGAGCGCAATTTTCCTGATGACCCCGATGGCTTGTTGCGCCTGAGTCTGGTGCGAATGTTGAGGTACCATTTGTACAATGGATTGCTCTTGGAGGAGACGAATGGAGAATCTTCTTCCAGGAATCCCATCTGCTTGGCTTTTTCAAACCAGAGTCGATCCCGGTGGCCAGTGCTCTTGTAGTACTCAACCATACTTGCGATCGTAGAGTAAGGGGTGGTCGCCGATCCACTCTGACATCTCAAGCTCCTGCTCCTTGTTCAGCTGAGCTGTCTTGGCCGCTTTCACTTTCTTTTTCTTTGCTGCTGGGCCCTTTCCCTTGCCTTTCCTATTCTTCCCCACTGTCGCCCAATTATCCTCTTCTGATTCCACTTCTTCCCCTTCTTCCTCTTCTTCCTCTTCCTCCTCTTCCTCCTCTTCTTCCTCTTCTTCCTCCCTCTCAACTCTTTCTTGTTCTTCTTCCTCAGGGGCCTCGGATGGTGGAGGTGATGGTGATGGCGGTGATGGTGATGGCGGTGATGGTGATGGCGGTGATGGTGATGGCGGTGATGGTGATGGCGGTGATGGTGATGGCGGTGCTGCTGCTTTGGCTGCCTTGCGTCTGGCTGTGCTCTTGGTGATGGCCATGATGCTGGAGATGTGTGCTGCAGGACCCTCAGGGCAGGAATGAGCTATCCCCTGAAGGGCCTGCCTTTTATATGTTAGCAAAGGTCGAATTCGACTTTTCGTATGTCGAATTCGACATGTTAAAAGTCGCATTCGACTACTGAAAGGTCGAATTCGACCTCCATTTTGTCGAATGCGCACTTATAAATGTCGCATTCGACTCTCTGAAGTCAAATTCGACATTAAAAAGTTCGCATTCGACCTTCAAGGGCGTGGGAAAACTTTACCAATTTGCGTGCGGAAATAAATGGACATTAGTCGAATGCGCATTTGAAATGTCGAATTCGACATTACTGAAGTCAAATTCGACATATATTAATCGCATTCGACCTTTCAAATGTCGAGTATACATTTCATATGTCGAATTCTATTACATTTTGTCGAATTCGACATTTCAAATGGGCATTCGACATTTTCATTGTGGGGAAATAACCACCATGATCAATTTATCGAATGCGTAAGTTTATTTTACGCATTCAATTTCAAATAAGTCGAATGCGACTTCCCAGATGTCGCTTTCGACTTTATGCAAATGAGGAAATGGGAGGTAACTCATTTGCATATCGGAAAAGTCGACTCCGCGCGAATGCGCCAAGATAACGATGTTGGTGCCTTCCCAACCGTTTGGAAGGCCCCAAAATGCGAATGCGACTTTTGATTTTTGAATTCGACTTTTCATATTTCGCGCCAAAAACAAGGTCGAATTTGATTTGCCAAACTAAGGGACAAAAGTTGATTGCGACTTTTTCTAAACGTCGAATTCGACTCAAAAACCTCATTAGCATATCATTTGCATAAAGTCGCATTCCAGCCAGCTCGATGTGGAACCTCACCCTTAGTATATATACATGGCTGATGCCTTATTCTAGTTTATCGCTTCTCAGCCTTTCGGCTAAGATCAAAGTGTAGTACCTGTTCCTATCAGCTTAATATCTGATATGTCCTCCATTGGAGGCCGTAGAATTTTAACTGATATTTGACATTTGGCAAATGGGCTTGCTCTGCCTCTGCCGTTGGTTCGCCTGGTGTGGCAGTACTTCGAGGAACAGCCCACTCCTCTAGGGGAGTAATGAAATGCAGACCCCCATCCAATGATGCACTGCCTAACACTGCATGGCTTGATACTGGTTTAGGAAATAATTATTATATATTGAAAATAAAAAATAATATTCATATATACATACGTGTGCATTAAGTGTTTTTCCTGGATGTAAAAGCAACTGTAATAGTGTGTTTCATAACTATGTACACCCACAGTGTAGTATGAAAAAGAAACAAGGTTTTCTTGATTGTAAAAAACAACTGTAATAGTACACATGTGTGTATTACGTTTTTTTCTTGGATGTTAAAACAACTGTAATAGTTTCTTTCATGTATCCGTATACCCACAGTGTAGTATGAAAAAGAAACAAGATTTCCTTGAGTGGTAAAACAACTGTAATTGTAAATATGAAATCTACTATGTCTGGCAATTGGTCGAGGTAAGTCACTATGGAAATAGGAAAACGGTCTACAGATCATGCCAGCATCTGGCAAATGCGGGAGATATTTGCACAACACATTCGACAATTTCATGTCAATAATCAATACATGCCACTCAAATGCCTCTTGCAATGGCATTGCCTTGTAAAACTTCCTGATTTTCTGAGTGAGAACACCCTATTGCCAAAGATCCATTCATGCTCTGAGCTATTAATAGCCAGCAACGGCCTTTGGCAAATGTTTGCGGTGCAGTTTAAAAAAAAGGGCTAAATTTAAGTTTTACAACTTTTTTCACTTCAACGAAGAAAAGTGAGGATATAGTAATGTTGGTTATATAAAGTAGAAAGGCACAACTGTATCATTTTTCAAGTGCTTGACCTTGCTCGTGAAAAAATCCAATGATACGACGGGGTGTTTCTCGGCAAAGGCATATCTTTGATGTGCTAGTTAGTATATATACATGGCTGATGCCTTATTCTAGTTTATCGCTTCTCAGCCTTTCGGCTAAGATCAAAGTGTAGTACCTGTTCCTATCAGCTTAATATCTGATATGTCCTCCATTGGAGGCCGTAGAATTTTAACTGATATTTGACATTTGGCAAATGGGCTTGCTCCGCCTCTGCCGTTGGTTCGCCTGGTGTGGCAGTACTTCGAGGAACAGCCCACTCCTCTAGGGGAGTAATGAAATGCAGACCCCCATCCAATGATGCACTGCCTAACACTGCATGGCTTGATACTGGTTTAGGAAATAATTATTATATATTGAAAATAAAAAATAATATTCATATATACATACGTGTGCATTAAGTGTTTTTCCTGGATGTAAAAGCAACTGTAATAGTGTGTTTCATAACTATGTACACCCACAGTGTAGTATGAAAAAGAAACAAGGTTTTCTTGATTGTAAAAAACAACTGTAATAGTACACATGTGTGTATTACGTTTTTTTCTTGGATGTTAAAACAACTGTAATAGTTTCTTTCATGTATCCGTATACCCACAGTGTAGTATGAAAAAGAAACAAGATTTCCTTGAGTGGTAAAACAACTGTAATTGTAAATATGAAATCTACTATGTCTGGCAATTGGTCGAGGTAAGTCACTATGGAAATAGGAAAACGGTCTACAGATCATGCCAGCATCTGGCAAATGCGGGAGATATTTGCACAACACATTCGACAATTTCATGTCAATAATCAATACATGCCACTCAAATGCCTCTTGCAATGGCATTGCCTTGTAAAACTTCCTGATTTTCTGAGTGAGAACACCCTATTGCCAAAGATCCATTCATGCTCTGAGCTATTAATAGCCAGCAACGGCCTTTGGCAAATGTTTGCGGTGCAGTTTAAAAAAAAGGGCTAAATTTAAGTTTTACAACTTTTTTCACTTCAACGAAGAAAAGTGAGGATATAGTAATGTTGGTTATATAAAGTAGAAAGGCACAACTGTATCATTTTTCAAGTGCTTGACCTTGCTCGTGAAAAAATCCAATGATACGACGGGGTGTTTCTCGGCAAAGGCATATCTTTGATGTGCTAGTTAGTATATATACATGGCTGATGCCTTATTCTAGTTTATCGCTTCTCAGCCTTTCGGCTAAGATCAAAGTGTAGTACCTGTTCCTATCAGCTTAATATCTGATATGTCCTCCATTGGAGGCCGTAGAATTTTAACTGATATTTGACATTTGGCAAATGGGCTTGCTCCGCCTCTGCCGTTGGTTCGCCTGGTGTGGCAGTACTTCGAGGAACAGCCCACTCCTCTAGGGGAGTAATGAAATGCAGACCCCCATCCAATGATGCACTGCCTAACACTGCATGGCTTGATACTGGTTTAGGAAATAATTATTATATATTGAAAATAAAAAATAATATTCATATATACATACGTGTGCATTAAGTGTTTTTCCTGGATGTAAAAGCAACTGTAATAGTGTGTTTCATAAATATGTACACCCACAGTGTAGTATGAAAAAGAAACAAGGTTTTCTTGATTGTAAAAACAACTGTAATAGTACACATGTGTGTATTACGTTTTTTTCTTGGATGTTAAAACAACTGTAATAGTTTCTTTCATGTATCCGTATACCCACAGTGTAGTATGAAAAAGAAACAAGATTTCCTTGAGTGGTAAAACAACTGTAATTGTAAATATGAAATCTACTATGTCTGGCAATTGGTCGAGGTAAGTCACTATGGAAATAGGAAAACGGTCTATAGATTATGCCAGCATCTGGCAAATGCGGGAGATATTTGCACAACACATTCGACAATTTCATGTCAATAATCAATACATGCCACTCAAATGCCTCTTGCAATGGCATTGCCTTGTAAAACTTCCTGATTTTCTGAGTGAGAACACCCTATTGCCAAAGATCCATTCATGCTCTGAGCTATTAATAGCCAGCAACGGCCTTTGGCAAATGTTTGCGGTGCAGTTTTAAAAAAAGGGCTAAATTTAAGTTTTACATCTTTTTTCACTTCAACGAAGAAAAGTGAGGATATAGTAATGTTGGTTATATAAAGTAGAAAGGCACAACTGTATCATTTTTCAAGTGCTTGACCTTGCTCGTGAAAAAATCCAATGATACGACGGGGTGTTTCTCGGCAAAGGCATATCTTTTATGTGCTAGTTAGTATATATACATGGCTGATGCCTTATTCTAGTTTATCGCTTCTCAGCCTTTCGGCTAAGATCAAAGTGTAGTACCTGTTCCTATCAGCTTAATATCTGATATGTCCTCCATTGGAGGCCGTAGAATTTTAACAAATATTTGACATTTGGCAAATGGGCTTGCTCCGCCTCTGCCGTTGGTTCGCCTGGTGTGGCAGTACTTCGAGGAACAGCCCACTCCTCTAGGGGAGTAATGAAATGCAGACCCCCATCCAATGATGCACTGCCTAACACTGCATGGCTTGATACTGGTTTAGGAAATAATTATTATATATTGAAAATAAAAAATAATATTCATATATACATACGTGTGCATTAAGTGTTTTTCCTGGATGTAAAAGCAACTGTTATAGTGTGTTTCATAAATATGTACACCCACAGTGTAGTATGAAAAAGAAACAAGGTTTTCTTGGTTGTAAAAACAACTGTAATAGTACACATGTGTGTATTACGTTTTTTTCTTGGCTGTTAAAACAACTGTAATAGTTTCTTTCATGTATCCGTATACCCACAGTGTAGTATGAAAAAGAAACAAGATTTCCTTGAGTGGTAAAACAACTGTAATTGTAAATATGAAATCTACTATGTCTGGCAATTGGTCGAGGTAAGTCACTATGGAAATAGGAAAACGGTCTACAGATTATGCCAGCATCTGGCAAATGCGGGAGATATTTGCACAACACATTCGACAATTTCATGTCAATAATCAATACATGCCACTCAAATGCCTCTTGCAATGGCATTGCCTTGTAAAACTTCCTGATTTTCTGAGTGAGAACACCCTATTGCCAAAGATCCATTCATGCTCTGAGCTATTAATAGCCAGCAACGGCCTTTGGCAAATGTTTGCGGTGCAGTTTTAAAAAAAGGGCTAAATTTAAGTTTTACATCTTTTTTCACTTCAACGAAGAAAAGTGAGGATATAGTAATGTTGGTTATATAAAGTAGAAAGGCACAACTGTATCATTTTTCAAGTGCTTGACCTTGCTCGTGAAAAAATCCAATGATACGACGGGGTGTTTCTCGGCAAAGGCATATCTTTGATGTGCTAGTTAGTATATATACATGGCTGATGCCTTATTCTAGTTTATCGCTTCTCAGCCTTTCGGCTAAGATCAAAGTGTAGTACCTGTTCCTATCAGCTTAATATCTGATATGTCCTCCATTGGAGGCCGTAGAATTTTAACTGATATTTGACATTTGGCAAATGGGCTTGCTCCGCCTCTGCCGTTGGTTCGCCTGGTGTGGCAGTACTTCGAGGAACAGCCCACTCCTCTAGGGGAGTAATGAAATGCAGACCCCCATCCAATGATGCACTGCCTAACACTGCATGGCTTGATACTGGTTTAGGAAATAATTATTATATATTGAAAATAAAAAATAATATTCACATATACATACGTGTGCATTAAGTGTTTTTCCTGGATGTAAAAGCAACTGTAATAGTGTGTTTCATAAATATGTACACCCACAGTGTAGTATGAAAAAGAAACAAGGTTTTCTTGATTGTAAAAAACAACTGTAATAGTACACATGTGTGTATTACGTTTTTTTCTTGGATGTTAAAACAACTGTAATAGTTTCTTTCATGTATCCGTATACCCACAGTGTAGTATGAAAAAGAAACAAGATTTCCTTGAGTGGTAAAACAACTGTAATTGTAAATATGAAATCTACTATGTCTGGCAATTGGTCGAGGTAAGTCACTATGGAAATAGGAAAACGGTCTACAGATTATGCCAGCATCTGGCAAATGCGGGAGATATTTGCACAACACATTCGACAATTTCATGTCAATAATCAATACATGCCACTCAAATGCCTCTTGCAATGGCATTGCCTTGTAAAACTTCCTGATTTTCTGAGTGAGAACACCCTATTGCCAAAGATCCATTCATGCTCTGAGCTATTAATAGCCAGCAACGGCCTTTGGCAAATGTTTGCGGTGCAGTTTTAAAAAAAGGGCTAAATTTAAGTTTTACATCTTTTTTCACTTCAACGAAGAAAAGTGAGGATATAGTAATGTTGGTTATATAAAGTAGAAAGGCACAACTGTATCATTTTTCAAGTGCTTGACCTTGCTCGTGAAAAAATCCAACGATACGAAGGGGTGTTTCTCGGCAAAGGCATATCTTTGATGTGCTAGTTAGGGTGAGGTTCCACATAGAGCTGGCTGGAATTCGACCAGTTTGAAAAAGTTTGAAAAAAATCGCTAAAAGTCGAATGCGACACGTAAAATTGTCATCGGGTTAGGCATTTTTAGGCGTGTCGAATGCGATGTGGAATCGCTAAACGTCGCATTCGACGTGTTCGAAGTCGAAAGGTCGAAAACGGTTGTGCGAACGCACGAAAGACTTGTCGAATACGATTTTATGCAAATTACCTGGTTGATTGACAGGTTAGGTCGAATGCGACTTTCTAAAAGTCGCATTCGACATATTAATGCGCATTCGACATTTTAAAAGTCGCATTCGATTAGTTAAAAGTCGAATGCGACTTTCATAAATTCGAATGCGACTTCCAGAGTTTTGTCACATTCGACCTTTTCAAAGTGGAATGCGACATTGGATTAGTCGCATGCGACAATAAATTGTCGAATGCGACCATAAAAAATATAGAATGCGACATTATTTGTTCGCATTCGACATGGAACTGCTCGCATTCGAACTTTAGAAAAGTATAAAAGGGTAGTGAGCAGCTACCTATTTTCATTCAACCCTTGGGTAGCAGAGCGGGTATAACTCTCACCAAGGTGGAACCATAGAGGTCCATGTATCCATTATGCCTTACCTGCCACCCTACGTTGCTGAAAGAGAAGTTTTGCTGTACGGTCTGGTGATGCATCATCTCAACATCCAAGCTGTTATTGCAAATGCCATCAACGTTGAGCAGCAGCGCCGTCAACATGTTCCTGCCCAACGAAGACGGAGACAGCGAGCAGAACCTCGATGGTGGACGCGTCCATGGATTCTGCGACGACCCATACTTGGAAAGTATGAAAGGCTTATTCAAGAACTGAAGAATGAAGATGTAGAAGGCTTCCGTAACTTCATGAGGATGGATCCAGAGATGTACGCTGAAGTTGCAGAGAGGGTCACACCACGTCTCTTCAAGCCAGATTCCAAATTCCGGCCATCTTTAGAACCAGGTCTAAAGTTAACCATCGCACTCCGATACTTTGCTGCTGGGAATGACTACAAGAGTTTGATGTATGCATTTCGTGTTGGGAAGAGCAGTATCGTCCGCATCATCCCAGAAGTTGCAGATGCCATCATCGAAGAATACGGTCAGGAGGTTATTCCAATGCCAACCACCCAAGACGAATGGAAAGCCATCGCAGACCTCTTCGAGACGCGGTGGAATCTCCCACATTGTGTTGGTGCCCTTGACGGGAAGCATGTCCGTATCCAGTGTCCTCCTAGAACAGGCTCCCTCTACTACAACTACAAGAAATTCTTCTCCGTCATTTTGTTTGCATTATGTGATGCAGATTACAAGTTCATTTGGACTGAGGTGGGCTGCAACGGCATAGCCAGTGATGCCCAAATCTTCAACCAATGTGAGCTGAAGGACTTGGTAGAGAACCACACCATCCAGTTCCCAGATGCAGAACCTTTACCTGGTGATGATCGTGACATGCCCTACTTCATTGCAGGTGACGACGCATTCCCTCTCAAGACGTGGTTAATGAAGCCATTTTCTGCAAGAGGTATCGATGTCCGGTGTCGAATCTTCAACTACAGGCTGTCTAGGGGTCGGCGTGTGATTGAAAATACCTTCGGTATTCTTGCCAATCGTTTCCAAGTGTTGTTGGGGAAGATGAAGCAAAAACCAAAGGTTGTGTGCAAGGTTATTTTGGCCTGCATATGCCTCCACAACTTGATGAGGGTGCGCTATCCCAGAGCAAACAACCACCTTGTTGATAGGGAGGATCGACTACACAACGTTGTCCCTGGTGTCTGGAGAAACAATATTCCCTTGGAAGAATTGGAAGTGCAGGGAGGAGCACGAGTAGGAAGACTTGCCAAAGAACAACGAGTCTACCTGAGCCACTACTTCAGCAGTCCAGTGGGAGAAGTTGAATGGCAGAATAGAATGATTGAACAAATGTAAATGAATAAATGATATTCATAAATTGACATTACAACATGTGCACACCAATAGTGATTGTTAATGTATGTAATGAAAATAGTATGTAATAAAATCTTTGTATTTTATTTTATTGTAGTAAAGATGAATATTATTGAAAGAGAGAACCCCACAAATGGGGTAAATGAAACCAAAAATTAGAACCCCTTTCTCCCCCCCCCCCCCCCCACCGAAAAACAAAAACCCTTATAATGTCACTTGCGCATATAAGTCTCTACCCACCACAATGAAGCAGTGTATATATATATATATATATATACATATATATATATATATACAAATATATATATATATATATACAAATATATATATATATATATATATATATATACATATATATATATATATATATATATATATATATATATATACAAATATATATATATATATATATATATATATATATATATATATATATATATATATATACAAATATATATATATATATATATACAAATATATATATATATATATATATATATATACAAATATATATATATATATATATATATATATATATATACAAATATATATATATATATATATATATATATATATATATATATATATATATATATATATATATATATATATATATATATATACACAGATAGATAGTTTTTTTTGGGGGGGGGGGATGGTGGGGGTAGTAGTATCATATTTTATTTCCAAATAAATTTCATTTAACTTGCAGGGTTTAACCCTTTAATCAGATCAAATTACAGTACAGAAAATTCACAAGTCTTTCTTGAAAGTCCTACTCCTGGTCTCCCTAGGTGGGGTACGTAGTTGGATTGCATCTGTAATATGAATAAAAGTTAGTCACATGTAGAAATATATAATCACGCATCTCTACAAACCAGTAAAAGCAAAATTGCCAAACAATAACATTATTTTTATTTTTTTTTGGCAAATTATGCAATGTGTTTTTTTGGAGCTATAAGATATTAATAAATAAACATCAAATAACTATTAGCAATAACTTAACTTCACCATTGTATGTGAAGAGGAGTTATGCTAATAGGAAACTAATGTTTTTTATTCATTATACAGTCCAATGTAAATGCTTTATTATCAAAACAAAATCAAATACAATGTTTTTGGCACTGAGTAATAAATTATATAAAAAATAAAGTTTAATCTACAAGTACAATTATACAAGTTCTATGGGATATACATCTATATACTATATTTAACTCAACATGCCTTCCAAGGCTTCAAGAGTAGCTGGACTGATGACCGCGGCTGGTTCGGGAGTGGAGACATTCACTGGAGTTGAGAGATTCGATCCAGGGGATGGTGGAGATGTGGATGTCGTAGTAGCCCTGACCGCTGTTGTTGGCGTCGCTGGTCCAACTGCTTGTCCCCAAAATCCACTCGATGATGATGATGCTTGGCTGGAAGTTGGTACTGCCGGAATTGGCTGCAGTGTAGTGTAGGTAGGCTGAGTACGTGCAGGCATCTGCGGTGGAGGCATCTGTGGTCGAGGCATCTGCGGTGGAGGCATCTGCTGTGGAGGCATCTGCTGTGGAGGCATCTGCTGTGGAGGCATCTGCTGTGGAGGCATCTGCTGTGGAGGCATAGTCATCTGCATGTATGGTGGCATCTGATATGGGTTATCAATCTGATGCTGTAGTAGCGGAGGAGGGAAGAAACCCGATGACTGTTGTAGGTAGAGGTAGGGAGGCTGTTCTTGAGGTACGCCCAGTATCTCGTCTGTTCTTCGGAAGGTATTGGAAGATGGTGTGAAGGACGTGTTGCTGCATGGACATCTGCAGATGTGGATGGACTTCTGTCATCAAAGAAGCAGCAAAGGATGCACCAGCTGCCGCCCGAACTCCCGTTCCAGACTGCTCTTGGGTATGGTGTTGCAGCAAACTGCTGATTTGCTTGGACAGCTCTCTGTTCTGTCGCACCATCTGCGACAATGCAGTGTTGGATGAAGATGCTGTGGCAGCCATTGGAGGACGAGCAGTAGCAGATTCCAGGTTCAGCGACTCCAAGATATCCTCTCCAACTTCGATTGGTTCGATGTTCGATGTGTCTGCAGGAAAATCTCGTGGCTGGTCGTGTGCATCTGGATCAGCAGTGGAAGTAGAAGGTCGACCCAACTTCTTTCTGTAGCTAATTTGCTGCTGGTCGAGGCGCTCTTGTTCACCACCAAGTGACGCTGCATCTGCTGCCACTACGAAGCCAAATTTGGAGTGGAGGAATCTTTCTCTGGAGCGCAATTTTCCTGATGACCCCGATGGCTTGTTGCGCCTGAGTCTGGTGCGAATGTTGAGGTACCATTTGTACAATGGATTGCTCTTGGAGGAGACGAATGGAGAATCTTCTTCCAGGAATCCCATCTGCTTGGCTTTTTCAAACCAGAGTCGATCCCGGTGGCCAGTGCTCTTGTAGTACTCAACCATACTGCGATCGTAGAGTAAGGGGTGGTCGCCGATCCACTCTGACATCTCAAGCTCCTGCTCCTTGTTCAGCTGAGCTGTCTTGGCCGCTTTCACTTTCTTTTTCTTTGCTGCTGGGCCCTTTCCCTTGCCTTTCCTCTTCTTCCCCACTGTCGCCTCATTATCCTCTTCTGATTCCACTTCTTCCCCTTCTTCCTCTTCTTCCTCTTCCTCCTCTTCCTCCTCTTCTTCCTCTTCTTCCTCCCTCTCAACTCTTTCTTGTTCTTCTTCCTCAGGGGCCTCGGATGGTGGAGGTGATGGTGATGGCGGTGATGGTGATGGCGGTGATGGTGATGGCGGTGATGGTGATGGCGGTGCTGCTGCTTTGGCTGCCTTGCGTCTGGCTGTGCTCTTGGTGATGGCCATGATGCTGGAGATGTGTGCTGCAGGACCCTCAGGGCAGGAATGAGCTATCCCCTGAAGGGCCTGCCTTTTATATGTTAGCAAAGGTCGAATTCGACTTTTCGTATGTCGAATTCGACATGTTAAAAGTCGCATTCGACTACTGAAAGGTCGAATTCGACCTCCATTTTGTCGAATGCGCACTTATAAATGTCGCATTCGACTCTCTGAAGTCGAATTCGACATTAAAAAGTGCGCATTCCACCTTCAAGGGCGTGGGAAAACTTTACCAATTTGCGTGCGGAAATAAATGGACATTAGTTGAATGCGCATTTGAAATGTCGAATTCGACATTACTGAAGTCGAATTCGACATATATTAATCGCATTCGACCTTTCAAATGTCGAGTATACATTTCATATGTCGAATTCTATTACATTTTGTCGAATTCGACATTTCAAATGGGCATTCGACATTTTCATTGTGGGGAAATAACCACCATGATCAATTTATCGAATGCGTAAGTTTATTTTACGCATTCGATTTCAAATAAGTCGAATGCGACTTTAAGAAAGTCGCATTCCACTTGCCAGATGTTGCTTTCGACTTTATGCAAATGAGGAAATGGGAGGTAACTCATTTGCATATCGGAAAAGTCGACTCCGCGCGAATGCGCCAAGATAACGATGTTGGGGCCTTCCCAACCGTTTGGAAGGCCCCAAAATGCGAATGCGACTTTTGATTTTTGAATTCGACTTTTCATATTTCGCGGCAAAAACAAGGTCGAATTTGATTTGCCAAACTAAGGGACAAAAGTCGATTGCGACTTTTTCTAAACGTCGAATTCGACTCAAAAACCTCATTAGCATATCATTTGCATAAAGTCGCATTCCAGCCAGCTCGATGTGGAACCTCACCCTTAGTATATATACATGGCTGATGCCTTATTCTAGTTTATCGCTTCTCAGCCTTTCGGCTAAGATCAAAGTGTAGTACCTGTTCCTATCAGCTTAATATCTGATATGTCCTCCATTGGAGGCCGTAGAATTTTAACTGATATTTGACATTTGGCAAATGGGCTTGCTCCGCCTCTGCCGTTGGTTCGCCTGGTGTGGCAGTACTTCGAGGAACAGCCCACTCCTCTAGGGGAGTAATGAAATGCAGACCCCCATCCAATGATGCACTGCCTAACACTGCATGGCTTGATACTGGTTTAGGAAATAATTATTATATATTGAAAATAAAAAATAATATTCATATATACATACGTGTGCATTAAGTGTTTTTCCTGGATGTAAAAGCAACTGTAATAGTGTGTTTCATAACTATGTACACCCACAGTGTAGTATGAAAAAGAAACAAGGTTTTCTTGATTGTAAAAAACAACTGTAATAGTACACATGTGTATGAGGCGCCGTTGTGGACAAAAGTAAAAAGCACAGCATAAATGCATGTAAAAACTTTGAAATTAACTAAATTTTCAATGAAAAATAAAGAAAAACTTTGAAATGAAATAATTTGCTCTATAAAAATAAACAAAACATTGGAAACTTTTCAAAAAATTTGAAAATAAAAAATATTTACTGAAATTTTCCAAAATATTTCTGTTTTTTGTAAAAAACTTTGAAAAAACTTTGAAATAAAAATTTAATTCTCTATAAAAGTTCAGCAAAATAGTGATTTTTGTTTCACATTTTCTTTGATAATATAACATTTTTCAATGCCTTTCTTTAAAAATCCCAACGCTTTTTACTTTTTTTTTTCAGATAATCTTTTTTTTTTTGGAAGTTTTTCAATTTCTTTTTGGAAGTTTTCTTTCTAAATCTCACTGTAATTTTTATCAATTCTCACTGCGTTTTTTAGCCTCATCCGGGTCCTAGTGAATCACAAAAGCATGTGACGTCACTATATTTAAAATTTCCCGCGCTTGCCCGTGCAAGCTGACAAGGTGGCTGGATCAAGGGAGGCATTCAATAACCTGCTCACCGACGAGCAGTTGAGACTTGAGTCGCATACGGGACGGGACGCCTTAAGCGCCCCTCCTACAGCCCCAGCTGCAGCTTCCCCCGCCGATTGACCATCGGCATCGAATGTCAGCCTGGGAGGAAGCCATCCCAATTCATCACGCCCCAGACCAGCCGTGAGGTCTACTGAAGAGGAGGTCCGAGCAATATTTAGACCTGCTCGGACCTTCACTTCAAACTTCACGAGAACGAGGTTATTTGCGTGTGCCAGTTATTTGACCAGCCGCCATTCGGCCAATTCGTTATCAATCGTGATGAAAGTTGACATACTCATAAGCGGGGGAAGCTGCAGCTGGGGCTGTAGGAGGGGCGCTTAAGGCGTCCCGTATGCGACTCAACTGCTCGTCGGTGAGCAGGTTATTGAATGCCTCCCTTGATCCAGCCATCTTGTCAGCTTGCACTTGCAAGCGCGGGAAATTTTAAAGATAGTGACGTCACATGCTTTTGTGATTCACTAGGACCCGGATGAGGCTAAAAAACGCAGTGAGAATTGATAAAAATTACAGTGAGATTTAGAAAGAAAACTTCCAAAAAGAAATTGAAAAACTTCCAAAAAAAAAAAGATTATCTGAAAAAAAAAGTAAAAAGCGTTGGGATTCTTTAAAGAAAGGCATTGAAAAATGTTATATTATCAAAGAAAATGTGAAACAAAAATCACTATTTTGCTGAACTTTTATAGAGAATTAAATTTTTATTTCAAAGTTTTTTCAAAGTTTTTTACAAAAAATATAAATATTTTGGAAAATTTCAGTAAATATTTTTATTTTCAAAATTTTTGAAAAGTTTCCAATGTTTTGTTTATTTTTATAGAGCAAATTATTTCATTTCAAAGTTTTTCTTTATTTTTCATTGAAAATTTAGTTAATTTCAAAGTTTTTACATGCATTTATACTCATTTATGCTTTTTACTTTTGTCCACAACGGCGCCTCATACATGTGTGTATTACGTTTTTTTCTTGGATGTTAAAACAACTGTAATAGTTTCTTTCATGTATCCGTATACCCACAGTGTAGTATGAAAAAGAAACAAGATTTCCTTGAGTGGTAAAACAACTGTAATTGTAAATATGAAATCTACTATGTCTGGCAATTGGTCGAGGTAAGTCACTATGGAAATAGGAAAACGGTCTACAGATCATGCCAGCATCTGGCAAATGCGGGAGATATTTGCACAACACATTCGACAATTTCATGTCAATAATCAATACATGCCACTCAAATGCCTCTTGCAATGGCATTGCCTTGTAAAACTTCCTGATTTTCTGAGTGAGAACACCCTATTGCCAAAGATCCATTCATGCTCTGAGCTATTAATAGCCAGCAACGGCCTTTGGCAAATGTTTGCGGTGCAGTTTAAAAAAAAGGGCTAAATTTAAGTTTTACAACTTTTTTCACTTCAACGAAGAAAAGTGAGGATATAGTAATGTTGGTTATGTAAAGTAGAAAGGCACAACTGTATCATTTTTCAAGTGCTTGACCTTGCTCGTGAAAAAATCCAATGATACGACGGGGTGTTTCTCGGCAAAGGCATATCTTTGATGTGCTAGTTAGTATATATACATGGCTGATGCCTTATTCTAGTTTATCGCTTCTCAGCCTTTCGGCTAAGATCAAAGTGTAGTACCTGTTCCTATCAGCTTAATATCTGATATGTCCTCCATTGGAGGCCGTAGAATTTTAACTGATATTTGACATTTGGCAAATGGGCTTGCTCCGCCTCTGCCGTTGGTTCGCCTGGTGTGGCAGTACTTCGAGGAACAGCCCACTCCTCTAGGGGAGTAATGAAATGCAGACCCCCATCCAATGATGCACTGCCTAACACTGCATGGCTTGATACTGGTTTAGGAAATAATTATTATATATTGAAAATAAAAAATAATATTCATATATACATACGTGTGCATTAAGTGTTTTTCCTGGATGTAAAAGCAACTGTAATAGTGTGTTTCATAAATATGTACACCCACAGTGTAGTATGAAAAAGAAACAAGGTTTTCTTGATTGTAAAAACAACTGTAATAGTACACATGTGTGTATTACGTTTTTTTCTTGGATGTTAAAACAACTGTAATAGTTTCTTTCATGTATCCGTATACCCACAGTGTAGTATGAAAAAGAAACAAGATTTCCTTGAGTGGTAAAACAACTGTAATTGTAAATATGAAATCTACTATGTCTGGCAATTGGTCGAGGTAAGTCACTATGGAAATAGGAAAACGGTCTACAGATTATGCCAGCATCTGGCAAATGCGGGAGATATTTGCACAACACATTCGACAATTTCATGTCAATAATCAATACATGCCACTCAAATGCCTCTTGCAATGGCATTGCCTTGTAAAACTTCCTGATTTTCTGAGTGAGAACACCCTATTGCCAAAGATCCATTCATGCTCTGAGCTATTAATAGCCAGCAACGGCCTTTGGCAAATGTGTGCGGTGCAGTTTTAAAAAAAGGGCTAAATTTAAGTTTTACATCTTTTTTCACTTCAACGAAGAAAAGTGAGGATACAGTAATGTTGGTTATATAAAGTAGAAAGGCACAACTGTATCATTTTTCAAGTGCTTGACCTTGCTCGTGAAAAAATCCAATGATACGACGGGGTGTTTCTCGGCAAAGGCATATCTTTGATGTGCTAGTTAGTATATATACATGGCTGATGCCTTATTCTAGTTTATCGCTTCTCAGCCTTTCGGCTAAGATCAAAGTGTAGTACCTGTTCCTATCAGCTTAATATCTGATATGTCCTCCATTGGAGGCCGTAGAATTTTAACTGATATTTGACATTTGGCAAATGGGCTTGCTCCGCCTCTGCCGTTGGTTCGCCTGGTGTGGCAGTACTTCGAGGAACAGCCCACTCCTCTAGGGGAGTAATGAAATGCAGACCCCCATCCAATGATGCACTGCCTAACACTGCATGGCTTGATACTGGTTTAGGAAATAATTATTATATATTGAAAATAAAAAATAATATTCATATATACATACGTGTGCATTAAGTGTTTTTCCTGGATGTAAAAGCAACTGTAATAGTGTGTTTCATAAATATGTACACCCACAGTGTAGTATGAAAAAGAAACAAGGTTTTCTTGATTGTAAAAACAACTGTAATAGTACACATGTGTGTATTACGTTTTTTTCTTGGATGTTAAAACAACTGTAATAGTTTCTTTCATGTATCCGTATACCCACAGTGTAGTATGAAAAAGAAACAAGATTTCCTTGAGTGGTAAAACAACTGTAATTGTAAATATGAAATCTACTATGTCTGGCAATTGGTCGAGGTAAGTCACTATGGAAATAGGAAAACGGTCTACAGATTATGCCAGCATCTGGCAAATGCGGGAGATATTTGCACAACACATTCGACAATTTCATGTCAATAATCAATACATGCCACTCAAATGCCTCTTGCAATGGCATTGCCTTGTAAAACTTCCTGATTTTCTGAGTGAGAACACCCTATTGCCAAAGATCCATTCATGCTCTGAGCTATTAATAGCCAGCAACGGCCTTTGGCAAATGTGTGCGGTGCAGTTTTAAAAAAAGGGCTAAATTTAAGTTTTACATCTTTTTTCACTTCAACGAAGAAAAGTGAGGATATAGTAATGTTGGTTATATAAAGTAGAAAGGCACAACTGTATCATTTTTCAAGTGCTTGACCTTGCTCGTGAAAAAATCCAATGATACGACGGGGTGTTTCTCGGCAAAGGCATATCTTTGATGTGCTAGTTAGTATATATACATGGCTGATGCCTTATTCTAGTTTATCGCTTCTCAGCCTTTCGGCTAAGATCAAAGTGTAGTACCTGTTCCTATTAGCTTAATATCTGATATGTCCTCCATTGGAGGCCGTAGAATTTTAACTGATATTTGATATTTGGCAAATGGGCTTGCTCCGCCTCTGCCGTTGGTTCGCCTGGTGTGGCAGTACTTCGAGGAACAGCCCACTCCTCTAGGGGAGTAATGAAATGCAGACCCCCATCCAATGATGCACTGCCTAACACTGCATGGCTTGATACTGGTTTAGGAAATAATTATTATATATTGAAAATAAAAAATAATATTCATATATACATACGTGTGCATTAAGTGTTTTTCCTGGATGTAAAAGCAACTGTAATAGTGTGTTTCATAAATATGTACACCCACAGTGTAGTATGAAAAAGAAACAAGGTTTTCTTGATTGTAAAAACAACTGTAATAGTACACATGTGTGTATTACGTTTTTTCTTGGATGTTAAAACAACTGTAATAGTTTCTTTCATGTATCCGTATACCCACAGTGTAGTATGAAAAAGAAACAAGATTTCCTTGAGTGGTAAAACAACTGTAATTGTAAATATGAAATCTACTATGTCTGGCAATTGGTCGAGGTAAGTCACTATGGAAATAGGAAAACGGTCTACAGATCATGCCAGCATCTGGCAAATGCGGGAGATATTTGCACAACACATTCGACAATTTCATGTCAATAATCAATACATGCCACTCAAATGCCTCTTGCAATGGCATTGCCTTGTAAAACTTCCTGATTTTCTGAGTGAGAACACCCTATTGCCAAAGATCCATTCATGCTCTGAGCTATTAATAGCCAGCAACGGCCTTTGGCAAATGTTTGCGGTGCAGTTTAAAAAAAAGGGCTAAATTTAAGTTTTACAACTTTTTTCACTTCAACGAAGAAAAGTGAGGATATAGTAATGTTGGTTATGTAAAGTAGAAAGGCACAACTGTATCATTTTTCAAGTGCTTGACCTTGCTCGTGAAAAAATCCAATGATACGACGGGGTGTTTCTCGGCAAAGGCATATCTTTGATGTGCTAGTTAGTATATATACATGGCTGATGCCTTATTCTAGTTTATCGCTTCTCAGCCTTTCGGCTAAGATCAAAGTGTAGTACCTGTTCCTATCAGCTTAATATCTGATATGTCCTCCATTGGAGGCCGTAGAATTTTAACTGATATTTGACATTTGGCAAATGGGCTTGCTCCGCCTCTGCCGTTGGTTCGCCTGGTGTGGCAGTACTTCGAGGAACAGCCCACTCCTCTAGGGGAGTAATGAAATGCAGACCCCCATCCAATGATGCACTGCCTAACACTGCATGGCTTGATACTGGTTTAGGAAATAATTATTATATATTGAAAATAAAAAATAATATTCATATATACATACGTGTGCATTAAGTGTTTTTCCTGGATGTAAAAGCAACTGTAATAGTGTGTTTCATAAATATGTACACCCACAGTGTAGTATGAAAAAGAAACAAGGTTTTCTTGATTGTAAAAACAACTGTAATAGTACACATGTGTGTATTACGTTTTTTTCTTGGATGTTAAAACAACTGTAATAGTTTCTTTCATGTATCCGTATACCCACAGTGTAGTATGAAAAAGAAACAAGATTTCCTTGAGTGGTAAAACAACTGTAATTGTAAATATGAAATCTACTATGTCTGGCAATTGGTCGAGGTAAGTCACTATGGAAATAGGAAAACGGTCTACAGATTATGCCAGCATCTGGCAAATGCGGGAGATATTTGCACAACACATTCGACAATTTCATGTCAATAATCAATACATGCCACTCAAATGCCTCTTGCAATGGCATTGCCTTGTAAAACTTCCTGATTTTCTGAGTGAGAACACCCTATTGCCAAAGATCCATTCATGCTCTGAGCTATTAATAGCCAGCAACGGCCTTTGGCAAATGTGTGCGGTGCAGTTTTAAAAAAAGGGCTAAATTTAAGTTTTACATCTTTTTTCACTTCAACGAAGAAAAGTGAGGATACAGTAATGTTGGTTATATAAAGTAGAAAGGCACAACTGTATCATTTTTCAAGTGCTTGACCTTGCTCGTGAAAAAATCCAATGATACGACGGGGTGTTTCTCGGCAAAGGCATATCTTTGATGTGCTAGTTAGTATATATACATGGCTGATGCCTTATTCTAGTTTATCGCTTCTCAGCCTTTCGGCTAAGATCAAAGTGTAGTACCTGTTCCTATCAGCTTAATATCTGATATGTCCTCCATTGGAGGCCGTAGAATTTTAACTGATATTTGACATTTGGCAAATGGGCTTGCTCCGCCTCTGCCGTTGGTTCGCCTGGTGTGGCAGTACTTCGAGGAACAGCCCACTCCTCTAGGGGAGTAATGAAATGCAGACCCCCATCCAATGATGCACTGCCTAACACTGCATGGCTTGATACTGGTTTAGGAAATAATTATTATATATTGAAAATAAAAAATAATATTCATATATACATACGTGTGCATTAAGTGTTTTTCCTGGATGTAAAAGCAACTGTAATAGTGTGTTTCATAAATATGTACACCCACAGTGTAGTATGAAAAAGAAACAAGGTTTTCTTGATTGTAAAAACAACTGTAATAGTACACATGTGTGTATTACGTTTTTTTCTTGGATGTTAAAACAACTGTAATAGTTTCTTTCATGTATCCGTATACCCACAGTGTAGTATGAAAAAGAAACAAGATTTCCTTGAGTGGTAAAACAACTGTAATTGTAAATATGAAATCTACTATGTCTGGCAATTGGTCGAGGTAAGTCACTATGGAAATAGGAAAACGGTCTACAGATTATGCCAGCATCTGGCAAATGCGGGAGATATTTGCACAACACATTCGACAATTTCATGTCAATAATCAATACATGCCACTCAAATGCCTCTTGCAATGGCATTGCCTTGTAAAACTTCCTGATTTTCTGAGTGAGAACACCCTATTGCCAAAGATCCATTCATGCTCTGAGCTATTAATAGCCAGCAACGGCCTTTGGCAAATGTGTGCGGTGCAGTTTTAAAAAAAGGGCTAAATTTAAGTTTTACATCTTTTTTCACTTCAACGAAGAAAAGTGAGGATATAGTAATGTTGGTTATATAAAGTAGAAAGGCACAACTGTATCATTTTTCAAGTGCTTGACCTTGCTCGTGAAAAAATCCAATGATACGACGGGGTGTTTCTCGGCAAAGGCATATCTTTGATGTGCTAGTTAGTATATATACATGGCTGATGCCTTATTCTAGTTTATCGCTTCTCAGCCTTTCGGCTAAGATCAAAGTGTAGTACCTGTTCCTATTAGCTTAATATCTGATATGTCCTCCATTGGAGGCCGTAGAATTTTAACTGATATTTGATATTTGGCAAATGGGCTTGCTCCGCCTCTGCCGTTGGTTCGCCTGGTGTGGCAGTACTTCGAGGAACAGCCCACTCCTCTAGGGGAGTAATGAAATGCAGACCCCCATCCAATGATGCACTGCCTAACACTGCATGGCTTGATACTGGTTTAGGAAATAATTATTATATATTGAAAATAAAAAATAATATTCATATATACATACGTGTGCATTAAGTGTTTTTCCTGGATGTAAAAGCAACTGTAATAGTGTGTTTCATAAATATGTACACCCACAGTGTAGTATGAAAAAGAAACAAGGTTTTCTTGATTGTAAAAACAACTGTAATAGTACACATGTGTGTATTACGTTTTTTCTTGGATGTTAAAACAACTGTAATAGTTTCTTTCATGTATCCGTATACCCACAGTGTAGTATGAAAAAGAAACAAGATTTCCTTGAGTGGTAAAACAACTGTAATTGTAAATATGAAATCTACTATGTCTGGCAATTGGTCGAGGTAAGTCACTATGGAAATAGGAAAACGGTCTACAGATTATGCCAGCATCTGGCAAATGCGGGAGATATTTGCACAACACATTCGACAATTTCATGTCAATAATCAATACATGCCACTCAAATGCCTCTTGCAATGGCATTGCCTTGTAAAACTTCCTGATTTTCTGAGTGAGAACACCCTATTGCCAAAGATCCATTCATGCTCTGAGCTATTAATAGCCAGCAACGGCCTTTGGCAAATGTTTGCGGTGCAGTTTTAAAAAAGGGCTAAATTTAAGTTTTACATCTTTTTTCACTTCAACGAAGAAAAGTGAGGATATAGTAATGTTGGTTATATAAAGTAGAAAGGCACAACTGTATCATTTTTCAAGTGCTTGACCTTGCTCGTGAAAAAATCCAACGATGCGAAGGGGTGTTTCTCGGCAAAGGCATATCTTTGATGTGCTAGTTAGTATATATACATGGCTGATGCCTTATTCTAGTTTATCGCTTCTCAGCCTTTCGGCTAAGATCAAAGTGTAGTACCTGTTCCTATCAGCTTAATATCTGATATGTCCTCCATTGGAGGCCGTAGAATTTTAACTGATATTTGACATTTGGCAAATGGGCTTGCTCCGCCTCTGCCGTTGGTTCGCCTGGTGTGGCAGTACTTCGAGGAACAGCCCACTCCTCTAGGGGAGTAATGAAATGCAGACCCCCATCCAATGATGCACTGCCTAACACTGCATGGCTTGATACTGGTTTAGGAAATAATTATTATATATTGAAAATAAAAAATAATATTCATATATACATACGTGTGCATTAAGTGTTTTTCCTGGATGTAAAAGCAACTGTAATAGTGTGTTTCATAAATATGTACACCCACAGTGTAGTATGAAAAAGAAACAAGGTTTTCTTGATTGTAAAAAACAACTGTAATAGTACACATCTGTGTATTACGTTTTTTTCTTGGATGTTAAAACAACTGTAATAGTTTCTTTCATGTATCCGTATACCCACAGTGTAGTATGAAAAAGAAACAAGATTTCCTTGAGTGGTAAAACAACTGTAATTGTAAATATGAAATCTACTATGTCTGGCAATTGGTCGAGGTAAGTCACTATGGAAATAGGAAAACGGTCTACAGATTATGCCAGCATCTGGCAAATGCGGGAGATATTTGCACAACACATTCGACAATTTCATGTCAATAATCAATACATGCCACTCAAATGCCTCTTGCAATGGCATTGCCTTGTAAAACTTCCTGATTTTCTGAGTGAGAACACCCTATTGCCAAAGATCCATTCATGCTCTGAGCTATTAATAGCCAGCAACGGCCTTTGGCAAATGTTTGCGGTGCAGTTTTAAAAAAAGGGCTAAATTTAAGTTTTACATCTTTTTTCACTTCAACGAAGAAAAGTGAGGATATAGTAATGTTGGTTATATAAAGTAGAAAGGCACAACTGTATCATTTTTCAAGTGCTTGACCTTGCTCGTGAAAAAATCCAACGATACGAAGGGGTGTTTCTCGGCAAAGGCATATCTTTGATGTGCTAGTTAGTATATATACATGGCTGATGCCTTATTCTAGTTTATCGCTTCTCAGCCTTTCGGCTAAGATCAAAGTGTAGTACCTGTTCCTATCAGCTTAATATCTGATATGTCCTCCATTGGAGGCCATAGAATTTTAACTGATATTTGACATTTGGCAAATGGGCTTGCTCCGCCTCTGCCATTGGTTCGCCTGGTGTGGCAGTACTTCGAGGAACAGCCCACTCCTCTAGGGGAGTAATGAAATGCAGACCCCCATCCAATGATGCACTGCCTAACACTGCATGGCTTGATACTGGTTTAGGAAATAATTATTATATATTGAAAATAAAAAATAATATTCATATATACATACGTGTGCATTAAGTGTTTTTCCTGGATGTAAAAGCAACTGTAATAGTGTGTTTCATAAATATGTACACCCACAGTGTAGTATGAAAAAGAAACAAGGTTTTCTTGATTGTAAAAAACAACTGTAATAGTACACATGTGTGTATTACGTTTTTTTCTTGGATGTTAAAACAACTGTAATAGTTTCTTTGATGTATCCGTATACCCACAGTGTAGTATGAAAAAGAAACAAGATTTCCTTGAGTGGTAAAACAACTGTAATTGTAAATATGAAATCTACTATGTCTGGCAATTGGTCGAGGTAAGTCACTATGGAAATAGGAAAACGGTCTACAGATTATGCCAGCATCTGGCAAATGCGGGAGATATTTGCACAACACATTCGACAATTTCATGTCAATAATCAATACATGCCACTCAAATGCCTCTTGCAATGGCATTGCCTTGTAAAACTTCCTGATTTTCTGAGTGAGAACACCCTATTGCCAAAGATCCATTCATGCTCTGAGCTATTAATAGCCAGCAATGGCCTTTGGCAAATGTTTGCGGTGCAGTTTAAAAAAAAGGGCTAAATTTAAGTTTTACATCTTTTTTCACTTCAACGAAGAAAAGTGAGGATATAGTAATGTTGGTTATATAAAGTAGAAAGGCACAACTGTATCATTTTTCAAGTGCTTGACCTTGCTTGTGAAAAAATCCAACGATACGAAGGGGTGTTTCTCGGCAAAGGCATATCTTTGATGTGCTAGTTAGTATATATACATGGCTGATGCCTTATTCTAGTTTATCGCTTCTCAGCCTTTCGGCTAAGATCAAAGTGTAGTACCTGTTCCTATCAGCTTAATATCTGATATGTCCTCCATTGGAGGCCATAGAATTTTAACTGATATTTGACATTTGGCAAATGGGCTTGCTCCGCCTCTGCCATTGGTTCGCCTGGTGTGGCAGTACTTCGAGGAACAGCCCACTCCTCTAGGGGAGTAATGAAATGCAGACCCCCATCCAATGATGCACTGCCTAACACTGCATGGCTTGATACTGGTTTAGGAAATAATTATTATATATTGAAAATAAAAAATAATATTCATATATACATACGTGTGCATTAAGTGTTTTTCCTGGATGTAAAAGCAACTGTAATAGTGTGTTTCATAAATATGTACACCCACAGTGTAGTATGAAAAAGAAACAAGGTTTTCTTGATTGTAAAAACAACTGTAATAGTACACATGTGTGTATTACGTTTTTTTCTTGGATGTTAAAACAACTGTAATAGTTTCTTTCATGTATCCGTATACCCACAGTGTAGTATGAAAAAGAAACAAGATTTCCTTGAGTGGTAAAACAACTGTAATTGTAAATATGAAATCTACTATGTCTGGCAATTGGTCGAGGTAAGTCACTATGGAAATAGGAAAACGGTCTACAGATTATGCCAGCATCTGGCAAATGCGGGAGATATTTGCACAACACATTCGACAATTTCATGTCAATAATCAATACATGCCACTCAAATGCCTCTTGCAATGGCATTGCCTTGTAAAACTTCCTGATTTTCTGAGTGAGAACACCCTATTGCCAAAGATCCATTCATGCTCTGAGCTATTAATAGCCAGCAACGGCCTTTGGCAAATGTTTGCGGTGCAGTTTTAAAAAAAGGGCTAAATTTAAGTTTTACATCTTTTTTCACTTCAACGAAGAAAAGTGAGGATATAGTAATGTTGGTTATATAAAGTAGAAAGGCACAACTGTATCATTTTTCAAGTGCTTGACCTTGCTCGTGAAAAAATCCAACGATACGAAGGGGTGTTTCTCGGCAAAGGCATATCTTTGATGTGCTAGTTAGTATATATACATGGCTGATGCCTTATTCTAGTTTATCGCTTCTCAGCCTTTCGGCTAAGATCAAAGTGTAGTACCTGTTCCTATCAGCTTAATATCTGATATGTCCTCCATTGGAGGCCGTAGAATTTTAACTGATATTTGACATTTGGCAAATGGGCTTGCTCCGCCTCTGCCGTTGGTTCGCCTGGTGTGGCAGTACTTCGAGGAACAGCCCACTCCTCTAGGGGAGTAATGAAATGCAGACCCCCATCCAATGATGCACTGCCTAACACTGCATGGCTTGATACTGGTTTAGGAAATAATTATTATATATTGAAAATAAAAAATAATATTCATATATACATACGTGTGCATTAAGTGTTTTTCCTGGATGTAAAAGCAACTGTAATAGTGTGTTTCATAAATATGTACACCCACAGTGTAGTATGAAAAAGAAACAAGGTTTTCTTGATTGTAAAAAACAACTGTAATAGTACACATGTGTGTATTACGTTTTTTTCTTGGATGTTAAAACAACTGTAATAGTTTCTTTCATGTATCCGTATACCCACAGTGTAGTATGAAAAAGAAACAAGATTTCCTTGAGTGGTAAAACAACTGTAATTGTAAATATGAAATCTACTATGTCTGGCAATTGGTCGAGGTAAGTCACTATGGAAATAGGAAAACGGTCTACAGATTATGCCAGCATCTGGCAAATGCGGGAGATATTTGCACAACACATTCGACAATTTCATGTCAATAATCAATACATGCCACTCAAATGCCTCTTGCAATGGCATTGCCTTGTAAAACTTCCTGATTTTCTGAGTGAGAACACCCTATTGCCAAAGATCCATTCATGCTCTGAGCTATTAATAGCCAGCAACGGCCTTTGGCAAATGTTTGCGGTGCAGTTTTAAAAAAAGGGCTAAATTTAAGTTTTACATCTTTTTTCACTTCAACGAAGAAAAGTGAGGATATAGTAATGTTGGTTATATAAAGTAGAAAGGCACAACTGTATCATTTTTCAAGTGCTTGACCTTGCTCGTGAAAAAATCCAACGATACGAAGGGGTGTTTCTCGGCAAAGGCATATCTTTGATGTGCTAGTTAGTATATATACATGGCTGATGCCTTATTCTAGTTTATCGCTTCTCAGCCTTTCGGCTAAGATCAAAGTGTAGTACCTGTTCCTATCAGCTTAATATCTGATATGTCCTCCATTGGAGGCCATAGAATTTTAACTGATATTTGACATTTGGCAAATGGGCTTGCTCCGCCTCTGCCATTGGTTCGCCTGGTGTGGCAGTACTTCGAGGAACAGCCCACTCCTCTAGGGGAGTAATGAAATGCAGACCCCCATCCAATGATGCACTGCCTAACACTGCATGGCTTGATACTGGTTTAGGAAATAATTATTATATATTGAAAATAAAAAATAATATTCATATATACATACGTGTGCATTTAGTGTTTTTCCTGGATGTAAAAGCAACTGTAATAGTGTGTTTCATAAATATGTACACCCACAGTGTAGTATGAAAAAGAAACAAGGTTTTCTTGATTGTAAAAAACAACTGTAATAGTACACATGTGTGTATTACGTTTTGTTCTTGGATGTTAAAACAACTGTAATAGTTTCTTTCATGTATCCGTATACCCACAGTGTAGTATGAAAAAGAAACAAGATTTCCTTGAGTGGTAAAACAACTGTAATTGTAAATATGAAATCTACTATGTCTGGCAATTGGTCGAGGTAAGTCACTATGGAAATAGGAAAACGGTCTACAGATTATGCCAGCATCTGGCAAATGCGGGAGATATTTGCACAACACATTCGACAATTTCATGTCAATAATCAATACATGCCACTCAAATGCCTCTTGCAATGGCATTGCCTTGTAAAACTTCCTGATTTTCTGAGTGAGAACACCCTATTGCCAAAGATCCATTCATGCTCTGAGCTATTAATAGCCAGCAATGGCCTTTGGCAAATGTTTGCGGTGCAGTTTAAAAAAAAGGGCTAAATTTAAGTTTTACATCTTTTTTCACTTCAACGAAGAAAAGTGAGGATATAGTAATGTTGGTTATATAAAGTAGAAAGGCACAACTGTATCATTTTTCAAGTGCTTGACCTTGCTTGTGAAAAAATCCAACGATACGAAGGGGTGTTTCTCGGCAAAGGCATATCTTTGATGTGCTAGTTAGTATATATACATGGCTGATGCCTTATTCTAGTTTATCGCTTCTCAGCCTTTCGGCTAAGATCAAAGTGTAGTACCTGTTCCTATCAGCTTAATATCTGATATGTCCTCCATTGGAGGCCATAGAATTTTAACTGATATTTGACATTTGGCAAATGGGCTTGCTCCGCCTCTGCCATTGGTTCGCCTGGTGTGGCAGTACTTCGAGGAACAGCCCACTCCTCTAGGGGAGTAATGAAATGCAGACCCCCATCCAATGATGCACTGCCTAACACTGCATGGCTTGATACTGGTTTAGGAAATAATTATTATATATTGAAAATAAAAAATAATATTCATATATACATACGTGTGCATTAAGTGTTTTTCCTGGATGTAAAAGCAACTGTAATAGTGTGTTTCATAAATATGTACACCCACAGTGTAGTATGAAAAAGAAACAAGGTTTTCTTGATTGTAAAAAACAACTGTAATAGTACACATGTGTGTATTACGTTTTTTTCTTGGATGTTAAAACAACTGTAATAGTTTCTTTCATGTATCCGTATACCCACAGTATAGTATGAAAAAGAAACAAGATTTCCTTGAGTGGTAAAACAACTGTAATTGTAAATATGAAATCTACTATGTCTGGCAATTGGTCGAGGTAAGTCACTATGGAAATAGGAAAACGGTCTACAGATTATGCCAGCATCTGGCAAATGCGGGAGATATTTGCACAACACATTCGACAATTTCATGTCAATAATCAATACATGCCACTCAAATGCCTCTTGCAATGGCATTGCCTTGTAAAACTTCCTGATTTTCTGAGTGAGAACACCCTATTGCCAAAGATCCATTCATGCTCTGAGCTATTAATAGCCAGCAACGGCCTTTGGCAAATGTTTGCGGTGCAGTTTTAAAAAAAGGGCTAAATTTAAGTTTTACATCTTTTTTCACTTCAACGAAGAAAAGTGAGGATATAGTAATGTTGGTTATATAAAGTAGAAAGGCACAACTGTATCATTTTTCAAGTGCTTGACCTTGCTCGTGAAAAAATCCAACGATACGAAGGGGTGTTTCTCGGCAAAGGCATATCTTTGATGTGCTAGTTAGTATATATACATGGCTGATGCCTTATTCTAGTTTATCGCTTCTCAGCCTTTCGGCTAAGATCAAAGTGTAGTACCTGTTCCTATCAGCTTAATATCTGATATGTCCTCCATTGGAGGCCATAGAATTTTAACTGATATTTGACATTTGGCAAATGGGCTTGCTCCGCCTCTGCCATTGGTTCGCCTGGTGTGGCAGTACTTCGAGGAACAGCCCACTCCTCTAGGGGAGTAATGAAATGCAGACCCCCATCCAATGATGCACTGCCTAACACTGCATGGCTTGATACTGGTTTAGGAAATAATTATTATATATTGAAAATAAAAAATAATATTCATATATACATACGTGTGCATTAAGTGTTTTTCCTGGATGTAAAAGCAACTGTAATAGTGTGTTTCATAAATATGTACACCCACAGTGTAGTATGAAAAAGAAACAAGGTTTTCGTGATTGTAAAAAACAACTGTAATAGTACACATGTGTGTATTACGTTTTTTTCTTGGATGTTAAAACAACTGTAATAGTTTCTTTCATGTATCCGTATACCCACAGTGTAGTATGAAAAAGAAACAAGATTTCCTTGAGTGGTAAAACAACTGTAATTGTAAATATGAAATCTACTATGTCTGGCAATTGGTCGAGGTAAGTCACTATGGAAATAGGAAAACGGTCTACAGATTATGCCAGCATCTGGCAAATGCGGGAGATATTTGCACAACACATTCGACAATTTCATGTCAATAATCAATACATGCCACTCAAATGCCTCTTGCAATGGCATTGCCTTGTAAAACTTCCTGATTTTCTGAGTGAGAACACCCTATTGCCAAAGATCCATTCATGCTCTGAGCTATTAATAGCCAGCAATGGCCTTTGGCAAATGTTTGCGGTGCAGTTTAAAAAAAAGGGCTAAATTTAAGTTTTACATCTTTTTTCACTTCAACGAAGAAAAGTGAGGATATAGTAATGTTGGTTATATAAAGTAGAAAGGCACAACTGTATCATTTTTCAAGTGCTTGACCTTGCTTGTGAAAAAATCCAACGATACGAAGGGGTGTTTCTCGGCAAAGGCATATCTTTGATGTGCTAGTTAGTATATATACATGGCTGATGCCTTATTCTAGTTTATCGCTTCTCAGCCTTTCGACTAAGATCAAAGTGTAGTACCTGTTCCTATCAGCTTAATATCTGATATGTCCTCCATTGGAGGCCATAGAATTTTAACTGATATTTGACATTTGGCAAATGGGCTTGCTCCGCCTCTGCCATTGGTTCGCCTGGTGTGGCAGTACTTCGAGGAACAGCCCACTCCTCTAGGGGAGTAATGAAATGCAGACCCCCATCCAATGATGCACTGCCTAATACTGCATGGCTTGATACTGGTTTAGGAAATAATTATTATATATTGAAAATAAAAAATAATATTCATATATACATACGTGTGCATTAAGTGTTTTTCCTGGATGTAAAAGCAACTGTAATAGTGTGTTTCATAAATATGTACACCCACAGTGTAGTATGAAAAAGAAACAAGGTTTTCTTGATTGTAAAAAACAACTGTAATAGTACACATGTGTGTATTACGTTTTTTTCTTGGATGTTAAAACAACTGTAATAGTTTCTTTGATGTATCCGTATACCCACAGTGTAGTATGAAAAAGAAACAAGATTTCCTTGAGTGGTAAAACAACTGTAATTGTAAATATGAAATCTACTATGTCTGGCAATTGGTCGAGGTAAGTCACTATGGAAATAGGAAAACGGTCTACAGATCATGCCAGCATCTGGCAAATGCTGGAGATATTTGCACAACACATTCGACAATTTCATGTCAATAATCAATACATGCCACTCAAATGCCTCTTGCAATGGCATTGCCTTGTAAAACTTCCTGATTTTCTGAGTGAGAACACCCTATTGCCAAAGATCCATTCATGCTCTGAGCTATTAATAGCCAGCAACGGCCTTTGGCAAATGTTTGCGGTGCAGTTTTAAAAAAAGGGCTAAATATAATTTTTACATCTTTTTTCACTTCAACGAAGAAAAGTGAGGATATAGTAATGTTGGTTTTATAAAGTAGAAAGGCACAACTGTGTCATTTTTCAAGTGCTTGACCTTGCTCGTGAAAAAATCCAACGATACGAAGGGGTGTTTCTCGGCAAAGGCATATCTTTGATGTGCTAGTTAGTATATATACATGGCTGATGCCTTATTCTAGTTTATCGCTTCTCAGCCTTTCGGCTAAGATCAAAGTGTAGTACCTGTTCGTATCAGCTTAATATCTGATATGTCCTCCATTGGAGGCCGTTGAATTTTAACTGATATTTGACATTTGGCAAATGGGCTTGCTCCGCCTCTGCCATTGGTTCGCCTGGTGTGGCAGTACTTCGAGGAACAGCCCACTCCTCTAGGGGAGTAATGAAATGCAGACCCCCATCCAATGATGCACTGCCTAACACTGCATGGCTTGATACTGGTTTAGGAAATAATTATTATATATTGAAAATAAAAAATAATATTCATATATACATACGTGTGCATTAAGTGTTTTTCCTGGATGTAAAAGCAACTGTAATAGTGTGTTTCATAACTATGTACACCCACAGTGTAGTATGAAAAAGAAACAAGGTTTTCTTGATTGTAAAAAACAACTGTAATAGTACACATGTGTGTATTACGTTTTTTTCTTGGATGTTAAAACAACTGTAATAGTTTCTTTCATGTATCCGTATACCCACAGTGTAGTATGAAAAAGAAACAAGATTTCCTTGAGTGGTAAAACAACTGTAATTGTAAATATGAAATATACTATGTCTGGCAATTGGTCGAGGTAAGTCACTATGGAAATAGGAAAACGGTCTACAGATTATGCCAGCATCTGGCAAATGCGGGAGATATTTGCACAACACATTCGACAATTTCATGTCAATAATCAATACATGCCACTCAAATACCTCTTGCAATGGCATTGCCTTGTAAAACTTCCTGATTTTCTGAGTGAGAACACCCTATGGCCAAAGATCCATTCATGCTCTGAGCTATTAATAGCCAGCAACGGCCTTTGGCAAATGTTTGCGGTGCAGTTTTAAAAAAAGGGCTAAATTTAAGTTTTACATCTTTTTTCACTTCAACGAAGAAAAGTGAGGATATAGTAATGTTGGTTATATAAAGTAGAAAGGCACAACTGTATCATTTTTCAAGTGCTTGACCTTGCTCGTGAAAAAATCCAACGATACGACGGGTCGTTTCTCGGCAAAGGCATATCTTTGATGTGCTAGTTAGTATATATACATGGCTGATGCCTTATTCTAGTTTATCGCTTCTCAGCCTTTCGGCTAAGATCAAAGTGTAGTACCTGTTCCTATCAGCTTAATATCTGATATGTCCTCCATTGGAGGCCGTAGAATTTTAACTGATATTTGACATTTGGCAAATGGGCTTGCTCCGCCTCTGCCGTTGGTTCGCCTGGTGTGGCAGTACTTCGAAAACAGCCCACTCCTCTAGGGGAGTAATGAAATGCAGACCCCCATCCAATGATGCACTGCCTAACACTGCATGGCTTGATACTGGTTTAGGAAATAATTATTATATATTGAAAATAAAAAATAATATTCATATATACATACGTGTGCATTAAGTGTTTTTCCTGGATGTAAAAGCAACTGTAATAGTGTGTTTCATAAAAAATATGTACACCCACAGTGTAGTATGAAAAAGAAACAAGGTTTTATAGATTGTAAAAAACAACTGTAATAGTACACATGTGTGTATTACGTTTTTTTCTTGGATGTTAAAACAACTGTAATAGTTTCTTTCATGTATCCGTATACCAACAGTGTAGTATGAAAAAGAAACAAGATTTCCTTGAGTGGTAAAACAACTGTAATTGTAAATATGAAATCTACTATGTCTGGCAATTGGTCGAGGTAAGTCACTATGGAAATAGGAAAATGGTCTACAGATTATGCCAGCATCTGGCAAATGCGGGAGATATTTGCACAACACATTCGACAATTTCATGTCAATAATCAATACATGCCACTCAAATGCCTCTTGCAATGGCATTGCCTTGTAAAACTTCCAGATTTTCTGAGTGAGAACACCCTATTGCCAAAGATCCATTCATGCTCTGAGCTATTAATAGCCAGCAACGGCCTTTGGCAAATGTTCGCGGTGCAGTTTTCAAAAAGGGGCTAAATTTAAGTTTTACATCTTTTTTCACTTCAACGAAGAAAAGTGAGGATATAGTAATGTTGGTTATATAAAGTAGAAAGGCACAACTGTATCATTTTTCAAGTGCTTGACCTTGCTCGTGAAAAAATCCAACGATACGAAGGGGTGTTTCTCGCCAAAGGCATATCTTTGATGTGCTAGTTAGTATATATACATGGCTGATGCCTTATTCTAGTTTATCGCTTCTCAGCCTTTCGGCTAAGATCAAATTGTAGTACCTGTTCCTGTCAGCTTAATATCTGATATGTCCTCCATTGGAGGCCGCAGAATTTTAACTGATATTTGACATTTGGCAAATGGGCTTGCTCCGCCTCTGCCATTGGTTGGCCTGGTGTGGCAGTACTTCGAGGAACAGCCCACTCCTCTAGGGGAGTAATGAAATGCAGACCCCCATCCAATGATGCACTGCCTAACACTGCATGGCTTGATACTGGTTTAGGAAATAATTATTATATATTGAAAAAAAAAAATGATATTCATATATACATACGTGTGCATTAAGTGTTTTTCCTGGATGTAAAAGCAACTGTAATAGTGTGTTTCATAAATATGTACACCCACAGTGTAGTATGAAAAAGAAGCAAGGTTTTCTTGATTGTAAAAAACAACTGTAATAGTACACATGTGTGTATTACGTTTTTTTCTTGGATGTTAAAACAACTGTAATAGTTTCTTTCATGTATCCGTATACCAACAGTGTAGTATGAAAAAAGAAACAAGATTTCCTTGAGTGGTAAAACAACTGTAATTGTAAATATGAAATATACTATGTCTGGCAATTTGTCGAGGTAAGTCACTATGGAAATAGGAAAACGGTCTACAGATTATGCCAGCATCTGGCAAATGCGGGAGATATTTGCACAACACATTCGACAATTTCATGTCAATAATCAATACATGCCACTCAAATGCCTCTTGCAATTGCATTGCCTTGTAAAACTTCCTGATATTCTGAGTGAGAACACCCTATATTGCCAAATATTCATTCATGCTCTGAGCTATTAATAGCCAGCAACGGCCTTTGGCAAATGTTTGCGGTGCAGTTTTAAAAAAAGGGCTAAATTTAAGTTTTACATCTTTTTTCACTTCAACGAAGAAAAGTGAGGATATAGTAATGTTGGTTATATAAAGTAGAAAGGCACAACTGTATCATTTTTCAAGTGCTTGACCTTGCTCGTGAAAAAATCCAACGATACGAAGGGGTGTTTCTCGGCAAAGGCATATCTTTGATGTGCTAGTTAGTATATATACATGGCTGATGCGTTATTCTAGTTTATCGCTTCTCAGCCTTTCGGCTAAGATCAAAGTGTAGTACCTGTTCCTATCAGCTTAATATCTGATATGTCCTCCATTGGAGGCCGTAGAATTTTAACTGATATTTGACATTTGGCAAATGGGCTTGCTCCGCCTCTGCCATTGGTTGGCCTGGTGTGGCAGTACTTCGAGGAACAGCCCACTCCTCTAGGGGAGTAATGAAATGCAGACCCCCATCCAATGATGCACTGCCTAACACTGCATGGCTTGATACTGGTTTAGGAAATAATTATTATATATTGAAAAAAAAAAATGATATTCATATATACATACGTGTGCATTAAGTGTTTTTCCTGGATGTAAAAGTAACTGTAATAGTGTGTTTCATAAATATGTACACCCACAGTGTAGTATGAAAAAGAAACAAGGTTTTATAGATTGTAAAAAACAACTGTAATAGTACACATGTGTGTATTACGTTTTTTTCTTGGATGTTAAAACAACTGTAATAGTTTCTTTCATGTATCCGTATACCAACAGTGTAGTATGAAAAAGAAACAAGATTTCCTTGAGTGGTAAAACAACTGTAATTGTAAATATGAAATCTACTATGTCTGGCAATTGGTCGAGGTAAGTCACTATGGAAATAGGAAAATGGTCTACAGATTATGCTAGCATCTGGCAAATGCGGGAGATATTTGCACAACACATTCGACAATTTCATGTCAATAATCAATACATGCCACTCAAATGCCTCTTGCAATGGCATTGCCTTGTAAAACTTCCAGATTTTCTGAGTGAGAACACCCTATTGCCAAAGATCCATTCATGCTCTGAGCTATTAATAGCCAGCAACGGCCTTTGGCAAATGTTCGCGGTGCAGTTTTCAAAAAGGGGCTAAATTTAAGTTTTACATCTTTTTTCACTTCAACGAAGAAAAGTGAGGATATAGTAATGTTGGTTATATAAAGTAGAAAGGCACAACTGTATCATTTTTCAAGTGCTTGACCTTGCTCGTGAAAAAATCCAACGATACGAAGGGGTGTTTCTCGCCAAAGGCATATCTTTGATGTGCTAGTTAGTATATATACATGGCTGATGCCTTATTCTAGTTTATCGCTTCTCAGCCTTTCGGCTAAGATCAAATTGTAGTACCTGTTCCTGTCAGCTTAATATCTGATATGTCCTCCATTGGAGGCCGCAGAATTTTAACTGATATTTGACATTTGGCAAATGGGCTTGCTCCGCCTCTGCCATTGGTTGGCCTGGTGTGGCAGTACTTCGAGGAACAGCCCACTCCTCTAGGGGAGTAATGAAATGCAGACCCCCATCCAATGATGCACTGCCTAACACTGCATGGCTTGATACTGGTTTAGGAAATAATTATTATATATTGAAAATAAAAAATGATATTCATATATACATACGTGTGCATTAAGTGTTTTTCCTGGATGTAAAAGCAACTGTAATAGTGTGTTTCATAAATATGTACACCCACAGTGTAGTATGAAAAAGAAGCAAGGTTTTCTTGATTGTAAAAAACAACTGTAATAGTACACATGTGTGTATTACGTTTTTTTCTTGGATGTTAAAACAACTGTAATAGTTTCTTTCATGTATCCGTATACCAACAGTGTAGTATGAAAAAAGAAACAAGATTTCCTTGAGTGGTAAAACAACTGTAATTGTAAATATGAAATATACTATGTCTGGCAATTTGTCGAGGTAAGTCACTATGGAAATAGGAAAACGGTCTACAGATTATGCCAGCATCTGGCAAATGCGGGAGATATTTGCACAACACATTCGACAATTTCATGTCAATAATCAATACATGCCACTCAAATGCCTCTTGCAATTGCATTGCCTTGTAAAACTTCCTGATATTCTGAGTGAGAACACCCTATATTGCCAAATATTCATTCATGCTCTGAGCTATTAATAGCCAGCAACGGCCTTTGGCAAATGTTTGCGGTGCAGTTTTAAAAAAAGGGCTAAATTTAAGTTTTACATCTTTTTTCACTTCAACGAAGAAAAGTGAGGATATAGTAATGTTGGTTATATAAAGTAGAAAGGCAGAACTGTATCATTTTTCAAGTGCTTGACCTTGCTCGTGAAAAAATCCAACGATACGAAGGGGTGTTTCTCGGCAAAGGCATATCTTTGATGTGCTAGTTAGTATATATACATGGCTGATGCGTTATTCTAGTTTATCGCTTCTCAGCCTTTCGGCTAAGATCAAAGTGTAGTACCTGTTCCTATCAGCTTAATATCTGATATGTCCTCCATTGGAGGCCGTAGAATTTTAACTGATATTTGACATTTGGCAAATGGGCTTGCTCCGCCTCTGCCATTGGTTGGCCTGGTGTGGCAGTACTTCGAGGAACAGCCCACTCCTCTAGGGGAGTAATGAAATGCAGACCCCCATCCAATGATGCACTGCCTAACACTGCATGGCTTGATACTGGTTTAGGAAATAATTATTATATATTGAAAAAAAAAAATGATATTCATATATACATACGTGTGCATTAAGTGTTTTTCCTGGATGTAAAAGTAACTGTAATAGTGTGTTTCATAAATATGTACACCCACAGTGTAGTATGAAAAAGAAACAAGGTTTTATAGATTGTAAAAAACAACTGTAATAGTACACATGTGTGTATTACGTTTTTTTCTTGGATGTTAAAACAACTGTAATAGTTTCTTTCATGTATCCGTATACCAACAGTGTAGTATGAAAAAGAAACAAGATTTCCTTGAGTGGTAAAACAACTGTAATTGTAAATATGAAATCTACTATGTCTGGCAATTGGTCGAGGTAAGTCACTATGGAAATAGGAAAATGGTCTACAGATTATGCCAGCATCTGGCAAATGCGGGAGATATTTGCACAACACATTCGACAATTTCATGTCAATAATCAATACATGCCACTCAAATGCCTCTTGCAATGGCATTGCCTTGTAAAACTTCCAGATTTTCTGAGTGAGAACACCCTATTGCCAAAGATCCATTCATGCTCTGAGCTATTAATAGCCAGCAACGGCCTTTGGCAAATGTTCGCGGTGCAGTTTTCAAAAAGGGGCTAAATTTAAGTTTTACATCTTTTTTCACTTCAACGAAGAAAAGTGAGGATATAGTAATGTTGGTTATATAAAGTAGAAAGGCACAACTGTATCATTTTTCAAGTGCTTGACCTTGCTCGTGAAAAAATCCAACGATACGAAGGGGTGTTTCTCGCCAAAGGCATATCTTTGATGTGCTTGTAAGTATATATACATGGCTGAGCCTTATTCTAGTTTATCGCTTCTCAGCCTTTCGGCTAAGATCAAATTGTAGTACCTGTTCCTATCAGCTTAATATCTGATATGTCCTCCATTGGAGGCCGTAGAATTTTAACTGATATTTGACATTTGGCAAAGGGGCTTGCTCCGCCTCTGCCATTGGTTGGCCTGGTGTGGCAGTACTTCGAGGAACAGCCCACTCCTCTAGGGGAGTAATGAAATGCAGACCCCCATCCAATGATGCACAGCCTAACACTGCATGGCTTGATACTGGTTTAGGAAATAATTATTATATATTGAAAATAAAAAATAATATTCATATATACTTACGTGTGCATTAATTGTTTTTCCTGGACGTAAAAGCAACTGTAATAGTGTGTTTCATAAATATGTACACCCACAGTGTAGTATGAAAAAGAAACAAGGTTTTCTTGATTGTAAAAAACAACTGTAATAGTCTACAGATTATGCAAGCATCTATGCAAGTGCGGGAGATATTTGCACAACACACTCGACAATTTCATGTCAATAATCAATACATGCCACTCAAATGCATTCATGCTCTGAGCTATTAATAGCCAGCAACGGCCTGTGGCAAATGTTTGCGGTGCAGTTTTAAAAAAAGGGCTAAATTTAAGTTTTACATCTTTTTTCACTTCAACGAAGAAAAGTGAGGATATAGTAATGTTGGTTATATAAAGTAGAAAGGCACAACTGTATCATTTTTCAAGTGCTTGACCTTGCTCGTGAAAAAATCCAACGATACGAAGGGGTGTTTCTCGCCAAAGGCATATCTTTGATGTGCTAGTAAGTATATATACATGGCTGATGCCTTATTCTAGTTTATCGCTTCTCAGCCTTTCGGCTAAGATCAAAGTGTAGTACCTGTTCCTATCAGCTTAATATCTGATATGTCCTCCATTGGAGGCCGTAGAATTTTGACTGACATTTGGCAAAGGGGCTTGCTCCGCCTCTGCCATTGGTTGGCCTGGTGTGGCAGTACTTCGAGGAACAGCCCACTCCTCTAGGGGAGTAATGAAATGCAGACCCCCATCCAATGATGCACTGCCTAACACTGCATGGCGTGATACTGGTTTAGAAAATAATTATTATATATTGAAAATAAAAAATAATATTCATATATACATACGTGTGCATTAAGTGTTTTTCCTGGATGTAAAAGCAACTGTAATAGTGTGTTTCATAAATATGTACACCCACGGTGTAGTATGAAAAAGAAACAAGGTTTTCTTGATTGTAAAAAACAACTGTAATAGTACACATGTGTGTATTACGTTTTTTTCTTGGATGTTAAAACAACTGTAATAGTTTCTTTCATGTACCCGTATACCCACAGTGTAGTATGAAAAAGAAACAAGATTTCCTTGAGTGGTAAAACAACTGTAATTGTAAATATGAAATCTACTAAGTCTGGCAATTGGTCGAGGTAAGTCACTATGGAAATAGGAAAATGGTCTAGAGATTATGCCAGCATCTGGCAAATGCGGGAGATATTTGCACAACACATTCGACAATTTCATGTCAATAATCAATACATGCCACTCAAATGCCTCTTGCAATGGCATTGCCTTGTAAAACTTCCAGATTTTCTGAGTGAGAACACCCTATTGCCAAAGATCCATTCATGCTCTGAGCTATTAATAGCCAGCAACGGCCTTTGGCAAATGTTCGCGGTGCAGTTTTAAAAAAGGGGCTAAATTTAAGTTTTACATCTTTTTTCACTTCAACGAAGAAAAGTGAGGATATAGTAATGTTGGTTATATAAAGTAGAAAGGCACAACTGTATCATTTTTCAAGTGCTTGACCTTGCTCGTGAAAAAATCCAACGATACGAAGGGGTGTTTCTCGGCAAAGGCATATCTTTGATGTGCTAGTTAGTATATATACATGGCTGATGCCTTATTCTAGTTTATCGCTTCTCAGCCTTTCGGCTAAGATCAAAGTGTAGTACCTGTTCCTATCAGCTTAATATCTGATATGTCCTCCATTGGAGGCCGTAGAATTTTAACTGATATTTGACATTTGGCAAATGGGCTTGCTCCGCCTCTGCCATTGGTTGGCCTGGTGTGGCAGTACTTCGAGGAACAGCCCACTCCTCTAGGGGAGTAATGAAATGCAGACCCCCATCCAATGATGCACAGCCTAACACTGCATGGCTTGATACTGGTTTAGGAAATAATTATTATATATTGAAAATAAAAAATAATATTCATATATACTTACGTGTGCATTAATTGTTTTTCCTGGACGTAAAAGCAACTGTAATAGTGTGTTTCATAAATATGTACACCCACAGTGTAGTATGAAAAAGAAACAAGGTTTTCTTGATTGTAAAAAACAACTGTAATAGTCTACAGATTATGCCAGCATCTATGCAAGTGCGGGAGATATTTGCACAACACACTCGACAATTTCATGTCAATAATCAATACATGCCACTCAAATGCATTCATGCTCTGAGCTATTAATAGCCAGCAACGGCCTTTGGCAAATGTTTGCGGTGCAGTTTTAAAAAAAGGGCTAAATTTAAGTTTTACATCTTTTTTCACTTCAACGAAGAAAAGTGAGGATATAGTAATGTTGGTTATATAAAGTAGAAAGGCAGAACTGTATCATTTTTCAAGTGCTTGACCTTGCTCGTGAAAAAATCCAACGATACGAAGGGGTGTTTCTCGGCAAAGGCATATCTTTGATGTGCTAGTTAGTATATATACATGGCTGATGCGTTATTCTAGTTTATCGCTTCTCAGCCTTTCGGCTAAGATCAAAGTGTAGTACCTGTTCCTATCAGCTTAATATCTGATATGTCCTCCATTGGAGGCCGTAGAATTTTAACTGATATTTGACATTTGGCAAATGGGCTTGCTCCGCCTCTGCCATTGGTTGGCCTGGTGTGGCAGTACTTCGAGGAACAGCCCACTCCTCTAGGGGAGTAATGAAATGCAGACCCCCATCCAATGATGCACTGCCTAACACTGCATGGCTTGATACTGGTTTAGGAAATAATTATTATATATTGAAAAAAAAAATGATATTCATATATACATAAGTGTGCATTAAGTGTTTTTCCTGGATGTAAAAGTAACTGTAATAGTGTGTTTCATAAATATGTACACCCACAGTGTAGTATGAAAAAGAAACAAGGTTTTATAGATTGTAAAAAACAACTGTAATAGTACACATGTGTGTATTACGTTTTTTTCTTGGATGTTAAAACAACTGTAATAGTTTCTTTCATGTATCCGTATACCAACAGTGTAGTATGAAAAAGAAACAAGATTTCCTTGAGTGGTAAAACAACTGTAATTGTAAATATGAAATCTACTATGTCTGGAAATTGGTCGAGGTAAGTCACTATGGAAATAGGAAAACGGTCTACAGATTATGCCAGCATCTGGCAAATGCGGGAGATATTTGCACAACACATTCGACAATTTCATGTCAATAATCAATACATGCCACTCAAATGCCTCTTGCAATGGCATTGCCTTGTAAAACTTCCTGATTTTCTGAGTGAGAACACCCTATGGCCAAAGATCCATTCATGCTCTGAGCTATTAATAGCCAGCAACGGCCTTTGGCAAATGTTTGCGGTGCAGTTTTAAAAAAGGGACTAAATTTAAGTTTTACATCTTTTTTCACTTCAACGAAGAAAAGTGAGGATATAGTAATGTTGGTTATATAAAGTAGAAAGGCACAACTGTATCATTTTTCAAGTGCTTGACCTTGCTCGTGAAAAAATCCAACGATACGAAGGGGTGTTTCTCGCCAAAGGCATATCTTTGATGTGCTAGTTAGTATATATACATGGCTGATGCCTTATTCTAGTTTATCGCTTCTCAGCCTTTCGGCTAAGATCAAATTGTAGTACCTGTTCCTGTCAGCTTAATATCTGATATGTCCTCCAATTGGAGGCCGTAGAATTTTAACTGATATTTGACATTTGGCAAATGGGCTTGCTCCGCCTCTGCCATTGGTTGGCCTGGTGTGGCAGTACTTCGAGGAACAGCCCACTCCTCTAGGGGAGTAATGAAATGCAGACCCCCATCCAATGATGCACTGCCTAACACTGCATGGCTTGATACTGGTTTAGGAAATAATTATTATATATTGAAAATAAAAAATGATATTCATATATACATACGTGTGCATTAAGTGTTTTTCCTGGATGTAAAAGCAACTGTAATAGTGTGTTTCATAAATATGTACACCCACAGTGTAGTATGAAAAAGAAGCAAGGTTTTCTTGATTGTAAAAAACAACTGTAATAGTACACATGTGTGTATTACGTTTTTTTCTTGGATGTTAAAACAACTGTAATAGTTTCTTTCATGTATCCGTATACCCACAGTGTAGTATGAAAAAGAAACAAGATTTCCTTGAGTGGTAAAACAACTGTAATTGTAAATATGAAATCTACTATGTCTGGCAATTTGTCGAGGTAAGTCACTATGGAAATAGGAAAACGGTCTACAGATTATGCCAGCATCTGGCAAATGCGGGAGATATTTGCACAACACATTCGACAATTTCATGTCAATAATCAATACATGCCACTCAAATGCCTCTTGCAATGGCATTGCCCTGTAAAACTTCCTGATTTTCTGAGTGAGAACACCCTATGGCCAAAGATCCATTCATGCTCTGAGCTATTAATAGCCAGCAACGGCCTTTGGCAAATGTTTGCGGTGCAGTTTTAAAAAAGGGACTAAATTTAAGTTTTACATCTTTTTTCACTTCAACGAAGAAAAGTGAGGATATAGTTATGTTGGTTATATAAAGTAGAAAGGCACAACTGTATCATTTTTCAAGTGCTTGACCTTGCTCGTGAAAAAATCCAACGATACGAAGGGGTGTTTCTCGCCAAAGGCATATCTTTGATGTGCTAGTAAGTATATATACATGGCTGATGCCTTATTCTAGTTTATCGCTTCTCAGCCTTTCGGCTAAGATCAAAGTGTAGTACCTGTTCCTATCAGCTTAATATCTGATATGTCCTCAATTGGAGGCCGTATAATTTTAACTGATATTTGACATTTGGCAAAGGGGCTTGCTCCGCCTCTGCCATTGGTTCGCCTGGTGTGGCAGTACCTCGAGGAACAGCCCACTCCTCTAGGGGAGTAATGAAATGCAGACCCCCATCAAATGATACACTGCATGGCTTGATACTGGTTTAGGAAATAATTATTATATATTGAAAATAAAAAATAATATTCATATATACTTACGTGTGCATTAAGTGTTTTTCCTGGACGTAAAAGCAACTGTAATAGTGTGTTTCATAAATATGTACACCCACAGTGTAGTATGAAAAAGAAACAAGGTTTTCTTGATTGTAAAAAAACAACTGTAATAGTACACATGTGTGTATTACGTTTTTTTCTTGGGTGTTAAAACAACTGTAATAGTTTCTTTCATGTATCCGTATACCCACAGTGTAGTATGAAAAAGAAACAAGATTTCCTTGAGTGGTAAAACAACTGTAATTGTAAATATGAAATCTACTATGTCTGGCAATTGGTCGAGGTAAGTCACTATGGAAATAGGAAAATGGTCTACAGATTATGCCAGCATCTGGCAAATGCGGGAGATATTTGCACAACACATTCGACAATTTCATGTCAATAGTCAATACATGCCACTCAAATGCCTCTTGCAATGGCATTGCCTTGTAAAACTTCCAGATTTTCTGAGTGAGAACACCCTATTGCCAAAGATCCATTCATGCTCTGAGCTATTAATAGCCAGCAACGGCCTTTGGCAAATGTTCGCGGTGCAGTTTTAAAAAGGGCTAAATTTAAGTTTTACATCTTTTTTCACTTCAACGAAGAAAAGTGAGGATATAGTAATGTTGGTTATATAAAGTAGAAAGGCACAACTGTATCATTTTTCATGTGTTTGACCTTGCTCGTGAAATAATCCAACGATACGAAGGGGTGTTTCTCGGCAAAGGCATATCTTTGATGTGCTAGTTAGTATATATACATGGCTGATGCCTTATTCTAGTTTATCGCTTCTCAGCCTTTCGGCTAAGATCAAAGTGTAATACCTGTTCCTATCAGCTTAATATCTGATATGTCCTCCATTGGAGGCCGTAGAATTTTAACTGATATTTGACATTTGGCAAATGGGCTTGCTCCGCCTCTGCCATTGGTTGGCCTGGTGTGGCAGTACTTCGAGGAACAGCCCACTCCTCTAGGGGAGTAATGAAATGCAGACCCCCATCCAATGATGCACTGCCTAACACTGCATGGCTTGATACTGGTTTAGGAAATAATTATTATATATTGAAAATAAAAAATAATATTCATATATACTTGTGTTTTTCCTGGACGTAAAAGCAACTGTAATAGTGTGTTTCATAAATATGTACACCCACAGTGTAGTATGAAAAAGAAACAAGGTTTTCTTGATTGTAAAAAACAACTGTAATAGTACACATGTGTGTATTACGTTTTTTTCTTGGATGTTAAAACAACTGTAATAGTTTCTTTCATGTATCCGTATACCCACAGTGTAGTATGAAAAAGAAACAAGATTTCCTTGAGTGGTAAAACAACTGTAATTGTAAATATGAAATCTACTATGTCTGGCAATTGGTCGAGGTAAGTCACTATGGAAATAGGAAAATGGTCTACAGATTATGCCAGCATCTGGCAAATGCGGGAGATATTTGCACAACACATTCGACAATTTCATGTCAATAATCAATACATGCCACTCAAATGCCTCTTGCAATGGCATTGCCTTGTAAAACTTCCAGATTTTCTGAGTGAGAACACCCTATTGCCAAAGATCCATTCATGCTCTGAGCTATTAATAGCCAGCAACGGCCTTTGGCAAATGTTCGCGGTGCAGTTTTAAAAAAGGGGCTAAATTTAAGTTTTACATCTTTTTTCACTTCAACAAAGAAAAGTGAGGATATAGTAATGTTGGTTATATAAAGTAGAAAGGCACAACTGTATCATTTTTCAAGTGCTTGACCTTGCTCGTGAAAAAATCCAACGATACGAAGGGGTGTTTCTCGCCAAAGGCATATCTTTGATGTGCTAGTAAGTATATAATTATGGCTGATGCCTTATTCTAGTTTATCGCTTCTCAGCCTTTCGGCTAAGATCAAAGTGTAGTACCTGTTCCTATCAGCTTAATATCTGATATGTCCTCCATTGGAGGCCGTAGAATTTTAACTGATATTTGACATTTGGCAAATGGGCTTGCTCCGCCTCTGCCATTGGTTGGCCTGGTGTGGCAGTACTTCGAGGAACAGCCCACTCCTCTAGGGGAGTAATGAAATGCAGACCCCCATCCAATGATGCACAGCCTAACACTGCATGGCTTGATACTGGTTTAGGAAATAATTATTATATATTGAAAATAAAAAATAATATTCATATATACTTACGTGTGCATTAATTGTTTTTCCTGGACGTAAAAGCAACTGTAATAGTGTGTTTCATAAATATGTACACCCACAGTGTAGTATGAAAAAGAAACAAGGTTTTCTTGATTGTAAAAAACAACTGTAATAGTCTACAGATTATGCCAGCATCTATGCAAGTGCGGGAGATATTTGCACAACACACTCGACAATTTCATGTCAATAATCAATACATGCCACACAAATGCATTCATGCTCTGAGCTATTAATAGCCAGCAACGGCCTTTGGCAAATGTTTGCGGTGCAGTTTTAAAAAAAGGGCTAAATTTAAGTTTTACATCTTTTTTCACTTCAACGAAGAAAAGTAAGGATATAGTAATGTTGGTTATATAAAGTAGAAAGGCACAACTGTATCATTTTTCAAGTGCTTGACCTTGCTCGTGAAAAAATCCAACGATACGAAGGGGTGTTTCTCGCCAAAGGCATATCTTTGATGTGCTAGTTAGTATATATACATGGCTGATGCCTTATTCTAGTTTATCGCTTCTCAGCCTTTCGGCTAAGATCAAATTGTAGTACCTGTTCCTGTCAGCTTAATATCTGATATGTCCTCCATTGGAGGCCGCAGAATTTTAACTGATATTTGACATTTGGCAAATGGGCTTGCTCCGCCTCTGCCATTGGTTGGCCTGGTGTGGCAGTACTTCGAGGAACAGCCCACTCCTCTAGGGGAGTAATGAAATGCAGACCCCCATCCAATGATGCACTGCCTAACACTGCATGGCTTGATACTGGTTTAGGAAATAATTATTATATATTGAAAATAAAAAATGATATTCATATATACATACGTGTGCATTAAGTGTTTTTCCTGGATGTAAAAGCAACTGTAATAGTGTGTTTCATAAATATGTACACCCACAGTGTAGTATGAAAAAGAAGCAAGGTTTTCTTGATTGTAAAAAACAACTGTAATAGTACACATGTGTGTATTACGTTTTTTTCTTGGATGTTAAAACAACTGTAATAGTTTCTTTCATGTATCCGTATACCAACAGTGTAGTATGAAAAAAGAAACAAGATTTCCTTGAGTGGTAAAACAACTGTAATTGTAAATATGAAATATACTATGTCTGGCAATTTGTCGAGGTAAGTCACTATGGAAATAGGAAAACGGTCTACAGATTATGCCAGCATCTGGCAAATGCGGGAGATATTTGCACAACACATTCGACAATTTCATGTCAATAATCAATACATGCCACTCAAATGCCTCTTGCAATTGCATTGCCTTGTAAAACTTCCTGATATTCTGAGTGAGAACACCCTATATTGCCAAATATTCATTCATGCTCTGAGCTATTAATAGCCAGCAACGGCCTTTGGCAAATGTTTGCGGTGCAGTTTTAAAAAAAGGGCTAAATTTAAGTTTTACATCTTTTTTCACTTCAACGAAGAAAAGTGAGGATATAGTAATGTTGGTTATATAAAGTAGAAAGGCAGAACTGTATCATTTTTCAAGTGCTTGACCTTGCTCGTGAAAAAATCCAACGATACGAAGGGGTGTTTCTCGGCAAAGGCATATCTTTGATGTGCTAGTTAGTATATATACATGGCTGATGCGTTATTCTAGTTTATCGCTTCTCAGCCTTTCGGCTAAGATCAAAGTGTAGTACCTGTTCCTATCAGCTTAATATCTGATATGTCCTCCATTGGAGGCCGTAGAATTTTAACTGATATTTGACATTTGGCAAATGGGCTTGCTCCGCCTCTGCCATTGGTTGGCCTGGTGTGGCAGTACTTCGAGGAACAGCCCACTCCTCTAGGGGAGTAATGAAATGCAGACCCCCATCCAATGATGCACTGCCTAACACTGCATGGCTTGATACTGGTTTAGGAAATAATTATTATATATTGAAAAAAAAAATGATATTCATATATACATACGTGTGCATTAAGCGTTTTTCCTGGATGTAAAAGTAACTGTAATAGTGTGTTTCATAAATATGTACACCCACAGTGTAGTATGAAAAAGAAACAAGGTTTTATAGATTGTAAAAAACAACTGTAATAGTACACATGTGTGTATTACGTTTTTTTCTTGGATGTTAAAACAACTGTAATAGTTTCTTTCATGTATCCGTATACCAACAGTGTAGTATGAAAAAGAAACAAGATTTCCTTGAGTGGTAAAACAACTGTAATTGTAAATATGAAATCTACTATGTCTGGAAATTGGTCGAGGTAAGTCACTATGGAAATAGGAAAACGGTCTACAGATTATGCCAGCATCTGGCAAATGCGGGAGATATTTGCACAACACATTCGACAATTTCATGTCAATAATCAATACATGCCACTCAAATGCCTCTTGCAATGGCATTGCCTTGTAAAACTTCCTGATTTTCTGAGTGAGAACACCCTATGGCCAAAGATCCATTCATGCTCTGAGCTATTAATAGCCAGCAACGGCCTTTGGCAAATGTTTGCGGTGCAGTTTTAAAAAAGGGACTAAATTTAAGTTTTACATCTTTTTTCACTTCAACGAAGAAAAGTGAGGATATAGTAATGTTGGTTATATAAAGTAGAAAGGCACAACTGTATCATTTTTCAAGTGCTTGACCTTGCTCGTGAAAAAATCCAACGATACGAAGGGGTGTTTCTCGCCAAAGGCATATCTTTGATGTGCTAGTTAGTATATATACATGGCTGATGCCTTATTCTAGTTTATCGCTTCTCAGCCTTTCGGCTAAGATCAAATTGTAGTACCTGTTCCTGTCAGCTTAATATCTGATATGTCCTCCAATTGGAGGCCGTAGAATTTTAACTGATATTTGACATTTGGCAAATGGGCTTGCTCCGCCTCTGCCATTGGTTGGCCTGGTGTGGCAGTACTTCGAGGAACAGCCCACTCCTCTAGGGGAGTAATGAAATGCAGACCCCCATCCAATGATGCACTGCCTAACACTGCATGGCTTGATACTGGTTTAGGAAATAATTATTATATATTGAAAATAAAAAATGATATTCATATATACATACGTGTGCATTAAGTGTTTTTCCTGGATGTAAAAGCAACTGTAATAGTGTGTTTCATAAATATGTACACCCACAGTGTAGTATGAAAAAGAAGCAAGGTTTTCTTGATTGTAAAAAACAACTGTAATAGTACACATGTGTGTATTACGTTTTTTTCTTGGATGTTAAAACAACTGTAATAGTTTCTTTCATGTATCCGTATACCCACAGTGTAGTATGAAAAAGAAACAAGATTTCCTTGAGTGGTAAAACAACTGTAATTGTAAATATGAAATCTACTATGTCTGGCAATTTGTCGAGGTAAGTCACTATGGAAATAGGAAAACGGTCTACAGATTATGCCAGCATCTGGCAAATGCGGGAGATATTTGCACAACACATTCGACAATTTCATGTCAATAATCAATACATGCCACTCAAATGCCTCTTGCAATGGCATTGCCCTGTAAAACTTCCTGATTTTCTGAGTGAGAACACCCTATGGCCAAAGATCCATTCATGCTCTGAGCTATTAATAGCCAGCAACGGCCTTTGGCAAATGTTTGCGGTGCAGTTTTAAAAAAGGGACTAAATTTAAGTTTTACATCTTTTTTCACTTCAACGAAGAAAAGTGAGGATATAGTTATGTTGGTTATATAAAGTAGAAAGGCACAACTGTATCATTTTTCAAGTGCTTGACCTTGCTCGTGAAAAAATCCAACGATACGAAGGGGTGTTTCTCGCCAAAGGCATATCTTTGATGTGCTAGTAAGTATATATACATGGCTGATGCCTTATTCTAGTTTATCGCTTCTCAGCCTTTCGGCTAAGATCAAAGTGTAGTACCTGTTCCTATCAGCTTAATATCTGATATGTCCTCAATTGGAGGCCGTATAATTTTAACTGATATTTGACATTTGGCAAAGGGGCTTGCTCCGCCTCTGCCATTGGTTCGCCTGGTGTGGCAGTACCTCGAGGAACAGCCCACTCCTCTAGGGGAGTAATGAAATGCAGACCCCCATCCAATGATACACTGCATGGCTTGATACTGGTTTAGGAAATAATTATTATATATTGAAAATAAAAAATAATATTCATATATACTTACGTGTGCATTAAGTGTTTTTCCTGGACGTAAAAGCAACTGTAATAGTGTGTTTCATAAATATGTACACCCACAGTGTAGTATGAAAAAGAAACAAGGTTTTCTTGATTGTAAAAAAACAACTGTAATAGTACACATGTGTGTATTACGTTTTTTTCTTGGGTGTTAAAACAACTGTAATAGTTTCTTTCATGTATCCGTATACCCACAGTGTAGTATGAAAAAGAAACAAGATTTCCTTGAGTGGTAAAACAACTGTAATTGTAAATATGAAATCTACTATGTCTGGCAATTGGTCGAGGTAAGTCACTATGGAAATAGGAAAATGGTCTACAGATTATGCCAGCATCTGGCAAATGCGGGAGATATTTGCACAACACATTCGACAATTTCATGTCAATAGTCAATACATGCCACTCAAATGCCTCTTGCAATGGCATTGCCTTGTAAAACTTCCAGATTTTCTGAGTGAGAACACCCTATTGCCAAAGATCCATTCATGCTCTGAGCTATTAATAGCCAGCAACGGCCTTTGGCAAATGTTCGCGGTGCAGTTTTAAAAAGGGCTAAATTTAAGTTTTACATCTTTTTTCACTTCAACGAAGAAAAGTGAGGATATAGTAATGTTGGTTATATAAAGTAGAAAGGCACAACTGTATCATTTTTCAAGTGTTTGACCTTGCTCGTGAAATAATCCAACGATACGAAGGGGTGTTTCTCGGCAAAGGCATATCTTTGATGTGCTAGTTAGTATATATACATGACTGATGCCTTATTCTAGTTTATCGCTTCTCAGCCTTTCGGCTAAGATCAAAGTGTAATACCTGTTCCTATCAGCTTAATATCTGATATGTCCTCCATTGGAGGCCGTAGAATTTTAACTGATATTTGACATTTGGCAAATGGGCTTGCTCCGCCTCTGCCATTGGTTGGCCTGGTGTGGCAGTACTTCGAGGAACAGCCCACTCCTCTAGGGGAGTAATGAAATGCAGACCCCCATCCAATGATGCACTGCCTAACACTGCATGGCTTGATACTGGTTTAGGAAATAATTATTATATATTGAAAATAAAAAATGATATTCATATATACATACGTGTGCATTAAGTGTTTTTCCTGGATGTAAAAGTAACTGTAATAGTGTGTTTCATAAATATGTACACCCACAGTGTAGTATGAAAAAGAAACAAGGTTTTATAGATTGTAAAAAACAACTGTAATAGTACACATGTGTGTATTACGTTTTTTTCTTGGATGTTAAAACAACTGTAATAGTTTCTTTCATGTATCCGTATACCCACAGTGTAGTATGAAAAAGAAACAAGATTTCCTTGAGTGGTAAAACAACTGTAATTGTAAATATGAAATCTACTATGTCTGGCAATTGGTCAAGGTAAGTCACTATGTACATAGGAAAACGGTCTACAGATTATGCCAGCATCTGGCAAATGCGGGAGATATTTGCACAACACATTCGACAATTTCATGTCAATAATCAATACATGCCACTCAAATGCCTCTTGCAATGGCATTGCCCTGTAAAACTTCCTGATTTTCTGAGTGAGAACACCCTATGGCCAAAGATCCATTCATGCTCTGAGCTATTAATAGCCAGCAACGGCCTTTGGCAAATGTTTGCGGTGCAGTTTTAAAAAAGGGACTAAATTTAAGTTTTACATCTTTTTTCACTTCAACGAAGAAAAGTGAGGATATAGTTATGTTGGTTATATAAAGTAGAAAGGCACAACTGTATCATTTTTCAAGTGCTTGACCTTGCTCGTGAAAAAATCCAACGATACGAAGGGGTGTTTCTCGCCAAAGGCATATCTTTGATGTGCTAGTAAGTATATATACATGGCTGATGCCTTATTCTAGTTTATCGCTTCTCAGCCTTTCGGCTAAGATCAAAGTGTAGTACCTGTTCCTATCAGCTTAATATCTGATATGTCCTCAATTGGAGGCCGTATAATTTTAACTGATATTTGACATTTGGCAAAGGGGCTTGCTCCGCCTCTGCCATTGGTTCGCCTGGTGTGGCAGTACCTCGAGGAACAGCCCACTCCTCTAGGGGAGTAATGAAATGCAGACCCCCATCCAATGATACACTGCATGGCTTGATACTGGTTTAGGAAATAATTATTATATATTGAAAATAAAAAATAATATTCATATATACTTACGTGTGCATTAAGTGTTTTTCCTGGACGTAAAAGCAACTGTAATAGTGTGTTTCATAAATATGTACACCCACAGTGTAGTATGAAAAAGAAACAAGGTTTTCTTGATTGTAAAAAAACAACTGTAATAGTACACATGTGTGTATTACGTTTTTTTCTTGGGTGTTAAAACAACTGTAATAGTTTCTTTCATGTATCCGTATACCCACAGTGTAGTATGAAAAAGAAACAAGATTTCCTTGAGTGGTAAAACAACTGTAATTGTAAATATGAAATCTACTATGTCTGGCAATTGGTCGAGGTAAGTCACTATGGAAATAGGAAAATGGTCTACAGATTATGCCAGCATCTGGCAAATGCGGGAGATATTTGCACAACACATTCGACAATTTCATGTCAATAGTCAATACATGCCACTCAAATGCCTCTTGCAATGGCATTGCCTTGTAAAACTTCCAGATTTTCTGAGTGAGAACACCCTATTGCCAAAGATCCATTCATGCTCTGAGCTATTAATAGCCAGCAACGGCCTTTGGCAAATGTTCGCGGTGCAGTTTTAAAAAGGGCTAAATTTAAGTTTTACATCTTTTTTCACTTCAACGAAGAAAAGTGAGGATATAGTAATGTTGGTTATATAAAGTAGAAAGGCACAACTGTATCATTTTTCAAGTGTTTGACCTTGCTCGTGAAATAATCCAACGATACGAAGGGGTGTTTCTCGGCAAAGGCATATCTTTGATGTGCTAGTTAGTATATATACATGGCTGATGCCTTATTCTAGTTTATCGCTTCTCAGCCTTTCGGCTAAGATCAAAGTGTAATACCTGTTCCTATCAGCTTAATATCTGATATGTCCTCCATTGGAGGCCGTAGAATTTTAACTGATATTTGACATTTGGCAAATGGGCTTGCTCCGCCTCTGCCATTGGTTGGCCTGGTGTGGCAGTACTTCGAGGAACAGCCCACTCCTCTAGGGGAGTAATGAAATGCAGACCCCCATCCAATGATGCACTGCCTAACACTGCATGGCTTGATACTGGTTTAGGAAATAATTATTATATATTGAAAATAAAAAATGATATTCATATATACATACGTGTGCATTAAGTGTTTTTCCTGGATGTAAAAGTAACTGTAATAGTGTGTTTCATAAATATGTACACCCACAGTGTAGTATGAAAAAGAAACAAGGTTTTATAGATTGTAAAAAACAACTGTAATAGTACACATGTGTGTATTACGTTTTTTTCTTGGATGTTAAAACAACTGTAATAGTTTCTTTCATGTATCCGTATACCCAAAGTGTAGTATGAAAAAGAAACAAGATTTCCTTGAGTGGTAAAACAACTGTAATTGTAAATATGAAATCTACTATGTCTGGCAATTGGTCAAGGTAAGTCACTATGGAAATAGGAAAACGGTCTACAGATTATGCCAGCATCTGGCAAATGCGGGAGATATTTGCACAACACATTCGACAATTTCATGTCAATAATCAATACATGCCACTCAAATGCCTCTTGCAATGGCATTGCCTTGTAAAACTTCCTGATTTTCTGAGTGAGAACACCCTATGACCAAAGATCCATTCATGCTCTGAGCTATTAATAGCCAGCAACGGCCTTTGGCAAATGTTTGCGGTGCAGTTTTAAAAAAGGGACTAAATTTAAGTTTTACATCTATTTTCACTTCAACGAAGAAAAGTGAGGATATAGTTATGTTGGTTATATAAAGTAGAAAGGCACAACTGTATCATTTTTCAAGTGCTTGACCTTGCTCGTGAAAAAATCCAACGATACGAAGGGGTGTTTCTCGCCAAAGGCATATCTTTGATGTGCTAGTAAGTATATATACATGGCTGATGCCTTATTCTAGATTATCGCTTCTCAGCCTTTCGGCTAAGATCAAAGTGTAGTACCTGTTCCTATCAGCTTAATATCTGATATGTCCTCAATTGGAGGCCGTATAATTTTAACTGATATTTGACATTTGGCAAAGGGGCTTGCTCCGCCTCTGCCATTGGTTCGCCTGGTGTGGCAGTACCTCGAGGAACAGCCCACTCCTCTAGGGGAGTAATGAAATGCAGACCCCCATCCAATGATACACTGCATGGCTTGATACTGGTTTAGGAAATAATTATTATATATTGAAAATAAAAAATAATATTCATATATACTTACGTGTGCATTAAGTGTTTTTCCTGGACGTAAAAGCAACTGTAATAGTGTGTTTCATAAATATGTACACCCACAGTGTAGTATGAAAAAGAAACAAGGTTTTCTTGATTGTAAAAAAACAACTGTAATAGTACACATGTGTGTATTACGTTTTTTTCTTGGGTGTTAAAACAACTGTAATAGTTTCTTTCATGTATCCGTATACCCACAGTGTAGTATGAAAAAGAAACAAGATTTCCTTGAGTGGTAAAACAACTGTAATTGTAAATATGAAATCTACTATGTCTGGCAATTGGTCGAGGTAAGTCACTATGGAAATAGGAAAATGGTCTACAGATTATGCCAGCATCTGGCAAATGCGGGAGATATTTGCACAACACATTCGACAATTTCATGTCAATAGTCAATACATGCCACTCAAATGCCTCTTGCAATGGCATTGCCTTGTAAAACTTCCAGATTTTCTGAGTGAGAACACCCTATTGCCAAAGATCCATTCATGCTCTGAGCTATTAATAGCCAGCAACGGCCTTTGGCAAATGTTCGCGGTGCAGTTTTAAAAAGGGCTAAATTTAAGTTTTACATATTTTTTCACTTCAACGAAGAAAAGTGAGGATATAGTAATGTTGGTTATATAAAGTAGAAAGGCACAACTGTATCATTTTTCAAGTGTTTGACCTTGCTCGTGAAATAATCCAACGATACGAAGGGGTGTTTCTCGGCAAAGGCATATCTTTGATGTGCTAGTTAGTATATATACATGGCTGATGCCTTATTCTAGTTTATCGCTTCTCAGCCTTTCGGCTAAGATCAAAGTGTAATACCTGTTCCTATCAGCTTAATATCTGATATGTCCTCCATTGGAGGCCGTAGAATTTTAACTGATATTTGACATTTGGCAAATGGGCTTGCTCCGCCTCTGCCATTGGTTGGCCTGGTGTGGCAGTACTTCGAGGAACAGCCCACTCCTCTAGGGGAGTAATGAAATGCAGACCCCCATCCAATGATGCACTGCCTAACACTGCATGGCTTGATACTGGTTTAGGAAATAATTATTATATATTGAAAATAAAAAATGATATTCATATATACATACGTGTGCATTAAGTGTTTTTCCTGGATGTAAAAGTAACTGTAATAGTGTGTTTCATAAATATGTACACCCACAGTGTAGTATGAAAAAGAAACAAGGTTTTATAGATTGTAAAAAACAACTGTAATAGTACACATGTGTGTATTACGTTTTTTTCTTGGATGTTAAAACAACTGTAATAGTTTCTTTCATGTATCCGTATACCCACAGTGTAGTATGAAAAAGAAACAAGATTTCCTTGAGTGGTAAAACAACTGTAATTGTAAATATGAAATCTACTATGTCTGGCAATTGGTCAAGGTAAGTCACTATGGAAATAGGAAAACGGTCTACAGATTATGCCAGCATCTGGCAAATGCGGGAGATATTTGCACAACACATTCGACAATTTCATGTCAATAATCAATACATGCCACTCAAATGCCTCTTGCAATTGCATTGCCTTGTAAAACTTCCTGATATTCTGAGTGAAAACACCCTATATTGCCAAATATTCATTCATGCTCTGAGCTATTAATAGCCAGCAACGGCCTTTGGCAAATGTTTGCGGTGCAGTTTTAAAAAAGGGGCTAAATTTAAGTTTTACATCTTTTTTCACTTCAACGAAGAAAAGTGAGGATATAGTAATGTTGGTTATATAAAGTAGAAAGGCACAACTGTATCATTTTTCAAGTGCTTGACCTTGCTCGTGAAAAAATCCAACGATACGAAGGGGTGTTTCTCGCCAAAGGCATATCTTTGATGTGCTTGTAAGTATATATACATGGCTGATGCCTTATTCTAGTTTATTGCTTCTCAGCCTTTCGGCTAAGATCAAAGTGTAGTACCTGTTCCTATCAGCTTAATAGCTGATATGTCCTCCATTGGAGGCCGTAGAATTTTAACTGATATTTGACATTTGGCAAATGGGCTTGCTCCGCCTCTGCCATTGGTTCGCCTGGTGTGGCAGTACTTCGAGGAACAGCCCACTCCTCTAGGGGAGTAATGAAATGCAGACCCCCATCCAATGATGCACAGCCTAACACTGCATGGCTTGATACTGGTTTAGGAAATAATTATTATATATTGAAAATAAAAAATAATATTCATATATACTTGTGTTTTTCCTGGACGTAAAAGCAACTGTAATAGTGTGTTTCATAAATATGTACACCCACAGTGTAGTATGAAAAAGAAACAAGGTTTTCTTGATTGTAAAAAACAACTGTAATAGTACACATGTGTGTATTACGTTTTTTTCTTGGATGTTAAAACAACTGTAATAGTTTCTTTCATGTATCCGTATACCCACAGTGTAGTATGAAAAAGAAACAAGATTTCCTTGAGTGGTAAAACAACTGTAATTGTAAATATGAAATCTACTATGTCTGGCAATTGGTCGAGGTAAGTCACTATGGAAATAGGAAAATGGTCTACAGATTATGCCAGCATCTGGCAAATGCGGGAGATATTTGCACAACACATTCGACAATTTCATGTCAATAATCAATACATGCCACTCAAATGCCTCTTGCAATTGCATTGCCTTGTAAAACTTCCTGATATTCTGAGTGAAAACACCCTATATTGCCAAATATTCATTCATGCTCTGAGCTATTAATAGCCAGCAACGGCCTTTGGCAAATGTTTGCGGTGCAGTTTTAAAAAAAGGGCTAAATTTAAGTTTTACATCTTTTTTCACTTCAACGAAGAAAAGTGAGGATATAGTAATGTTGGTTATATAAAGTAGAAAGGCACAACTGTATCATTTTTCAAGTGCTTGACCTTGCTCGTGAAAAAATCCAACGATACGAAGGGGTGTTTCTCGCCAAAGGCATATCTTTGATGTGCTAGTTAGTATATATACATGGCTGATGCCTTATTCTAGTTTATCGCTTCTCAGCCTTTCGGCTAAGATCAAAGTGTAGTACCTGTTCCTATCAGCTTAATATCTGATATGTCCTCCATTGGAGGCCATAGAATTTTAACTGATATTTGACATTTGGCAAATGGGCTTGCTCCGCTTCTGCCATTGGTTCGCCTGGTGTGGCAGTACTTCGAGGAACAGCCCACTCCTCTAGGGGAGTAATGAAATGCAGACCCCCATCAAATGATGCACTGCCTAACACTGCATGGCTTGATACTGGTTTAGGAAATATTATTATATATTGAAAATAAAAAATAATATTCATATATACATACGTGTGCATTAAGTGTTTTTCCTGGATGTAAAAGCAACTGTAATAGTGTGTTTCATAAATATGTACACCCACAGTGTAGTATGAAAAAGAAGCAAGGTTTTCTTGATTGTAAAAAACAACTGTAATAGTACACATGTGTGTATTACGTTTTTTTCTTGGATGTTAAAACAACTGTAATAGTTTCTTTCATGTATCCGTATACCAACAGTGTAGTATGAAAAAGAAACAAGATTTCCTTGAGTGGTAAAACAACTGTAATTGTAAATATGAAATCTACTATGTCTGGCAATTGGTCGAGGTAAGTCACTATGGAAATAGGAAAATGGTCTACAGATTATGCCAGCATCTGGCAAATGCGGGAGATATTTGCACAACACATTCGACAATTTCATGTCAATAATCAATACATGCCACTCAAATGCCTCTTGCAATGGCATTGCCTTGTAAAACTTCCAGATTTTCTGAGTGAGAACACCCTATTGCCAAAGATCCATTCATGCTCTGAGCTATTAATAGCCAGCAACGGCCTTTGGCAAATGTTCGCGGTGCAGTTTTAAAAAAGGGGCTAAATTTAAGTTTTACATCTTTTTTCACTTCAACGAAGAAAAGTGAGGATATAGTAATGTTGGTTATATAAAGTAGAAAGGCACAACTGTATCATTTTTCAAGTGCTTGACCTTGCTCGTGAAAAAATCCAACGATACGAAGGGGTGTTTCTCGCCAAAGGCATATCTTTGATGTGCTTGTAAGTATATATACATGGCTGATGCCTTATTCTAGTTTATTGCTTCTCAGCCTTTCGGCTAAGATCAAAGTGTAGTACCTGTTCCTATCAGCTTAATAGCTGATATGTCCTCCATTGGAGGCCGTAGAATTTTAACTGATATTTGACATTTGGCAAATGGGCTTGCTCCGCCTCTGCCATTGGTTCGCCTGGTGTGGCAGTACTTCGAGGAACAGCCCACTCCTCTAGGGGAGTAATGAAATGCAGACCCCCATCCAATGATGCACAGCCTAACACTGCATGGCTTGATACTGGTTTAGGAAATAATTATTATATATTGAAAATAAAAAATAATATTCATATATACTTGTGTTTTTCCTGGACGTAAAAGCAACTGTAATAGTGTGTTTCATAAATATGTACACCCACAGTGTAGTATGAAAAAGAAACAAGGTTTTCTTGATTGTAAAAAACAACTGTAATAGTACACATGTGTGTATTACGTTTTTTTCTTGGATGTTAAAACAACTGTAATAGTTTCTTTCATGTATCCGTATACCCACAGTGTAGTATGAAAAAGAAACAAGATTTCCTTGAGTGGTAAAACAACTGTAATTGTAAATATGAAATCTACTATGTCTGGCAATTGGTCGAGGTAAGTCACTATGGAAATAGGAAAATGGTCTACAGATTATGCCAGCATCTGGCAAATGCGGGAGATATTTGCACAACACATTCGACAATTTCATGTCAATAATCAATACATGCCACTCAAATGCCTCTTGCAATGGCATTGCCTTGTAAAACTTCCAGATTTTCTGAGTGAGAACACCCTATTGCCAAAGATCCATTCATGCTCTGAGCTATTAATAGCCAGCAACGGCCTTTGGCAAATGTTCGCGGTGCAGTTTTAAAAAAGGGGCTAAATTTAAGTTTTACATCTTTTTTCACTTCAACAAAGAAAAGTGAGGATATAGTAATGTTGGTTATATAAAGTAGAAAGGCACAACTGTATCATTTTTCAAGTGCTTGACCTTGCTCGTGAAAAAATCCAACGATACGAAGGGGTGTTTCTCGCCAAAGGCATATCTTTGATGTGCTAGTTAGTATATATACATGGCTGATGCCTTATTCTAGTTTATCGCTTCTCAGCCTTTCGGCTAAGATCAAAGTGTAGTACCTGTTCCTATCAGCTTAATATCTGATATGTCCTCCATTGGAGGCCATAGAATTTTAACTGATATTTGACATTTGGCAAATGGGCTTGCTCCGCTTCTGCCATTGGTTCGCCTGGTGTGGCAGTACTTCGAGGAACAGCCCACTCCTCTAGGGGAGTAATGAAATGCAGACCCCCATCAAATGATGCACTGCCTAACACTGCATGGCTTGATACTGGTTTAGGAAATATTATTATATATCGAAAATAAAAAATAATATTCATATATACATACGTGTGCATTAAGTGTTTTTCCTGGATGTAAAAGCAACTGTAATAGTGTGTTTCATAAATATGTACACCCACAGTGTAGTATGAAAAAGAAGCAAGGTTTTCTTGATTGTAAAAAACAACTGTAATAGTACACATGTGTGTATTACGTTTTTTTCTTGGATGTTAAAACAACTGTAATAGTTTCTTTCATGTATCCGTATACCAACAGTGTAGTATGAAAAAGAAACAAGATTTCCTTGAGTGGTAAAACAACTGTAATTGTAAATATGAAATCTACTATGTCTGGCAATTGGTCGAGGTTAGTCACTATGGAAATAGGAAAATGGTCTACAGATTATGCCAGCATCTGGCAAATGCGGGAGATATTTGCACAACACATTCGACAATTTCATGTCAATAATCAATACATGCCACTCAAATGCCTCTTGCAATGGCATTGCCTTGTAAAACTTCCAGATTTTCTGAGTGAGAACACCCTATTGCCAAAGATCCATTCATGCTCTGAGCTATTAATAGCCAGCAACGGCCTTTGGCAAATGTTCGCGGTGCAGTTTTAAAAAAGGGGCTAAATTTAAGTTTTACATCTTTTTTCACTTCAACGAAGAAAAGTGAGGATATAGTAATGTTGGTTATATAAAGTAGAAAGGCACAACTGTATCATTTTTCAAGTGCTTGACCTTGCTCGTGAAAAAATCCAACGATACGAAGGGGTGTTTCTCGCCAAAGGCATATCTTTGATGTGCTTGTAAGTATATATACATGGCTGATGCCTTATTCTAGTTTATTGCTTCTCAGCCTTTCGGCTAAGATCAAAGTGTAGTACCTGTTCCTATCAGCTTAATAGCTGATATGTCCTCCATTGGAGGCCGTAGAATTTTAACTGATATTTGACATTTGGCAAATGGGCTTGCTCCGCCTCTGCCATTGGTTCGCCTGGTGTGGCAGTACTTCGAGGAACAGCCCACTCCTCTAGGGGAGTAATGAAATGCAGACCCCCATCCAATGATGCACAGCCTAACACTGCATGGCTTGATACTGGTTTAGGAAATAATTATTATATATTGAAAATAAAAAATAATATTCATATATACTTGTGTTTTTCCTGGACGTAAAAGCAACTGTAATAGTGTGTTTCATAAATATGTACACCCACAGTGTAGTATGAAAAAGAAACAAGGTTTTCTTGATTGTAAAAAACAACTGTAATAGTACACATGTGTGTATTACGTTTTTTTCTTGGATGTTAAAACAACTGTAATAGTTTCTTTCATGTATCCGTATACCCACAGTGTAGTATGAAAAAGAAACAAGATTTCCTTGAGTGGTAAAACAACTGTAATTGTAAATATGAAATCTACTATGTCTGGCAATTGGTCAAGGTAAGTCACTATGGAAATAGGAAAACGGTCTACAGATTATGCCAGCATCTGGCAAATGCGGGAGATATTTGCACAACACATTCGACAATTTCATGTCAATAATCAATACATGCCACTCAAATGCCTCTTGCAATGGCATTGCCCTGTAAAACTTCCTGATTTTCTGAGTGAGAACACCCTATGGCCAAAGATCCATTCATGCTCTGAGCTATTAATAGCCAGCAACGGCCTTTGGCAAATGTTTGCGGTGCAGTTTTAAAAAAGGGACTAAATTTAAGTTTTACATCTATTTTCACTTCAACGAAGAAAAGTGAGGATATAGTTATGTTGGTTATATAAAGTAGAAAGGCACAACTGTATCATTTTTCAAGTGCTTGACCTTGCTCGTGAAAAAATCCAACGATACGAAGGGGTGTTTCTCGCCAAAGGCATATCTTTGATGTGCTAGTAAGTATATATACATGGCTGATGCCTTATTCTAGATTATCGCTTCTCAGCCTTTCGGCTAAGATCAAAGTGTAGTACCTGTTCCTATCAGCTTAATATCTGATATGTCCTCAATTGGAGGCCGTATAATTTTAACTGATATTTGACATTTGGCAAAGGGGCTTGCTCCGCCTCTGCCATTGGTTCGCCTGGTGTGGCAGTACCTCGAGGAACAGCCCACTCCTCTAGGGGAGTAATGAAATGCAGACCCCCATCCAATGATACACTGCATGGCTTGATACTGGTTTAGGAAATAATTATTATATATTGAAAATAAAAAATAATATTCATATATACTTACGTGTGCATTAAGTGTTTTTCCTGGACGTAAAAGCAACTGTAATAGTGTGTTTCATAAATATGTACACCCACAGTGTAGTATGAAAAAGAAACAAGGTTTTCTTGATTGTAAAAAAACAACTGTAATAGTACACATGTGTGTATTACGTTTTTTTCTTGGGTGTTAAAACAACTGTAATAGTTTCTTTCATGTATCCGTATACCCACAGTGTAGTATGAAAAAGAAACAAGATTTCCTTGAGTGGTAAAACAACTGTAATTGTAAATATGAAATCTACTATGTCTGGCAATTGGTCGAGGTAAGTCACTATGGAAATAGGAAAATGGTCTACAGATTATGCCAGCATCTGGCAAATGCGGGAGATATTTGCACAACACATTCGACAATTTCATGTCAATAGTCAATACATGCCACTCAAATGCCTCTTGCAATGGCATTGCCTTGTAAAACTTCCAGATTTTCTGAGTGAGAACACCCTATTGCCAAAGATCCATTCATGCTCTGAGCTATTAATAGCCAGCAACGGCCTTTGGCAAATGTTCGCGGTGCAGTTTTAAAAAGGGCTAAATTTAAGTTTTACATATTTTTTCACTTCAACGAAGAAAAGTGAGGATATAGTAATGTTGGTTATATAAAGTAGAAAGGCACAACTGTATCATTTTTCAAGTGTTTGACCTTGCTCGTGAAATAATCCAACGATACGAAGGGGTGTTTCTCGGCAAAGGCATATCTTTGATGTGCTAGTTAGTATATATACATGGCTGATGCCTTATTCTAGTTTATCGCTTCTCAGCCTTTCGGCTAAGATCAAAGTGTAATACCTGTTCCTATCAGCTTAATATCTGATATGTCCTCCATTGGAGGCCGTAGAATTTTAACTGATATTTGACATTTGGCAAATGGGCTTGCTCCGCCTCTGCCATTGGTTGGCCTGGTGTGGCAGTACTTCGAGGAACAGCCCACTCCTCTAGGGGAGTAATGAAATGCAGACCCCCATCCAATGATGCACTGCCTAACACTGCATGGCTTGATACTGGTTTAGGAAATAATTATTATATATTGAAAATAAAAAATGATATTCATATATACATACGTGTGCATTAAGTGTTTTTCCTGGATGTAAAAGTAACTGTAATAGTGTGTTTCATAAATATGTACACCCACAGTGTAGTATGAAAAAGAAACAAGGTTTTATAGATTGTAAAAAACAACTGTAATAGTACACATGTGTGTATTACGTTTTTTTCTTGGATGTTAAAACAACTGTAATAGTTTCTTTCATGTATCCGTATACCCACAGTGTAGTATGAAAAAGAAACAAGATTTCCTTGAGTGGTAAAACAACTGTAATTGTAAATATGAAATCTACTATGTCTGGCAATTGGTCAAGGTAAGTCACTATGGAAATAGGAAAACGGTCTACAGATTATGCCAGCATCTGGCAAATGCGGGAGATATTTGCACAACACATTCGACAATTTCATGTCAATAATCAATACATGCCACTCAAATGCCTCTTGCAATTGCATTGCCTTGTAAAACTTCCTGATATTCTGAGTGAAAACACCCTATATTGCCAAATATTCATTCATGCTCTGAGCTATTAATAGCCAGCAACGGCCTTTGGCAAATGTTTGCGGTGCAGTTTTAAAAAAAGGGCTAAATTTAAGTTTTACATCTTTTTTCACTTCAACGAAGAAAAGTGAGGATATAGTAATGTTGGTTATATAAAGTAGAAAGGCACAACTGTATCATTTTTCAAGTGCTTGACCTTGCTCGTGAAAAAATCCAACGATACGAAGGGGTGTTTCTCGCCAAAGGCATATCTTTGATGTGCTAGTTAGTATATATACATGGCTGATGCCTTATTCTAGTTTATCGCTTCTCAGCCTTTCGGCTAAGATCAAAGTGTAGTACCTGTTCCTATCAGCTTAATATCTGATATGTCCTCCATTGGAGGCCATAGAATTTTAACTGATATTTGACATTTGGCAAATGGGCTTGCTCCGCTTCTGCCATTGATTCGCCTGGTGTGGCAGTACTTCGAGGAACAGCCCACTCCTCTAGGGGAGTAATGAAATGCAGACCCCCATCAAATGATGCACTGCCTAACACTGCATGGCTTGATACTGGTTTAGGAAATATTATTATATATTGAAAATAAAAAATAATATTCATATATACATACGTGTGCATTAAGTGTTTTTCCTGGATGTAAAAGCAACTGTAATAGTGTGTTTCATAAATATGTACACCCACAGTGTAGTATGAAAAAGAAGCAAGGTTTTCTTGATTGTAAAAAACAACTGTAATAGTACACATGTGTGTATTACGTTTTTTTCTTGGATGTTAAAACAACTGTAATAGTTTCTTTCATGTATCCGTATACCAACAGTGTAGTATGAAAAAGAAACAAGATTTCCTTGAGTGGTAAAACAACTGTAATTGTAAATATGAAATCTACTATGTCTGGCAATTGGTCGAGGTAAGTCACTATGGAAATAGGAAAATGGTCTACAGATTATGCCAGCATCTGGCAAATGCGGGAGATATTTGCACAACACATTCGACAATTTCATGTCAATAATCAATACATGCCACTCAAATGCCTCTTGCAATGGCATTGCCTTGTAAAACTTCCAGATTTTCTGAGTGAGAACACCCTATTGCCAAAGATCCATTCATGCTCTGAGCTATTAATAGCCAGCAACGGCCTTTGGCAAATGTTCGCGGTGCAGTTTTAAAAAAGGGGCTAAATTTAAGTTTTACATCTTTTTTCACTTCAACGAAGAAAAGTGAGGATATAGTAATGTTGGTTATATAAAGTAGAAAGGCACAACTGTATCATTTTTCAAGTGCTTGACCTTGCTCGTGAAAAAATCCAACGATACGAAGGGGTGTTTCTCGCCAAAGGCATATCTTTGATGTGCTTGTAAGTATATATACATGGCTGATGCCTTATTCTAGTTTATTGCTTCTCAGCCTTTCGGCTAAGATCAAAGTGTAGTACCTGTTCCTATCAGCTTAATAGCTGATATGTCCTCCATTGGAGGCCGTAGAATTTTAACTGATATTTGACATTTGGCAAATGGGCTTGCTCCGCCTCTGCCATTGGTTCGCCTGGTGTGGCAGTACTTCGAGGAACAGCCCACTCCTCTAGGGGAGTAATGAAATGCAGACCCCCATCCAATGATGCACAGCCTAACACTGCATGGCTTGATACTGGTTTAGGAAATAATTATTATATATTGAAAATAAAAAATAATATTCATATATACTTGTGTTTTTCCTGGACGTAAAAGCAACTGTAATAGTGTGTTTCATAAATATGTACACCCACAGTGTAGTATGAAAAAGAAACAAGGTTTTCTTGATTGTAAAAAACAACTGTAATAGTACACATGTGTGTATTACGTTTTTTTCTTGGATGTTAAAACAACTGTAATAGTTTCTTTCATGTATCCGTATACCCACAGTGTAGTATGAAAAAGAAACAAGATTTCCTTGAGTGGTAAAACAACTGTAATTGTAAATATGAAATCTACTATGTCTGGCAATTGGTCGAGGTAAGTCACTATGGAAATAGGAAAATGGTCTACAGATTATGCCAGCATCTGGCAAATGCGGGAGATATTTGCACAACACATTCGACAATTTCATGTCAATAATCAATACATGCCACTCAAATGCCTCTTGCAATTGCATTGCCTTGTAAAACTTCCTGATATTCTGAGTGAAAACACCCTATATTGCCAAATATTCATTCATGCTCTGAGCTATTAATAGCCAGCAACGGCCTTTGGCAAATGTTTGCGGTGCAGTTTTAAAAAAAGGGCTAAATTTAAGTTTTACATCTTTTTTCACTTCAACGAAGAAAAGTGAGGATATAGTAATGTTGGTTATATAAAGTAGAAAGGCACAACTGTATCATTTTTCAAGTGCTTGACCTTGCTCGTGAAAAAATCCAACGATACGAAGGGGTGTTTCTCGCCAAAGGCATATCTTTGATGTGCTAGTTAGTATATATACATGGCTGATGCCTTATTCTAGTTTATCGCTTCTCAGCCTTTCGGCTAAGATCAAAGTGTAGTACCTGTTCCTATCAGCTTAATATCTGATATGTCCTCCATTGGAGGCCATAGAATTTTAACTGATATTTGACATTTGGCAAATGGGCTTGCTCCGCTTCTGCCATTGGTTCGCCTGGTGTGGCAGTACTTCGAGGAACAGCCCACTCCTCTAGGGGAGTAATGAAATGCAGACCCCCATCAAATGATGCACTGCCTAACACTGCATGGCTTGATACTGGTTTAGGAAATATTATTATATATTGAAAATAAAAAATAATATTCATATATACATACGTGTGCATTAAGTGTTTTTCCTGGATGTAAAAGCAACTGTAATAGTGTGTTTCATAAATATGTACACCCACAGTGTAGTATGAAAAAGAAGCAAGGTTTTCTTGATTGTAAAAAACAACTGTAATAGTACACATGTGTGTATTACGTTTTTTTCTTGGATGTTAAAACAACTGTAATAGTTTCTTTCATGTATCCGTATACCAACAGTGTAGTATGAAAAAGAAACAAGATTTCCTTGAGTGGTAAAACAACTGTAATTGTAAATATGAAATCTACTATGTCTGGCAATTGGTCGAGGTAAGTCACTATGGAAATAGGAAAATGGTCTACAGATTATGCCAGCATCTGGCAAATGCGGGAGATATTTGCACAACACATTCGACAATTTCATGTCAATAATCAATACATGCCACTCAAATGCCTCTTGCAATGGCATTGCCTTGTAAAACTTCCAGATTTTCTGAGTGAGAACACCCTATTGCCAAAGATCCATTCATGCTCTGAGCTATTAATAGCCAGCAACGGCCTTTGGCAAATGTTCGCGGTGCAGTTTTAAAAAAGGGGCTAAATTTAAGTTTTACATCTTTTTTCACTTCAACGAAGAAAAGTGAGGATATAGTAATGTTGGTTATATAAAGTAGAAAGGCACAACTGTATCATTTTTCAAGTGCTTGACCTTGCTCGTGAAAAAATCCAACGATACGAAGGGGTGTTTCTCGCCAAAGGCATATCTTTGATGTGCTTGTAAGTATATATACATGGCTGATGCCTTATTCTAGTTTATTGCTTCTCAGCCTTTCGGCTAAGATCAAAGTGTAGTACCTGTTCCTATCAGCTTAATAGCTGATATGTCCTCCATTGGAGGCCGTAGAATTTTAACTGATATTTGACATTTGGCAAATGGGCTTGCTCCGCCTCTGCCATTGGTTCGCCTGGTGTGGCAGTACTTCGAGGAACAGCCCACTCCTCTAGGGGAGTAATGAAATGCAGACCCCCATCCAATGATGCACAGCCTAACACTGCATGGCTTGATACTGGTTTAGGAAATAATTATTATATATTGAAAATAAAAAATAATATTCATATATACTTGTGTTTTTCCTGGACGTAAAAGCAACTGTAATAGTGTGTTTCATAAATATGTACACCCACAGTGTAGTATGAAAAAGAAACAAGGTTTTCTTGATTGTAAAAAACAACTGTAATAGTACACATGTGTGTATTACGTTTTTTTCTTGGATGTTAAAACAACTGTAATAGTTTCTTTCATGTATCCGTATACCCACAGTGTAGTATGAAAAAGAAACAAGATTTCCTTGAGTGGTAAAACAACTGTAATTGTAAATATGAAATCTACTATGTCTGGCAATTGGTCGAGGTAAGTCACTATGGAAATAGGAAAATGGTCTACAGATTATGCCAGCATCTGGCAAATGCGGGAGATATTTGCACAACACATTCGACAATTTCATGTCAATAATCAATACATGCCACTCAAAGGCCTCTTGCAATGGCATTGCCTTGTAAAACTTCCAGATTTTCTGAGTGAGAACACCCTATTGCCAAAGATCCATTCATGCTCTGAGCTATTAATAGCCAGCAACGGCCTTTGGCAAATGTTCGCGGTGCAGTTTTAAAAAAGGGGCTAAATTTAAGTTTTACATCAGAATTCCTGATATTCTGAGTGAAAACACCCTATATTGCCAAATATTCATTCATGCTCTGAGCTATTAATAGCCAGCAACGGCCTTTGGCAAATGTTTGCGGTGCAGTTTTAAAAAAAGGGCTAAATTTAAGTTTTACATCTTTTTTCACTTCAACGAAGAAAAGTGAGGATATAGTAATGTTGGTTATATAAAGTAGAAAGGCACAACTGTATCATTTTTCAAGTGCTTGACCTTGCTCGTGAAAAAATCCAACGATACGAAGGGGTGTTTCTCGCCAAAGGCATATCTTTGATGTGCTAGTTAGTATATATACATGGCTGATGCCTTATTCTAGTTTATCGCTTCTCAGCCTTTCGGCTAAGATCAAAGTGTAGTACCTGTTCCTATCAGCTTAATATCTGATATGTCCTCCATTGGAGGCCATAGAATTTTAACTGATATTTGACATTTGGCAAATGGGCTTGCTCCGCTTCTGCCATTGATTCGCCTGGTGTGGCAGTACTTCGAGGAACAGCCCACTCCTCTAGGGGAGTAATGAAATGCAGACCCCCATCAAATGATGCACTGCCTAACACTGCATGGCTTGATACTGGTTTAGGAAATATTATTATATATTGAAAATAAAAAATAATATTCATATATACATACGTGTGCATTAAGTGTTTTTCCTGGATGTAAAAGCAACTGTAATAGTGTGTTTCATAAATATGTACACCCACAGTGTAGTATGAAAAAGAAGCAAGGTTTTCTTGATTGTAAAAAACAACTGTAATAGTACACATGTGTGTATTACGTTTTTTTCTTGGATGTTAAAACAACTGTAATAGTTTCTTTCATGTATCCGTATACCAACAGTGTAGTATGAAAAAGAAACAAGATTTCCTTGAGTGGTAAAACAACTGTAATTGTAAATATGAAATCTACTATGTCTGGCAATTGGTCGAGGTAAGTCACTATGGAAATAGGAAAATGGTCTACAGATTATGCCAGCATCTGGCAAATGCGGGAGATATTTGCACAACACATTCGACAATTTCATGTCAATAATCAATACATGCCACTCAAATGCCTCTTGCAATGGCATTGCCTTGTAAAACTTCCAGATTTTCTGAGTGAGAACACCCTATTGCCAAAGATCCATTCATGCTCTGAGCTATTAATAGCCAGCAACGGCCTTTGGCAAATGTTCGCGGTGCAGTTTTAAAAAAGGGGCTAAATTTAAGTTTTACATCTTTTTTCACTTCAACGAAGAAAAGTGAGGATATAGTAATGTTGGTTATATAAAGTAGAAAGGCACAACTGTATCATTTTTCAAGTGCTTGACCTTGCTCGTGAAAAAATCCAACGATACGAAGGGGTGTTTCTCGCCAAAGGCATATCTTTGATGTGCTTGTAAGTATATATACATGGCTGATGCCTTATTCTAGTTTATTGCTTCTCAGCCTTTCGGCTAAGATCAAAGTGTAGTACCTGTTCCTATCAGCTTAATAGCTGATATGTCCTCCATTGGAGGCCGTAGAATTTTAACTGATATTTGACATTTGGCAAATGGGCTTGCTCCGCCTCTGCCATTGGTTCGCCTGGTGTGGCAGTACTTCGAGGAACAGCCCACTCCTCTAGGGGAGTAATGAAATGCAGACCCCCATCCAATGATGCACAGCCTAACACTGCATGGCTTGATACTGGTTTAGGAAATAATTATTATATATTGAAAATAAAAAATAATATTCATATATACTTGTGTTTTTCCTGGACGTAAAAGCAACTGTAATAGTGTGTTTCATAAATATGTACACCCACAGTGTAGTATGAAAAAGAAACAAGGTTTTCTTGATTGTAAAAAACAACTGTAATAGTACACATGTGTGTATTACGTTTTTTTCTTGGATGTTAAAACAACTGTAATAGTTTCTTTCATGTATCCGTATACCCACAGTGTAGTATGAAAAAGAAACAAGATTTCCTTGAGTGGTAAAACAACTGTAATTGTAAATATGAAATCTACTATGTCTGGCAATTGGTCGAGGTAAGTCACTATGGAAATAGGAAAATGGTCTACAGATTATGCCAGCATCTGGCAAATGCGGGAGATATTTGCACAACACATTCGACAATTTCATGTCAATAATCAATACATGCCACTCAAATGCCTCTTGCAATTGCATTGCCTTGTAAAACTTCCTGATATTCTGAGTGAAAACACCCTATATTGCCAAATATTCATTCATGCTCTGAGCTATTAATAGCCAGCAACGGCCTTTGGCAAATGTTTGCGGTGCAGTTTTAAAAAAAGGGCTAAATTTAAGTTTTACATCTTTTTTCACTTCAACGAAGAAAAGTGAGGATATAGTAATGTTGGTTATATAAAGTAGAAAGGCACAACTGTATCATTTTTCAAGTGCTTGACCTTGCTCGTGAAAAAATCCAACGATACGAAGGGGTGTTTCTCGCCAAAGGCATATCTTTGATGTGCTAGTTAGTATATATACATGGCTGATGCCTTATTCTAGTTTATCGCTTCTCAGCCTTTCGGCTAAGATCAAAGTGTAGTACCTGTTCCTATCAGCTTAATATCTGATATGTCCTCCATTGGAGGCCATAGAATTTTAACTGATATTTGACATTTGGCAAATGGGCTTGCTCCGCTTCTGCCATTGGTTCGCCTGGTGTGGCAGTACTTCGAGGAACAGCCCACTCCTCTAGGGGAGTAATGAAATGCAGACCCCCATCAAATGATGCACTGCCTAACACTGCATGGCTTGATACTGGTTTAGGAAATATTATTATATATTGAAAATAAAAAATAATATTCATATATACATACGTGTGCATTAAGTGTTTTTCCTGGATGTAAAAGCAACTGTAATAGTGTGTTTCATAAATATGTACACCCACAGTGTAGTATGAAAAAGAAGCAAGGTTTTCTTGATTGTAAAAAACAACTGTAATAGTACACATGTGTGTATTACGTTTTTTTCTTGGATGTTAAAACAACTGTAATAGTTTCTTTCATGTATCCGTATACCAACAGTGTAGTATGAAAAAGAAACAAGATTTCCTTGAGTGGTAAAACAACTGTAATTGTAAATATGAAATCTACTATGTCTGGCAATTGGTCGAGGTAAGTCACTATGGAAATAGGAAAATGGTCTACAGATTATGCCAGCATCTGGCAAATGCGGGAGATATTTGCACAACACATTCGACAATTTCATGTCAATAATCAATACATGCCACTCAAATGCCTCTTGCAATGGCATTGCCTTGTAAAACTTCCAGATTTTCTGAGTGAGAACACCCTATTGCCAAAGATCCATTCATGCTCTGAGCTATTAATAGCCAGCAACGGCCTTTGGCAAATGTTCGCGGTGCAGTTTTAAAAAAGGGGCTAAATTTAAGTTTTACATCTTTTTTCACTTCAACGAAGAAAAGTGAGGATATAGTAATGTTGGTTATATAAAGTAGAAAGGCACAACTGTATCATTTTTCAAGTGCTTGACCTTGCTCGTGAAAAAATCCAACGATACGAAGGGGTGTTTCTCGCCAAAGGCATATCTTTGATGTGCTTGTAAGTATATATACATGGCTGATGCCTTATTCTAGTTTATTGCTTCTCAGCCTTTCGGCTAAGATCAAAGTGTAGTACCTGTTCCTATCAGCTTAATAGCTGATATGTCCTCCATTGGAGGCCGTAGAATTTTAACTGATATTTGACATTTGGCAAATGGGCTTGCTCCGCCTCTGCCATTGGTTCGCCTGGTGTGGCAGTACTTCGAGGAACAGCCCACTCCTCTAGGGGAGTAATGAAATGCAGACCCCCATCCAATGATGCACAGCCTAACACTGCATGGCTTGATACTGGTTTAGGAAATAATTATTATATATTGAAAATAAAAAATAATATTCATATATACTTGTGTTTTTCCTGGACGTAAAAGCAACTGTAATAGTGTGTTTCATAAATATGTACACCCACAGTGTAGTATGAAAAAGAAACAAGGTTTTCTTGATTGTAAAAAACAACTGTAATAGTACACATGTGTGTATTACGTTTTTTTCTTGGATGTTAAAACAACTGTAATAGTTTCTTTCATGTATCCGTATACCCACAGTGTAGTATGAAAAAGAAACAAGATTTCCTTGAGTGGTAAAACAACTGTAATTGTAAATATGAAATCTACTATGTCTGGCAATTGGTCGAGGTAAGTCACTATGGAAATAGGAAAATGGTCTACAGATTATGCCAGCATCTGGCAAATGCGGGAGATATTTGCACAACACATTCGACAATTTCATGTCAATAATCAATACATGCCACTCAAAGGCCTCTTGCAATGGCATTGCCTTGTAAAACTTCCAGATTTTCTGAGTGAGAACACCCTATTGCCAAAGATCCATTCATGCTCTGAGCTATTAATAGCCAGCAACGGCCTTTGGCAAATGTTCGCGGTGCAGTTTTAAAAAAGGGGCTAAATTTAAGTTTTACATCTTTTTTCACTTCAACAAAGAAAAGTGAGGATATAGTAATGTTGGTTATATAAAGTAGAAAGGCACAACTGTATCATTTTTCAAGTGCTTGACCTTGCTCGTGAAAAAATCCAACGATACGAAGGGGTGTTTCTCGCCAAAGGCATATCTTTGATGTGCTAGTTAGTATATATACATGGCTGATGCCTTATTCTAGTTTATCGCTTCTCAGCCTTTCGGCTAAGATCAAAGTGTAGTACCTGTTCCTATCAGCTTAATATCTGATATGTCCTCCATTGGAGGCCATAGAATTTTAACTGATATTTGACATTTGGCAAATGGGCTTGCTCCGCTTCTGCCATTGGTTCGCCTGGTGTGGCAGTACTTCGAGGAACAGCCCACTCCTCTAGGGGAGTAATGAAATGCAGACCCCCATCAAATGATGCACTGCCTAACACTGCATGGCTTGATACTGGTTTAGGAAATATTATTATATATTGAAAATAAAAAATAATATTCATATATACATACGTGTGCATTAAGTGTTTTTCCTGGATGTAAAAGCAACTGTAATAGTGTGTTTCATAAATATGTACACCCACAGTGTAGTATGAAAAAGAAGCAAGGTTTTCTTGATTGTAAAAAACAACTGTAATAGTACACATGTGTGTATTACGTTTTTTTCTTGGATGTTAAAACAACTGTAATAGTTTCTTTCATGTATCCGTATACCAACAGTGTAGTATGAAAAAGAAACAAGATTTCCTTGAGTGGTAAAACAACTGTAATTGTAAATATGAAATCTACTATGTCTGGCAATTGGTCGAGGTAAGTCACTATGGAAATAGGAAAATGGTCTACAGATTATGCCAGCATCTGGCAAATGCGGGAGATATTTGCACAACACATTCGACAATTTCATGTCAATAATCAATACATGCCACTCAAATGCCTCTTGCAATGGCATTGCCTTGTAAAACTTCCAGATTTTCTGAGTGAGAACACCCTATTGCCAAAGATCCCATTCATGCTCTGAGCTATTAATAGCCAGCAACGGCCTTTGGCAAATGTTTGCGGTGCAGTTTTAAAAAAGGGGCTAAATTTAAGTTTTACATCTTTTTTCACTTCAACGAAGAAAAGTGAGGATATAGTAATGTTGGTTATATAAAGTAGAAAGGCACAACTGTATCATTTTTCAAGTGCTTGACCTTGCTCGTGAAAAAATCCAACGATACGAAGGGGTGTTTCTCGCCAAAGGCATATCTTTGATGTGCTAGTTAGTATATATACATGGCTGATACCTTATTCTAGTTTATCGCTTCTCAGCCTTTCGGCTAAGATCAAAGTGTAGTACCTGTTCCTATCAGCTTAATATAATAGTCTCTTTCATGTATCCGTATACCAACAGTGTAGTATGAAAAAGAAACAAGATTTCCTTGAGTGGTAAAACAACTGTAATTGTAAATATGAAATATACTATGTCTGGCAATTGGTCAAGGTAAGTCACTATGGAAATAGGAAAACGGTCTACAGATTATGCCAGCATCTATGCAAATGCGGGAGATATTTGCACAACACACTCGACAATTTCATGTCAATAATCAATACATGCCACTCAAATGCATTCATGCTCTGAGCTATTAATAGCCAGCAACGGCCTTTGGCAAATGTTTGCGGTGCAGTTTTAAAAAAAGGGCTAAATTTAAGTTTTACATCTTTTTTCACTTCAACGAAGAAAAGTGAGGATATAGTAATGTTGGTTATATAAAGTAGAAAGGCACAACTGTATCATATTTCAAGTGCTTGACCTTGCTCGTGAAAAAATCCAACGATACGAAGGGGTGTTTCTCGGCAAAGGCATATCTTTGATGTGCTAGTTAGTATATATACATGGCTGATGCCTTATTCTAGTTCATCGCTTCTCAGCCTTTCGGTTAAGATCAAAGTGTAGTACTTGTTCCTATCAGCTTAATATCTGATATGTCCTCCATTGGAGGCCGTAGAATTTTAACTGATATTTGACATTTGGCAAATGGGCTTGCTCCGCCTCTGCCATTGGTTGGCCTGGTGTGGCAGTACTTCGAGGAACAGCCCACTCCTCTAGGGGAGTAATGAAATGCAGACCCCCATCCAATGATGCACTGCCTAACACTGCATGGCTTGATACTGGTTTAGGAAATAATTATTATATATTGAAAATAAAAAATAATATTCATATATACATACGTGTGCATTAAGTGTTTTTCCTCGATGTAAAAGCAACTGTAATAGTGTGTTTCATAAATATGTACACCCACAGTGTAGTATGAAAAAGAAGCAAGGTTTTCTTGATTGTAAAAAACAACTGTAATAGTACACATGTGTGTATTACGTTTTTTCTTGGATGTTAAAACAACTGTAATAGTTTCTTTCATGTATCCGTATACCCACAGTGTAGTATGAAAAAGAAACAAGATTTCCTTGAGTGGTAAAACAACTGTAATTGTAAATATGAAATCTACTATGTCTGGAAATTGGTCGAGGTAAGTCACTATGGAAATAGGAAAACGGTCTACAGATTATGCCAGCATCTGGCAAATGCGGGAGATATTTGCACAACACATTCGACAATTTCATGTCAATAATCAATACATGCCACTCAAATGCCTCTTGCAATGGCATTGCCTTGTAAAACTTCCTGATTTTCTGAGTGAGAACACCCTATTGCCAAAGATCCATTCATGCTCTGAGCTATTAATAGCCAGCAACGGCCTTTGGCAAATGTTTGCGGTGCAGTTTTAAAAAAGGGCTAAATTTAAGTTTTACATCTTTTTTCACTTCAACGAAGAAAAGTGAGGATATAGTAATGTTGGTTATATAAAGTAGAAAGGCACAACTGTATCATTTCTCAAGTGCTTGACCTTGCTCGTGAAAAAATCCAACGATACGAAGGGGTGTTTCTCGCCAAAGGCATATCTTTGATATGCTAGTTAGTATATATACATGGCTGATACCTTATTCTAGTTTATCGCTTCTCAGCCTTTCGGCTAAACTCAAAGTGTAGTACCTGTTCCTATCAGCTTAATATAATAGTCTCTTTCATGTATCCGTATACCAACAGTGTAAGAAATGAAAAAGAAACAAGATTTCCTTGAGTGGTAAAACAACTGTAATTGTAAATATGAAATATACTATGTCTGGCAATTGGTCAAGGTAAGTCACTATGGAAATAGGAAAACGGTCTACAGATTATGCCAGCATCTATGCAAATGCGGGAGGTATTTGCACAACACACTCGACAATTTCATGTCAATAATCAATACATGCCACTCAAATGCATTCATGCTCTGAGCTATTAATAGCCAGCAACGGCCTTTGGCAAATGTTTGCGGTGCAGTTTTAAAAAAAAGGGCTAAATTTAAGTTTTACATCTTTTTTCACTTCAACGAAGAAAAGTGAGGATATAGTAATGTTGGTTATATAAAGTAGAAAGGCACAACTGTATCATATTTCAAGTGCTTGACCTTGCTCGTGAAAAAATCCAACGATACGAAGGGGTGTTTCTCGCCAAAGGCATATCTTTGATGTGCTAGTAAGTATATATACATGGCTGATGCCTTATTCTAGTTTATCGCTTCTCAGCCTTTCGGCTAAGATCAAAGTGTAGTACCTGTTCATATCAGCTTAATATCTGATATGTCCTCCATTGGAGGCCGTAGAATTTTAACTGATATTTGACATTTGGCAAAGGGGCTTGCTCCGCCTCTGCCATTGGTTGGCCTGGTGTGGCAGTACTTCGAGGAACAGCCCACTCCTCTAGGGGAGTAATGAAATGCAAACCCCCACCCAATGATGCACAGCCTAACACTGCATGGCTTGATACTGGTTTAGGAAATAATTATTATATATTGAAAATAAAAAATAATATTCATATATACTTACGTGTGCATTAAGTGTTTTTCCTGGACGTAAAAGCAACTGTAATAGTGTGTTTCATAAATATGTACACCCACAGTGTAGTATGAAAAAGAAACAAGGTTTTCTTGATTGTAAAAAACAACTGTAATAGTACACATGTGTGTATTACGTTTTTTTCTTGGATGTTAAAACAACTGTAATAGTTTCTTTCATGTATCCGTATACCCACAGTGTAGTATGAAAAAGAAACAAGATTTCCTTGAGTGGTAAAACAACTGTAATTGTAAATATGAAATCTACTATGTCTGGCAATTGGTCGAGGTAAGTCACTATGGAAATAGGAAAATGGTCCACAGATTATGCCAGCATCTGGCAAATGCGGGAGATATTTGCACAACACATTCGACAATTTCATGTCAATAATCAATACATGCCACTCAAATGCCTCTTGCAATGGCATTGCCTTGTAAAACTTCCAGATTTTCTGAGTGAGAACACCCTATTGCCAAAGATCCATTCATGCTCTGAGCTATTAATAGCCAGCAACGGCCTTTGGCAAATGTTCGCGGTGCAGTTTTAAAAAAGGGCTAAATTTAAGTTTTACATCTTTTTTCACTTCAACGAAGAAAAGTGAGGATATAGTAATGTTGGTTATATAAAGTAGAAAGGCACAACTGTATCATTTCTCAAGTGCTTGACCTTGCTCGTGAAAAAATCCAACGATACGAAGGGGTGTTTCTCGCCAAAGGCATATCTTTGATATGCTAGTTAGTATATATACATGGCTGATACCTTATTCTAGTTTATCGCTTCTCAGCCTTTCGGCTAAGATCAAAGTGTAGTACCTGTTCCTATCAGCTTAATATAATAGTCTCTTTCATGTATCCGTATACCAACAGTATAAGAAATGAAAAAGAAACAAGATTTCCTTGAGTGGTAAAACAACTGTAATTGTAAATATGAAATATACTATGTCTGGCAATTGGTCAAGGTAAGTCACTATGGAAATAGGAAAACGGTCTACAGATTATGCCAGCATCTATGCAAATGCGGGAGGTATTTGCACAACACACTCGACAATTTCATGTCAATAATCAATACATGCCACTCAAATGCATTCATGCTCTGAGCTATTAATAGCCAGCAACGGCCTTTTGCAAATGTTTGCGGTGCAGTTTTAAAAAAAAGGGCTAAATTTAAGTTTTACATCTTTTTTCACTTCAACGAAGAAAAGTGAGGATATAGTAATGTTGGTTATATAAAGTAGAAAGGCACAACTGTATCATATTTCAAGTGCTTGACCTTGCTCGTGAAAAAATCCAACGATACGAAGGGGTGTTTCTCGGCAAAGGCATATCTTTGATGTGCTAGTTAGTATATATACATGGCTGATGCCTTATTCTAGTTTATCGCTTCTCAGCCTTTCGGTTAAGATCAAAGTGTAGTACCTGTTCCTATCAGCTTAATATCTGATATGTCCTCCATTGGAGGCCGTAGAATTTTAACTGATATTTGACATTTGGCAAATGGGCTTGCTCCGCCTCTGCCATTGGTTGGCCTGGTGTGGCAGTACTTCGAGGAACAGCCCACTCCTCTAGGGGAGTAATGAAATGCAGACCCCCATCCAATGATGCACAGCCTAACACTGCATGGCTTGATACTGGTTTAGGAAATAATTATTATATATTGAAAATAAAAAATAATATTCATATATACTTACGTGTGCATTAAGTGTTTTTCCTGGACGTAAAAGCAACTGTAATAGTGTGTTTCATAAACATGTACAACCACAGTGTAGTATGAAAAAGAAACAAGGTTTTCTTGATTGTAAAAAACAACTGTAATAGTACACATGTGTGTATTACGTTTTTTTCTTGGATGTTAAAACAACTGTAATAGTTTCTTTCATGTATCCGTATACCCACAGTGTAGTATGAAAAAGAAACAAGATTTCCTTGAGTGGTAAAACAACTGTAATTGTAAATATGAAATCTACTATGTCTGGCAATTGGTCGAGGTAAGTCACTATGGAAATAGGAAAACGGTCTACAGATTATGCCAGCATCTGGCAAATGCGGGAGATATTTGCACAACACATTCGACAATTTCATGTCAATAATCAATACATGCCACTCAAATGCCTCTTGCAATGGCATTGCCTTGTAAAACTTCCAGATTTTCTGAGTGAGAACACCCTATTGCCAAAGATCCATTCATGCTCTGAGCTATTAATAGCCAGCAACGGCCTTTGGCAAATGTTCGCGGTGCAGTTTTTAAAAAAGGGCTAAATTTAAGTTTTACATCTTTTTTCACTTCAACGAAGAAAAGTGAGCATATAGTAATGTTGGTTATATAAAGTAGAAAGGCACAACTGTATCATTTTTCAAGTGCTTGACCTTGCTCGTGAAAAAATCCAACGATACGAAGGGGTGTTTCTCGCCAAAGGCATATCTTTGATGTGCTAGTTAGTATATATACATGGCTGATACCTTATTCTAGTTTATCGCTTCTCAGCCTTTCGGCTAAGATCAAAGTGTAGTACCTGTTCCTATCAGCTTAATATAATAGTCTCTTTCATGTATCCGAATACCAACAGTGTAGTATGAAAAAGAAACAAGATTTCCTTGAGTGGTAAAACAACTGTAATTGTAAATATGAAATATACTATGTCTGGCAATTGGTCAAGGTAAGTCACTATGGAAATAGGAAAACGGTCTACAGATTATGCCAGCATCTATGCAAATGCGGGAGGTATTTGCACAACACACTCGACAATTTCATGTCAATAATCAATATACATGCCACTCAAATGCATTCATGCTCTGAGCTATTAATAGCCAGCAACGGCCTTTGGCAAATGTTTGCGGTGCAGTTTTAAAAAAAAGGGCTAAATTTAAGTTTTACATCTTTTTTCACTTCAACGAAGAAAAGTGAGGATATAGTAATGTTGGTTATATAAAGTAGAAAGGCACAACTGTATCATATTTCAAGTGCTTGACCTTGCTCGTGAAAAAATCCAACGATACGAAGGGGTGTTTCTCGCCAAAGGCATATCTTTGATGTGCTAGTTAGTATATATACATGGCTGATGCCTTATTCTAGTTTATCGCTTCTCAGCCTTTCGGTTAAGATCAAAGTGTAGTACCTGTTCCTATCAGCTTAATATCTGATATGTCCTCCATTGGAGGCCGTAGAATTTTAACTGATATTTGACATTTGGCAAATGGGCTTGCTCCGCCTCTGCCATTGGTTGGCCTGGTGTGGCAGTACTTCGAGGAACAGCCCACTCCTCTAGGGGAGTAATGAAATGCAGACCCCCATCCAATGATGCACAGCCTAACACTGCATGGCTTGATACTGGTTTAGGAAATAATTATTATATATTGAAAATAAAAAATAATATTCATATATACTTACGTGTGCATTAAGTGTTTTTCCTGGACGTAAAAGCAACTGTAATAGTGTGTTTCATAAATATGTACAACCACAGTGTAGTATGAAAAAGAAACAAGGTTTTCTTGATTGTAAAAAACAACTGTAATAGTACACATGTGTGTATTACGTTTTTTTCTTGGATGTTAAAACAACTGTAATAGTTTCTTTCATGTATCCGTATACCCACAGTGTAGTATGAAAAAGAAACAAGATTTCCTTGAGTGGTAAAACAACTGTAATTGTAAATATGAAATCTACTATGTCTGGCAATTGGTCGAGGTAAGTCACTATGGAAATAGGAAAATGGTCTACAGATTATGCCAGCATCTGGCAAATGCGGGAGATATTTGCACAACACATTCGACAATTTCATGTCAATAATCAATACATGCCACTCAAATGCCTCTTGCAATGGCATTGCCTTGTAAAACTTCCAGATTTTCTGAGTGAGAACACCCTATTGCCAAAGATCCATTCATGCTCTGAGCTATTAATAGCCAGCAACGGCCTTTGGCAAATGTTCGCGGTGCAGTTTTTAAAAAAGGGCTAAATTTAAGTTTTACATCTTTTTTCACTTCAACGAAGAAAAGTGAGGATATAGTAATGTTGGTTATATAAAGTAGAAAGGCACAACTGTATCATTTTTCAAGTGCTTGACCTTGCTCGTGAAAAAATCCAACGATACGAAGGGGTGTTTCTCGCCAAAGGCATATCTTTGATGTGCTAGTTAGTATATATACATGGCTGATACCTTATTCTAGTTTATCGCTTCTCAGCCTTTCGGCTAAGATCAAAGTGTAGTACCTGTTCCTATCAGCTTAATATAATAGTCTCTTTCATGTATCCGTATACCAACAGTGTAGTATGAAAAAGAAACAAGATTTCCTTGAGTGGTAAAACAACTGTAATTGTAAATATGAAATATACTATGTCTGGCAATTGGTCAAGGTAAGTCACTATGGAAATAGGAAAACGGTCTACAGATTATGCCAGCATCTATGCAAATGCGGGAGATATTTGCACAACACACTCGACAATTTCATGTCAATAATCAATACATGCCACTCAAATGCATTCATGCTCTGAGCTATTAATAGCCAGCAACGGCCTTTGGCAAATGTTTGCGGTGCAGTTTTAAAAAAGGGCTAAATTTAAGTTTTACATCTTTTTTCACTTCAACGAAGAAAAGTGAGGATATAGTAATGTTGGTTATATAAAGTATCATATTTCAAGTGCTTGACCTTGCTCGTGAAAAAATCCAACGATACGAAGGGGTGTTTCTCGGCAAAGGCATATCTTTGATGTGCTAGTTAGTATATATACATGGCTGATGCCTTATTCTAGTTCATCGCTTCTCAGCCTTTCGGTTAAGATCAAAGTGTAGTACCTGTTCCTATCAGCTTAATATCTGATATGTCCTCCATTGGATGCCGTAGAATTTTAACTGATATTTGACATTTGGCAAATGGGCTTGCTCCGCCTCTGCCATTGGTTGGCCTGGTGTGGCAGTACTTCGAGGAACAGCCCACTCCTCTAGGGGAGTAATGAAATGCAGACCCACATCCAATGATGCACTGCCTAACACTGCATGGCTTGATACTGGTTTAGGAAATAATTATTATATATTGAAAATAAAAAATAATATTCATATATACATACGTGTGCATTAAGTGTTTTTCCTCGATGTAAAAGCAACTGTAATAGTGTGTTTCATAAATATGTACACCCACAGTGTAGTATGAAAAAGAAACAAGGTTTTCTTGATTGTAAAAAAACAACTGTAATAGTACACATGTGTGTATTACGTTTTTTTCTTGGATGTTAAAACAACTGTAATAGTTTCTTTCATGTATCCGTATACCCACAGTGTAGTATGAAAAAGAAACAAGATTTCCTTGAGTGGTAAAACAACTGTAATTGTAAATATGAAATATACTATGTCTGGCAATTGGTCAAGGTAAGTCACTATGGAAATAGGAAAACGGTCTACAGATTATGCCAGCATCTATGCAAATGCGGGAGGTATTTGCACAACACACTCGACAATTTCATGTCAATAATCAATACATGCCACTCAAATGCATTCATGCTCTGAGCTATTAATAGCCAGCAACGGCCTTTTGCAAATGTTTGCGGTGCAGTTTTAAAAAAAAGGGCTAAATTTAAGTTTTACATCTTTTTTCACTTCAACGAAGAAAAGTGAGGATATAGTAATGTTGGTTATATAAAGTAGAAAGGCACAACTGTATCATATTTCAAGTGCTTGACCTTGCTCGTGAAAAAATCCAACGATACGAAGGGGTGTTTCTCGCCAAAGGCATATCTTTGATGTGCTAGTTAGTATATATACATGGCTGATACCTTATTCTAGTTTATCGCTTCTCAGCCTTTCGGCTAAGATCAAAGTGTAGTACCTGTTCCTATCAGCTTAATATAATAGTCTCTTTCATGTATCCGTATACCAACAGTATAAGAAATGAAAAAGAAACAAGATTTCCTTGAGTGGTAAAACAACTGTAATTGTAAATATGAAATATACTATGTCTGGCAATTGGTCAAGGTAAGTCACTATGGAAATAGGAAAACGGTCTACAGATTATGCCAGCATCTATGCAAATGCGGGAGGTATTTGCACAACACACTCGACAATTTCATGTCAATAATCAATATACATGCCACTCAAATGCATTCATGCTCTGAGCTATTAATAGCCAGCAACGGCCTTTGGCAAATGTTTGCGGTGCAGTTTTAAAAAAAAGGGCTAAATTTAAGTTTTACATCTTTTTTCACTTCAACGAAGAAAAGTGAGGATATAGTAATGTTGGTTATATAAAGTAGAAAGGCACAACTGTATCATATTTCAAGTGCTTGACCTTGCTCGTGAAAAAATCCAACGATACGAAGGGGTGTTTCTCGCCAAAGGCATATCTTTGATGTGCTAGTTAGTATATATACATGGCTGATGCCTTATTCTAGTTTATCGCTTCTCAGCCTTTCGGTTAAGATCAAAGTGTAGTACCTGTTCCTATCAGCTTAATATCTGATATGTCCTCCATTGGAGGCCGTAGAATTTTAACTGATATTTGACATTTGGCAAATGGGCTTGCTCCGCCTCTGCCATTGGTTGGCCTGGTGTGGCAGTACTTCGAGGAACAGCCCACTCCTCTAGGGGAGTAATGAAATGCAGACCCCCATCCAATGATGCACAGCCTAACACTGCATGGCTTGATACTGGTTTAGGAAATAATTATTATATATTGAAAATAAAAAATAATATTCATATATACTTACGTGTGCATTAAGTGTTTTTCCTGGACGTAAAAGCAACTGTAATAGTGTGTTTCATAAATATGTACACCCACAGTGTAGTATGAAAAAGAAACAAGGTTTTCTTGATTGTAAAAAACAACTGTAATAGTACACATGTGTGTATTACGTTTTTTTCTTGGATGTTAAAACAACTGTAATAGTTTCTTTCATGTATCCGTATACCCACAGTGTAGTATGAAAAAGAAACAAGATTTCCTTGAGTGGTAAAACAACTGTAATTGTAAATATGAAATCTACTATGTCTGGCAATTGGTCGAGGTAAGTCACTATGGAAATAGGAAAATGGTCTACAGATTATGCCAGCATCTGGCAAATGCGGGAGATATTTGCACAACACATTCGACAATTTCATGTCAATAATCAATACATGCCACTCAAATGCCTCTTGCAATGGCATTGCCTTGTAAAACTTCCAGATTTTCTGAGTGAGAACACCCTATTGCCAAAGATCCATTCATGCTCTGAGCTATTAATAGCCAGCAACGGCCTTTGGCAAATGTTCGCGGTGCAGTTTTTAAAAAAGGGCTAAATTTAAGTTTTACATCTTTTTTCACTTCAACGAAGAAAAGTGAGGATATAGTAATGTTGGTTATATAAAGTAGAAAGGCACAACTGTATCATTTTTCAAGTGCTTGACCTTGCTCGTGAAAAAATCCAACGATACGAAGGGGTGTTTCTCGCCAAAGGCATATCTTTGATGTGCTAGTTAGTATATATACATGGCTGATACCTTATTCTAGTTTATCGCTTCTCAGCCTTTCGGCTAAGATCAAAGTGTAGTACCTGTTCCTATCAGCTTAATATAATAGTCTCTTTCATGTATCCGTATACCAACAGTGTAGTATGAAAAAGAAACAAGATTTCCTTGAGTGGTAAAACAACTGTAATTGTAAATATGAAATATACTATGTCTGGCAATTGGTCAAGGTAAGTCACTATGGAAATAGGAAAACGGTCTACAGATTATGCCAGCATCTATGCAAATGCGGGAGATATTTGCACAACACACTCGACAATTTCATGTCAATAATCAATACATGCCACTCAAATGCATTCATGCTCTGAGCTATTAATAGCCAGCAACGGCCTTTGGCAAATGTTTGCGGTGCAGTTTTAAAAAAAGGGCTAAATTTAAGTTTTACATCTTTTTTCACTTCAACGAAGAAAAGTGAGGATATAGTAATGTTGGTTATATAAAGTATCATATTTCAAGTGCTTGACCTTGCTCGTGAAAAAATCCAACGATACGAAGGGGTGTTTCTCGGCAAAGGCATATCTTTGATGTGCTAGTTAGTATATATACATGGCTGATGCCTTATTCTAGTTCATCGCTTCTCAGCCTTTCGGTTAAGATCAAAGTGTAGTACCTGTTCCTATCAGCTTAATATCTGATATGTCCTCCATTGGATGCCGTAGAATTTTAACTGATATTTGACATTTGGCAAATGGGCTTGCTCCGCCTCTGCCATTGGTTGGCCTGGTGTGGCAGTACTTCGAGGAACAGCCCACTCCTCTAGGGGAGTAATGAAATGCAGACCCCCATCCAATGATGCACTGCCTAACACTGCATGGCTTGATACTGGTTTAGGAAATAATTATTATATATTGAAAATAAAAAATAATATTCATATATACATACGTGTGCATTAAGTGTTTTTCCTCGATGTAAAAGCAACTGTAATAGTGTGTTTCATAAATATGTACACCCACAGTGTAGTATGAAAAAGAAACAAGGTTTTCTTGATTGTAAAAAAACAACTGTAATAGTACACATGTGTGTATTACGTTTTTTTCTTGGATGTTAAAACAACTGTAATAGTTTCTTTCATGTATCCGTATACCCACAGTGTAGTATGAAAAAGAAACAAGATTTCCTTGAGTGGTAAAACAACTGTAATTGTAAATATGAAATCTACTTTGTCTGGCAATTGGTCGAGGTAAGTCACTATGGAAATAGGAAAACGGTCTACAGATTATGCCAGCATCTGGCAAATGCGGGAGATATTTGCACAACACATTCGACAATTTCATGTCAATAATCAATACATGCCACTCAAATGCCTCTTGCAATTGCATTGCCTTGTAAAACTTCCTGATTTTCTGAGTGAGAACACCCTATTGCCAAATATCCATTCATGCTCTGAGCTATTAATAGCCAGCAACGGCCTTTGGCAAATGTTTGCGGTGCAGTTTTAAAAAAAGGGCTAAATTTAAGTTTTACATCTTTTTTCACTTCAACGAAGAAAAGTGAGGATATAGTAATGTTGGTTATATAAAGTAGAAAGGCACAACTGTATCATTTTTCAAGTGCTTGACCTTGCTCGTGAAAAAATCCAACGATACGAAGGGGTGTTTCTCGCCAAAGGCATATCTTTGATGTGCTAGTTAGTATATATACATGGCTGATACCTTATTCTAGTTTATCGCTTCTCAGCCTTTCGGCTAAGATCAAAGTGTAGTACCTGTTCCTATCAGCTTAATATAATAGTCTCTTTCATGTATCCGTATACCAACATTGTACCACAGTTGCTTGCCTTCCACCAATCAGACGCCTCGAAAAGTGTAGGGTTATAGGACATAACCCACACTTTTCAAGCCTTTGTTCTCTAAGCTGCCTAAAACCAAAGGTGTTACCCAAGGGTATACTTTTCTCGGCCTGTGATTGGTGGAAGGCAGTCAACTGTGGTACAAGCCACATAGACTCCTCGGAAGCTGTGGTGTATGGGATACCCTCGGGGTTACTCGGCTCCGCCTCGTAACACCTTGGGTATATCCCATACACCACAGCTTCCTTGGGGTCTATCTATCACGTGTAGTATGAAAAAGAAACAAGATTTCCTTGAGTGGTAAAACAACTGTAATTGTAAATATGAAATATACTATGTCTGGCAATTGGTCAAGGTAAGTCACTATGGAAATAGGAAAACAGTCTACAGTTTATGCCAGCATCTATGCAAATGCGGGAGATATTTGCACAACACACTCGACAATTTCATATCAATAATCCATAATTGCCACTCAAATGCATTCATGCTCTGAGCTATTAATAGCCAGCAACGGCCTTTGGCAAATGTTTGCGGTGCAGTTTTAAAAAAAGGGCTAAATTTAAGTTTTACATCTTTTTTCACTTCAACGAAGAAAAGTGAGGATATAGTAATGTTGGTTATATAAAGTATCATATTTCAAGTGCTTGACCTTGCTCGTGAAAAAATCCAACGATACGAAGGGGTGTTTCTCGGCAAAGGCATATCTTTGATGTGCTAGTTAGTATATATACATGGCTGATGCCTTATTCTAGTTTATCGCTTCTCAGACTTTCGGTTAAGATCAAAGTGTAGTACCTGTTCCTATCAGCTTAATATCTGATATGTCCTCCATTGGAGGCCGTAGAATTTTAACTGATATTTGACATTTGGCAAATGGGCTTGCTCCGCCTCTGCCATTGGTTGGCCTGGTGTGGCAGTACTTCGAGGAACAGCCCACTCCTCTAGGGGAGTAATGAAATGCAGACCCCCATCCAATGATGCACAGCCTAACACTGCATGGCTTGATACTGGTTTAGGAAATAATTATTATATATTGAAAATAAAAAATAATATTCATATATACTTACGTGTGCATTAAGTGTTTTTCCTCGATGTAAAAGCAACTGTAATAGTGTGTTTCATAAATATGTACACCCACAGTGTAGTATGAAAAAGAAGCAAGGTTTTCTTGATTGTAAAAAACAACTGTAATAGTACACATGTGTGTATTACGTTTTTTTCTTGGATGTTAAAACAACTGTAATAGTTTCTTTCATGTATCCGTATACCCACAGTGTAGTATGAAAAAGAAACAAGATTTCCTTGAGTGGTAAAACAACTGTAATTGTAAATATGAAATCTACTATGTCTGGAAATTGGTCGAGGTAAGTCACTATGGAAATAGGAAAACGGTCTACAGATTATGCCAGCATCTGGCAAATGCGGGAGATATTTGCACAACACATTCGACAATTTCATGTCAATAATCAATACATGCCACTCAAATGCCTCTTGCAATTGCATTGCCTTGTAAAACTTCCTGATTTTCTGAGTGAGAACACCCTATTGCCAAATATCCATTCATGCTCTGAGCTATTAATAGCCAGCAACGGCCTTTGGCAAATGTTTGCGGTGCAGTTTTAAAAAAAGGGCTAAATTTAAGTTTTACATCTTTTTTCACTTCAACGAAGAAAAGTGAGGATATAGTAATGTTGGTTATATTAAGTAGAAAGGCACAACTGTATCATTTTTCAAGTGCTTGACCTTGCTCGTGAAAAAATCCAAAGATACGAAGGGGTGTTTCTCGCCAAAGGCATATCTTTGATGTGCTAGTTAGTATATATACATGGCTGATACCTTATTCTAGTTTATCGCTTCTCAGCCTTTCGGCTAAGATCAAAGTGTAGTACCTGTTCCTATCAGCTTAATATAATAGTCTCTTTCATGTATCCGTATACCAACAGTGTAGTATGAAAAAGAAACAAGATTTCCTTGAGTGGTAAAACAACTGTAATTGTAAATATGAAATATACTATGTCTGGCAATTGGTCAAGGTAAGTCACTATGGAAATAGGAAAACGGTCTACAGATTATGCCAGCATCTATGCAAATGCGGGAGATATTTGCACAACACACTCGACAATTTCATGTCAATAATCAATACATGCCACTCAAATGCATTCATGCTCTGAGCTATTAATAGCCAGCAACGGCCTTTGGCAAATGTTTGCGGTGCAGTTTTAAAAAAAGGGCTAAATTTAAGTTTTACATCTTTTTTCACTTCAACGAAGAAAAGTGAGGATATAGTAATGTTGGTTATATAAAGTAGAAAGGCACAACTGTATCATATTTCAAGTGCTTGACCTTGCTCGTGAAAAAATCCAACGATACGAAGGGGTGTTTCTCGGCAAAGGCATATCTTTGATGTGCTAGTTAGTATATATACATGGCTGATGCCTTATTCTAGTTTATCGCTTCTCAGCCTTTCGGTTAAGATCAAAGTGTAGTACCTGTTCCTATCAGCTTAATATAATAGTCTCTTTCATGTATCCGTATACCAACAGTGTAGTATGAAAAAGAAACAAGATTTCCTTGAGTGGTAAAACAACTGTAATTGTAAATATGAAATATACTATGTCTGGCAATTGGTCAAGGTAAGTCACTATGGAAATAGGAAAACGGTCTACAGATTATGCCAGCATCTATGCAAATGCGGGAGATATTTGCACAACACACTCGACAATTTCATGTCAATAATCAATACATGCCACTCAAATGCATTCATGCTCTGAGCTATTAATAGCCAGCAACGGCCTTTGGCAAATGTTTGCGGTGCAGTTTTAAAAAAAGGGCTAAATTTAAGTTTTACATCTTTTTTCACTTCAACGAAGAAAAGTGAGGATATAGTAATGTTGGTTATATAAAGTAGAAAGGCACAACTGTATCATATTTCAAGTGCTTGACCTTGCTCGTGAAAAAATCCAACGATACGAAGGGGTGTTTCTCGGCAAAGGCATATCTTTGATGTGCTAGTTAGTATATATACATGGCTGATGCCTTATTCTAGTTTATCGCTTCTCAGCCTTTCGGTTAAGATCAAAGTGTAGTACCTGTTCCTATCAGCTTAATATCTGATATGTCCTCCATTGGAGGCCGTAGAATTTTAACTGATATTTGACATTTGGCAAATGGGCTTGCTCCGCCTCTGCCATTGGTTGGCCTGGTGTGGCAGTACTTCGAGGAACAGCCCACTCCTCTAGGGGAGTAATGAAATGCAGACCCCCATCCAATGATGCACAGCCTAACACTGCATGGCTTGATACTGGTTTAGGAAATAATTATTATATATTGAAAATAAAAAATAATATTCATATATACTTACGTGTGCATTAAGTGTTTTTCCTCGATGTAAAAGCAACTGTAATAGTGTGTTTCATAAATATGTACACCCACAGTGTAGTATGAAAAAGAAGCAAGGTTTTCTTGATTGTAAAAAACAACTGTAATAGTACACATGTGTGTATTACGTTTTTTTCTTGGATGTTAAAACAACTGTAATAGTTTCTTTCATGTATCCGTATACCCACAGTGTAGTATGAAAAAGAAACAAGATTTCCTTGAGTGGTAAAACAACTGTAATTGTAAATATGAAATCTACTTTGTCTGGCAATTGGTCGAGGTAAGTCACTATGGAAATAGGAAAACGGTCTACAGATTATGCCAGCATCTGGCAAATGCGGGAGATATTTGCACAACACATTCGACAATTTCATGTCAATAATCAATACATGCCACTCAAATGCCTCTTGCAATTGCATTGCCTTGTAAAACTTCCTGATTTTCTGAGTGAGAACACCCTATTGCCAAATATCCATTCATGCTCTGAGCTATTAATAGCCAGCAACGGCCTTTGGCAAATGTTTGCGGTGCAGTTTTAAAAAAAGGGCTAAATTTAAGTTTTACATCTTTTTTCACTTCAACGAAGAAAAGTGAGGATATAGTAATGTTGGTTATATAAAGTAGAAAGGCACAACTGTATCATTTTTCAAGTGCTTGACCTTGCTCGTGAAAAAATCCAACGATACGAAGGGGTGTTTCTCGCCAAAGGCATATCTTTGATGTGCTAGTTAGTATATATACATGGCTGATACCTTATTCTAGTTTATCGCTTCTCAGCCTTTCGGCTAAGATCAAAGTGTAGTACCTGTTCCTATCAGCTTAATATAATAGTCTCTTTCATGTATCCGTATACCAACAGTGTAGTATGAAAAAGAAACAAGATTTCCTTGAGTGGTAAAACAACTGTAATTGTAAATATGAAATATACTATGTCTGGCAATTGGTCAAGGTAAGTCACTATGGAAATAGGAAAACAGTCTACAGTTTATGCCAGCATCTATGCAAATGCGGGAGATATTTGCACAACACACTCGACAATTTCATATCAATAATCCATAATTGCCACTCAAATGCATTCATGCTCTGAGCTATTAATAGCCAGCAACGGCCTTTGGCAAATGTTTGCGGTGCAGTTTTAAAAAAAGGGCTAAATTTAAGTTTTACATCTTTTTTCACTTCAACGAAGAAAAGTGAGGATATAGTAATGTTGGTTATATAAAGTATCATATTTCAAGTGCTTGACCTTGCTCGTGAAAAAATCCAACGATACGAAGGGGTGTTTCTCGGCAAAGGCATATCTTTGATGTGCTAGTTAGTATATATACATGGCTGATGCCTTATTCTAGTTTATCGCTTCTCAGACTTTCGGTTAAGATCAAAGTGTAGTACCTGTTCCTATCAGCTTAATATCTGATATGTCCTCCATTGGAGGCCGTAGAATTTTAACTGATATTTGACATTTGGCAAATGGGCTTGCTCCGCCTCTGCCATTGGTTGGCCTGGTGTGGCAGTACTTCGAGGAACAGCCCACTCCTCTAGGGGAGTAATGAAATGCAGACCCCCATCCAATGATGCACAGCCTAACACTGCATGGCTTGATACTGGTTTAGGAAATAATTATTATATATTGAAAATAAAAAATAATATTCATATATACTTACGTGTGCATTAAGTGTTTTTCCTCGATGTAAAAGCAACTGTAATAGTGTGTTTCATAAATATGTACACCCACAGTGTAGTATGAAAAAGAAGCAAGGTTTTCTTGATTGTAAAAAACAACTGTAATAGTACACATGTGTGTATTACGTTTTTTTCTTGGATGTTAAAACAACTGTAATAGTTTCTTTCATGTATCCGTATACCCACAGTGTAGTATGAAAAAGAAACAAGATTTCCTTGAGTGGTAAAACAACTGTAATTGTAAATATGAAATCTACTATGTCTGGAAATTGGTCGAGGTAAGTCACTATGGAAATAGGAAAACGGTCTACAGATTATGCCAGCATCTGGCAAATGCGGGAGATATTTGCACAACACATTCGACAATTTCATGTCAATAATCAATACATGCCACTCAAATGCCTCTTGCAATTGCATTGCCTTGTAAAACTTCCTGATTTTCTGAGTGAGAACACCCTATTGCCAAATATCCATTCATGCTCTGAGCTATTAATAGCCAGCAACGGCCTTTGGCAAATGTTTGCGGTGCAGTTTTAAAAAAAGGGCTAAATTTAAGTTTTACATCTTTTTTCACTTCAACGAAGAAAAGTAAGGATATAGTAATGTTGGTTATATAAAGTAGAAAGGCACAACTGTATCATTTTTCAAGTGCTTGACCTTGCTCGTGAAAAAATCCAAAGATACGAAGGGGTGTTTCTCGCCAAAGGCATATCTTTGATGTGCTAGTTAGTATATATACATGGCTGATACCTTATTCTAGTTTATCGCTTCTCAGCCTTTCGGCTAAGATCAAAGTGTAGTACCTGTTCCTATCAGCTTAATATAATAGTCTCTTTCATGTATCCGTATACCAACAGTGTAGTATGAAAAAGAAACAAGATTTCCTTGAGTGGTAAAACAACTGTAATTGTAAATATGAAATATACTATGTCTGGCAATTGGTCAAGGTAAGTCACTATGGAAATAGGAAAACGGTCTACAGATTATGCCAGCATCTATGCAAATGCGGGAGATATTTGCACAACACACTCGACAATTTCATGTCAATAATCAATACATGCCACTCAAATGCATTCATGCTCTGAGCTATTAATAGCCAGCAACGGCCTTTGGCAAATGTTTGCGGTGCAGTTTTAAAAAAAGGGCTAAATTTAAGTTTTACATCTTTTTTCACTTCAACGAAGAAAAGTGAGGATATAGTAATGTTGGTTATATAAAGTAGAAAGGCACAACTGTATCATATTTCAAGTGCTTGACCTTGCTCGTGAAAAAATCCAACGATACGAAGGGGTGTTTCTCGGCAAAGGCATATCTTTGATGTGCTAGTTAGTATATATACATGGCTGATGCCTTATTCTAGTTTATCGCTTCTCAGCCTTTCGGTTAAGATCAAAGTGTAGTACCTGTTCCTATCAGCTTAATATAATAGTCTCTTTCATGTATCCGTATACCAACAGTGTAGTATGAAAAAGAAACAAGATTTCCTTGAGTGGTAAAACAACTGTAATTGTAAATATGAAATATACTATGTCTGGCAATTGGTCAAGGTAAGTCACTATGGAAATAGGAAAACGGTCTACAGATTATGCCAGCATCTATGCAAATGCGGGAGATATTTGCACAACACACTCGACAATTTCATGTCAATAATCAATACATGCCACTCAAATGCATTCATGCTCTGAGCTATTAATAGCCAGCAACGGCCTTTGGCAAATGTTTGCGGTGCAGTTTTAAAAAAAGGGCTAAATTTAAGTTTTACATCTTTTTTCACTTCAACGAAGAAAAGTGAGGATATAGTAATGTTGGTTATATAAAGTAGAAAGGCACAACTGTATCATATTTCAAGTGCTTGACCTTGCTCGTGAAAAAATCCAACGATACGAAGGGGTGTTTCTCGGCAAAGGCATATCTTTGATGTGCTAGTTAGTATATATACATGGCTGATGCCTTATTCTAGTTTATCGCTTCTCAGCCTTTCGGTTAAGATCAAAGTGTAGTACCTGTTCCTATCAGCTTAATATCTGATATGTCCTCCATTGGAGGCCGTAGAATTTTAACTGATATTTGACATTTGGCAAATGGGCTTGCTCCGCCTCTGCCATTGGTTGGCCTGGTGTGGCAGTACTTCGAGGAACAGCCCACTCCTCTAGGGGAGTAATGAAATGCAGACCCCCATCCAATGATGCACAGCCTAACACTGCATGGCTTGATACTGGTTTAGGAAATAATTATTATATATTGAAAATAAAAAATAATATTCATATATACTTACGTGTGCATTAAGTGTTTTTCCTCGATGTAAAAGCAACTGTAATAGTGTGTTTCATAAATATGTACACCCACAGTGTAGTATGAAAAAGAAGCAAGGTTTTCTTGATTGTAAAAAACAACTGTAATAGTACACATGTGTGTATTACGTTTTTTTCTTGGATGTTAAAACAACTGTAATAGTTTCTTTCATGTATCCGTATACCCACAGTGTAGTATGAAAAAGAAACAAGATTTCCTTGAGTGGTAAAACAACTGTAATTGTAAATATGAAATCTACTATGTCTGGAAATTGGTCGAGGTAAGTCACTATGGAAATAGGAAAACGGTCTACAGATTATGCCAGCATCTGGCAAATGCGGGAGATATTTGCACAACACATTCGACAATTTCATGTCAATAATCAATACATGCCACTCAAATGCCTCTTGCAATGGCATTGCCTTGTAAAACTTCCAGATTTTCTGAGTGAGAACACCCTATTGCCAAAGATCCATTCATGCTCTGAGCTATTAATAGCCAGCAACGGCCTTTGGCAAATGTTCGCGGTGCAGTTTTTAAAAAAGGGCTAAATTTAAGTTTTACATCTTTTTTCACTTCAACGAAGAAAAGTGAGGATATAGTAATGTTGGTTATATAAAGTAGAAAGGCACAACTGTATCATTTTTCAAGTGCTTGACCTTGCTCGTGAAAAAATCCAACGATACGAAGGGGTGTTTCTCGCCAAAGGCATATCTTTGATGTGCTAGTTAGTATATATACATGGCTGATACCTTATTCTAGTTTATCGCTTCTCAGCCTTTCGGCTAAGATCAAAGTGTAGTACCTGTTCCTATCAGCTTAATATAATAGTCTCTTTCATGTATCCGTATACCAACAGTGTAGTATGAAAAAGAAACAAGATTTCCTTGAGTGGTAAAACAACTGTAATTGTAAATATGAAATATACTATGTCTGGCAATTGGTCAAGGTAAGTCACTATGGAAATAGGAAAACGGTCTACAGATTATGCCAGCATCTATGCAAATGCGGGAGATATTTGCACAACACACTCGACAATTTCATGTCAATAATCAATACATGCCACTCAAATGCATTCATGCTCTGAGCTATTAATAGCCAGCAACGGCCTTTGGCAAATGTTTGCGGTGCAGTTTTAAAAAAAGGGCTAAATTTAAGTTTTACATCTTTTTTCACTTCAACGAAGAAAAGTGAGGATATAGTAATGTTGGTTATATAAAGTATCATATTTCAAGTGCTTGACCTTGCTCGTGAAAAAATCCAACGATACGAAGGGGTGTTTCTCGGCAAAGGCATATCTTTGATGTGCTAGTTAGTATATATACATGGCTGATGCCTTATTCTAGTTCATCGCTTCTCAGCCTTTCGGTTAAGATCAAAGTGTAGTACCTGTTCCTATCAGCTTAATATCTGATATGTCCTCCATTGGATGCCGTAGAATTTTAACTGATATTTGACATTTGGCAAATGGGCTTGCTCCGCCTCTGCCATTGGTTGGCCTGGTGTGGCAGTACTTCGAGGAACAGCCCACTCCTCTAGGGGAGTAATGAAATGCAGACCCCCATCCAATGATGCACTGCCTAACACTGCATGGCTTGATACTGGTTTAGGAAATAATTATTATATATTGAAAATAAAAAATAATATTCATATATACATACGTGTGCATTAAGTGTTTTTCCTCGATGTAAAAGCAACTGTAATAGTGTGTTTCATAAATATGTACACCCACAGTGTAGTATGAAAAAGAAACAAGGTTTTCTTGATTGTAAAAAAACAACTGTAATAGTACACATGTGTGTATTACGTTTTTTTCTTGGATGTTAAAACAACTGTAATAGTTTCTTTCATGTATCCGTATACCCACAGTGTAGTATGAAAAAGAAACAAGATTTCCTTGAGTGGTAAAACAACTGTAATTGTAAATATGAAATCTACTTTGTCTGGCAATTGGTCGAGGTAAGTCACTATGGAAATAGGAAAACGGTCTACAGATTATGCCAGCATCTGGCAAATGCGGGAGATATTTGCACAACACATTCGACAATTTCATGTCAATAATCAATACATGCCACTCAAATGCCTCTTGCAATTGCATTGCCTTGTAAAACTTCCTGATTTTCTGAGTGAGAACACCCTATTGCCAAATATCCATTCATGCTCTGAGCTATTAATAGCCAGCAACGGCCTTTGGCAAATGTTTGCGGTGCAGTTTTTAAAAAAGGGCTAAATTTAAGTTTTACATCTTTTTTCACTTCAACGAAGAAAAGTGAGGATATAGTAATGTTGGTTATATAAAGTAGAAAGGCACAACTGTATCATTTTTCAAGTGCTTGACCTTGCTCGTGAAAAAATCCAACGATACGAAGGGGTGTTTCTCGCCAAAGGCATATCTTTGATGTGCTAGTTAGTATATATACATGGCTGATACCTTATTCTAGTTTATCGCTTCTCAGCCTTTCGGCTAAGATCAAAGTGTAGTACCTGTTCCTATCAGCTTAATATAATAGTCTCTTTCATGTATCCGTATACCAACAGTGTAGTATGAAAAAGAAACAAGATTTCCTTGAGTGGTAAAACAACTGTAATTGTAAATATGAAATATACTATGTCTGGCAATTGGTCAAGGTAAGTCACTATGGAAATAGGAAAACAGTCTACAGTTTATGCCAGCATCTATGCAAATGCGGGAGATATTTGCACAACACACTCGACAATTTCATATCAATAATCAATACATGCCACTCAAATGCATTCATGCTCTGAGCTATTAATAGCCAGCAACGGCCTTTGGCAAATGTTTGCGGTGCAGTTTTAAAAAAAGGGCTAAATTTAAGTTTTACATCTTTTTTCACTTCAACGAAGAAAAGTGAGGATATAGTAATGTTGGTTATATAAAGTATCATATTTCAAGTGCTTGACCTTGCTCGTGAAAAAATCCAACGATACGAAGGGGTGTTTCTCGGCAAAGGCATATCTTTGATGTGCTAGTTAGTATATATACATGGCTGATGCCTTATTCTAGTTTATCGCTTCTCAGACTTTCGGTTAAGATCAAAGTGTAGTACCTGTTCCTATCAGCTTAATATCTGATATGTCCTCCATTGGAGGCCGTAGAATTTTAACTGATATTTGACATTTGGCAAATGGGCTTGCTCCGCCTCTGCCATTGGTTGGCCTGGTGTGGCAGTACTTCGAGGAACAGCCCACTCCTCTAGGGGAGTAATGAAATGCAGACCCCCATCCAATGATGCACAGCCTAACACTGCATGGCTTGATACTGGTTTAGGAAATAATTATTATATATTGAAAATAAAAAATAATATTCATATATACTTACGTGTGCATTAAGTGTTTTTCCTCGATGTAAAAGCAACTGTAATAGTGTGTTTCATAAATATGTACACCCACAGTGTAGTATGAAAAAGAAGCAAGGTTTTCTTGATTGTAAAAAACAACTGTAATAGTACACATGTGTGTATTACGTTTTTTTCTTGGATGTTAAAACAACTGTAATAGTTTCTTTCATGTATCCGTATACCCACAGTGTAGTATGAAAAAGAAACAAGATTTCCTTGAGTGGTAAAACAACTGTAATTGTAAATATGAAATCTACTATGTCTGGAAATTGGTCGAGGTAAGTCACTATGGAAATAGGAAAACGGTCTACAGATTATGCCAGCATCTGGCAAATGCGGGAGATATTTGCACAACACATTCGACAATTTCATGTCAATAATCAATACATGCCACTCAAATGCCTCTTGCAATTGCATTGCCTTGTAAAACTTCCTGATTTTCTGAGTGAGAACACCCTATTGCCAAATATCCATTCATGCTCTGAGCTATTAATAGCCAGCAACGGCCTTTGGCAAATGTTTGCGGTGCAGTTTTAAAAAAAGGGCTAAATTTAAGTTTTACATCTTTTTTCACTTCAACGAAGAAAAGTGAGGATATAGTAATGTTGGTTATATAAAGTAGAAAGGCACAACTGTATCATTTTTCAAGTGCTTGACCTTGCTCGTGAAAAAATCCAACGATACGAAGGGGTGTTTCTCGCCAAAGGCATATCTTTGATGTGCTAGTTAGTATATATACATGGCTGATACCTTATTCTAGTTTATCGCTTCTCAGCCTTTCGGCTAAGATCAAAGTGTAGTACCTGTTCCTATCAGCTTAATATAATAGTCTCTTTCATGTATCCGTATACCAACAGTGTAGTATGAAAAAGAAACAAGATTTCCTTGAGTGGTAAAACAACTGTAATTGTAAATATGAAATATACTATGTCTGGCAATTGGTCAAGGTAAGTCACTATGGAAATAGGAAAACGGTCTACAGATTATGCCAGCATCTATGCAAATGCGGGAGATATTTGCACAACACACTCGACAATTTCATGTCAATAATCAATACATGCCACTCAAATGCATTCATGCTCTGAGCTATTAATAGCCAGCAACGGCCTTTGGCAAATGTTTGCGGTGCAGTTTTAAAAAAAGGGCTAAATTTAAGTTTTACATCTTTTTTCACTTCAACGAAGAAAAGTGAGGATATAGTAATGTTGGTTATATAAAGTAGAAAGGCACAACTGTATCATATTTCAAGTGCTTGACCTTGCTCGTGAAAAAATCCAACGATACGAAGGGGTGTTTCTCGGCAAAGGCATATCTTTGATGTGCTAGTTAGTATATATACATGGCTGATGCCTTATTCTAGTTTATCGCTTCTCAGCCTTTCGGTTAAGATCAAAGTGTAGTACCTGTTCCTATCAGCTTAATATCTGATATGTCCTCCATTGGAGGCCGTAGAATTTTAACTGATATTTGACATTTGGCAAATGGGCTTGCTCCGCCTCTGCCATTGGTTGGCCTGGTGTGGCAGTACTTCGAGGAACAGCCCACTCCTCTAGGGGAGTAATGAAATGCAGACCCCCATCCAATGATGCACAGCCTAACACTGCATGGCTTGATACTGGTTTAGGAAATAATTATTATATATTGAAAATAAAAAATAATATTCATATATACTTACGTGTGCATTAAGTGTTTTTCCTCGATGTAAAAGCAACTGTAATAGTGTGTTTCATAAATATGTACACCCACAGTGTAGTATGAAAAAGAAGCAAGGTTTTCTTGATTGTAAAAAACAACTGTAATAGTACACATGTGTGTATTACGTTTTTTTCTTGGATGTTCAAACAACTGTAATAGTTTCTTTCATGTATCCGTATACCCACAGTGTAGTATGAAAAAGAAACAAGATTTCCTTGAGTGGTAAAACAACTGTAATTGTAAATATGAAATCTACTATGTCTGGAAATTGGTCGAGGTAAGTCACTATGGAAATAGGAAAACGGTCTACAGATTATGCCAGCATCTGGCAAATGCGGGAGATATTTGCACAACACATTCGACAATTTCATGTCAATAATCAATACATGCCACTCAAATGCCTCTTGCAATGGCATTGCCTTGTAAAACTTCCTGATTTTCTGAGTGAGAACACCCTATGGCCAAAGATCCATTCATGCTCTGAGCTATTAATAGCCAGCAACGGCCTTTGGCAAATGTTTGCGGTGCAGTTTTAAAAAAGGGGCTAAATTTAAGTTTTACATCTTTTTTCACTTCAACGAAGAAAAGAGAGGATATAGTAATGTTGGTTATATAAAGTAGAAAGGCACAACTGTATCATTTTTCAAGTGCTTGACCTTGCTCGTGAAAAAATCCAACGATACGAATGGGTGATTCTCGCCAAAGGCATATCTTTGATGTGCTAGTAAGTATATATACATGGCTGATGCCTTATTCTAGTTTATCGCTTCTCAGCCTTTCGGCTAAGATCAAAGTGTAGTACCTGTTCCTATCAGCTTAATATCTGATATGTCCTCCATTGGAGGCCGTAGAATTTTAACTGATATTTGACATTTGGCAAAGGGGCTTGCTCCGCCTCTGCCATTGGTTGGCCTGGTGTGGCAGTACTTCGAGGAACAGCCCACTCCTCTAGGGGAGTAATGAAATGCAGACCCCCACCCAATGATGCACAGCCTAACACTGCATGGCTTGATACTGGTTTAGGAAATAATTATTATATATTGAAAATAAAAAATAATATTCATATATACTTACGTGTGCATTAAGTGTTTTTCCTGGACGTAAAAGCAACTGTAATAGTGTGTTTCATAAATATGTACACCCACAGTGTAGTATGAAAAAGAAACAAGGTTTTCTTGATTGTAAAAAACAACTGTAATAGTACACATGTGTGTATTACGTTTTTTTCTTGGATGTTAAAACAACTGTAATAGTTTCTTTCATGTATCCGTATACCCACAGTGTAGTATGAAAAAGAAACAAGATTTCCTTGAGTGGTAAAACAACTGTAATTGTAAATATGAAATCTACTATGTCTGGCAATTGGTCGAGGTAAGTCACTATGGAAATAGGAAAACGGTCTACAGATTATGCCAGCATCTGGCAAATGCGGGAGATATTTGCACAACACATTCGACAATTTCATGTCAATAATCAATACATGCCACTCAAATGCCTCTTGCAATGGCACTGCCTTGTAAAACTTCCAGATTTTCTGAGTGAGAACACCCTATTGCCAAAGATCCATTCATGCTCTGAGCTATTAATAGCCAGCAACGGCCTTTGGCAAATGTTCGCGGTGCAGTTTTAAAAAAAGGGCTAAATTTAAGTTTTACATCTTTTTTCACTTCAACGAAGAAAAGTGAGGATATAGTAATGTTGGTTATATAAAGTAGAAAGGCACAACTGTATCATTTTTCAAGTGCTTGACCTTGCTCGTGAAAAAATCCAACGATACGAAGGGGTGTTTCTCGCCAAAGGCATATCTTTGATGTGCTAGTTAGTATATATACATGGCTGATACCTTATTCTAGTTTATCGCTTCTCAGCCTTTCGGCTAAGATCAAAGTGTAGTACCTGTTCCTATCAGCTTAATATAATAGTCTCTTTCATGTATCCGTATACCAACAGTGTAGTATGAAAAAGAAACAAGATTTCCTTGAGTGGTAAAACAACTGTAATTGTAAATATGAAATATACTATGTCTGGCAATTGGTCAAGGTAAGTCACTATGGAAATAGGAAAACGGTCTACAGATTATGCCAGCATCTATGCAAATGCGGGAGGTATTTGCACAACACACTCGACAATTTCATGTCAATAATCAATATACATGCCACTCAAATGCATTCATGCTCTGAGCTATTAATAGCCAGCAACGGCCTTTGGCAAATGTTTGCGGTGCAGTTTTAAAAAAAAGGGCTAAATTTAAGTTTTACATCTTTTTTCACTTCAACGAAGAAAAGTGAGGATATAGTAATGTTGGTTATATAAAGTAGAAAGGCACAACTGTATCATATTTCAAGTGCTTGACCTTGCTCGTGAAAAAATCCAACGATACGAAGGGGTGTTTCTCGCCAAAGGCATATCTTTGATGTGCTAGTTAGTATATATACATGGCTGATGCCTTATTCTAGTTTATCGCTTCTCAGCCTTTCGGTTAAGATCAAAGTGTAGTACCTGTTCCTATCAGCTTAATATCTGATATGTCCTCCATTGGAGGCCGTAGAATTTTAACTGATATTTGACATTTGGCAAATGGGCTTGCTCCGCCTCTGCCATTGGTTGGCCTGGTGTGGCAGTACTTCGAGGAACAGCCCACTCCTCTAGGGGAGTAATGAAATGCAGACCCCCATCCAATGATGCACAGCCTAACACTGCATGGCTTGATACTGGTTTAGGAAATAATTATTATATATTGAAAATAAAAAATAATATTCATATATACTTACGTGTGCATTAAGTGTTTTTCCTGGACGTAAAAGCAACTGTAATAGTGTGTTTCATAAACATGTACAACCACAGTGTAGTATGAAAAAGAAACAAGGTTTTCTTGATTGTAAAAAACAACTGTAATAGTACAGATGTGTGTATTACGTTTTTTTCTTGGATGTTAAAACAACTGTAATAGTTTCTTTCATGTATCCGTATACCAACAGTGTAGTATGAAAAAGAAACAAGATTTCCTTGAGTGGTAAAACAACTGTAATTGTAAATATGAAATCTACTATGTCTGGCAATTGGTCGAGGTAAGTCACTATGGAAATAGGAAAATGGTCTACAGATTATGCCAGCATCTGGCAAATGCGGGAGATATTTGCACAACACATTCGACAATTTCATGTCAATAATCAATACATGCCACTCAAATGCCTCTTGCAATGGCATTGCCTTGTAAAACTTCCAGATTTTCTGAGTGAGAACACCCTATTGCCAAAGATCCATTCATGCTCTGAGCTATTAATAGCCAGCAACGGCCTTTGGCAAATGTTCGCGGTGCAGTTTTAAAAAAAGGGCTAAATTTAAGTTTTACATCTTTTTTCACTTCAACGAAGAAAAGTGATGATATAGTAATGTTGGTTATATAAAGTAGAAAGGCACAACTGTATCATTTTTCAAGTGCTTGACCTTGCTCGTGAAAAAATCCAACGATACGAAGGGGTGTTTCTCGCCAAAGGCATATCTTTGATGTGCTAGTTAGTATATATACATGGCTGATACCTTATTCTAGTTTATCGCTTCTCAGCCTTTCGGCTAAGATCAAAGTGTAGTACCTGTTCCTATCAGCTTAATATAATAGTCTCTTTCATGTATCCGTATACCAACAGTGTAGTATGAAAAAGAAACAAGATTTCCTTGAGTGGTAAAACAACTGTAATTGTAAATATGAAATATACTATGTCTGGCAATTGGTCAAGGTAAGTCACTATGGAAATAGGAAAACGGTCTACAGATTATGCCAGCATCTATGCAAATGCGGGAGATATTTGCACAACACACTCGACAATTTCATGTCAATAATCAATACATGCCACTCAAATGCATTCATGCTCTGAGCTATTAATAGCCAGCAACGGCCTTTGGCAAATGTTTGCGGTGCAGTTTTAAAAAAAGGGCTAAATTTAAGTTTTACATCTTTTTTCACTTCAACGAAGAAAAGTGAGGATATAGTAATGTTGGTTATATAAAGTATCATATTTCAAGTGCTTGACCTTGCTCGTGAAAAAATCCAACGATACGAACGGGTGTTTCTCGGCAAAGGCATATCTTTGATGTGCTAGTTAGTATATATACATGGCTGATGCCTTATTCTAGTTCATCGCTTCTCAGCCTTTCGGTTAAGATCAAAGTGTAGTACCTGTTCCTATCAGCTTAATATCTGATATGTCCTCCATTGGATGCCGTAGAATTTTAACTGATATTTGACATTTGGCAAATGGGCTTGCTCCGCCTCTGCCATTGGTTGGCCTGGTGTGGCAGTACTTCGAGGAACAGCCCACTCCTCTAGGGGAGTAATGAAATGCAGACCCCCATCCAATGATGCACTGCCTAACACTGCATGGCTTGATACTGGTTTAGGAAATAATTATTATATATTGAAAATAAAAAATAATATTCATATATACATACGTGTGCATTAAGTGTTTTTCCTCGATGTAAAAGCAACTGTAATAGTGTGTTTCATAAATATGTACACCCACAGTGTAGTATGAAAAAGAAACAAGGTTTTCTTGATTGTAAAAAAACAACTGTAATAGTACACATGTGTGTATTACGTTTTTTTCTTGGATGTTAAAACAACTGTAATAGTTTCTTTCATGTATCCGTATACCCACAGTGTAGTATGAAAAAGAAACAAGATTTCCTTGAGTGGTAAAACAACTGTAATTGTAAATATGAAATCTACTTTGTCTGGCAATTGGTCGAGGTAAGTCACTATGGAAATAGGAAAACGGTCTACAGATTATGCCAGCATCTGGCAAATGCGGGAGATATTTGCACAACACATTCGACAATTTCATGTCAATAATCAATACATGCCACTCAAATGCCTCTTGCAATTGCATTGCCTTGTAAAACTTCCTGATTTTCTGAGTGAGAACACCCTATTGCCAAATATCCATTCATGCTCTGAGCTATTAATAGCCAGCAACGGCCTTTGGCAAATGTTTGCGGTGCAGTTTTAAAAAAAGGGCTAAATTTAAGTTTTACATCTTTTTTCACTTCAACGAAGAAAAGTGAGGATATAGTAATGTTGGTTATATAAAGTAGAAAGGCACAACTGTATCATTTTTCAAGTGCTTGACCTTGCTCGTGAAAAAATCCAACGATACGAAGGGGTGTTTCTCGCCAAAGGCATATCTTTGATGTGCTAGTTAGTATATATACATGGCTGATACCTTATTCTAGTTTATCGCTTCTCAGCCTTTCGGCTCAGATCAAAGTGTAGTACCTGTTCCTATCAGCTTAATATAATAGTCTCTTTCATGTATCCGTATACCAACAGTGTAGTATGAAAAAGAAACAAGATTTCCTTGAGTGGTAAAACAACTGTAATTGTAAATATGAAATATACTATGTCTGGCAATTGGTCAAGGTAAGTCACTATGGAAATAGGAAAACGGTCTACAGATTATGCCAGCATCTATGCAAATGCGGGAGATATTTGCACAACACACTCGACAATTTCATGTCAATAATCAATACATGCCACTCAAATGCATTCATGCTTTGAGCTATTAATAGCCAGCAACGGCCTTTGGCAAATGTTTGCGGTGCAGTTTTAAAAAAAGGGCTAAATTTAAGTTTTACATCTTTTTTCACTTCAACGAAGAAAAGTGAGGATATAGTAATGTTGGTTATATAAAGTAGAAAGGCACAACTGTATCATATTTCAAGTGCTTGACCTTGCTCGTGAAAAAATCCAACGATACGAAGGGGTGTTTCTCGGCAAAGGCATATCTTTGATGTGCTAGTTAGTATATATACATGGCTGATGCCTTATTCTAGTTTATCGCTTCTCAGCCTTTCGGTTAAGATCAAAGTGTAGTACCTGTTCCTATCAGCTTAATATCTGATATGTCCTCCATTGGAGGCCGTAGAATTTTAACTGATATTTGACATTTGGCAAATGGGCTTGCTCCGCCTCTGCCATTGGTTGGCCTGGTGTGGCAGTACTTCGAGGAACAGCCCACTCCTCTAGGGGAGTAATGAAATGCAGACCCCCATCCAATGATGCACAGCCTAACACTGCATGGCTTGATACTGGTTTAGGAAATAATTATTATATATTGAAAATAAAAAATAATATTCATATATACTTACGTGTGCATTAAGTGTTTTTCCTCGATGTAAAAGCAACTGTAATAGTGTGTTTCATAAATATGTACACCCACAGTGTAGTATGAAAAAGAAGCAAGGTTTTCTTGATTGTAAAAAACAACTGTAATAGTACACATGTGTGTATTACGTTTTTTTCTTGGATGTTAAAACAACTGTAATAGTTTCTTTCATGTATCCGTATACCCACAGTGTAGTATGAAAAAGAAACAAGATTTCCTTGAGTGGTAAAACAACTGTAATTGTAAATATGAAATCTACTATGTCTGGAAATTGGTCGAGGTAAGTCACTATGGAAATAGGAAAACGGTCTACAGATTATGCCAGCATCTGGCAAATGCGGGAGATATTTGCACAACACATTCGACAATTTCATGTCAATAATCAATACATGCCACTCAAATGCCTCTTGCAATGGCATTGCCTTGTAAAACTTCCTGATTTTCTGAGTGAGAACACCCTATGGCCAAAGATCCATTCATGCTCTGAGCTATTAATAGCCAGCAACGGCCTTTGGCAAATGTTTGCGGTGCAGTTTTAAAAAAGGGGCTAAATTTAAGTTTTACATCTTTTTTCACTTCAACGAAGAAAAGAGAGGATATAGTAATGTTGGTTATATAAAGTAGAAAGGCACAACTGTATCATTTTTCAAGTGCTTGACCTTGCTCGTGAAAAAATCCAACGATACGAATGGGTGATTCTCGCCAAAGGCATATCTTTGATGTGCTAGTAAGTATATATACATGGCTGATGCCTTATTCTAGTTTATCGCTTCTCAGCCTTTCGGCTAAGATCAAAGTGTAGTACCTGTTCCTATCAGCTTAATATCTGATATGTCCTCCATTGGAGGCCGTAGAATTTTAACTGATATTTGACATTTGGCAAAGGGGCTTGCTCCGCCTCTGCCATTGGTTGGCCTGGTGTGGCAGTACTTCGAGGAACAGCCCACTCCTCTAGGGGAGTAATGAAATGCAGACCCCCACCCAATGATGCACAGCCTAACACTGCATGGCTTGATACTGGTTTAGGAAATAATTATTATATATTGAAAATAAAAAATAATATTCATATATACTTACGTGTGCATTAAGTGTTTTTCCTGGACGTAAAAGCAACTGTAATAGTGTGTTTCATAAATATGTACACCCACAGTGTAGTATGAAAAAGAAACAAGGTTTTCTTGATTGTAAAAAACAACTGTAATAGTACACATGTGTGTATTACGTTTTTTTCTTGGATGTTAAAACAACTGTAATAGTTTCTTTCATGTATCCGTATACCCACAGTGTAGTATGAAAAAGAAACAAGATTTCCTTGAGTGGTAAAACAACTGTAATTGTAAATATGAAATCTACTATGTCTGGCAATTGGTCGAGGTAAGTCACTATGGAAATAGGAAAACGGTCTACAGATTATGCCAGCATCTGGCAAATGCGGGAGATATTTGCACAACACATTCGACAATTTCATGTCAATAATCAATACATGCCACTCAAATGCCTCTTGCAATGGCATTGCCTTGTAAAACTTCCAGATTTTCTGAGTGAGAACACCCTATTGCCAAAGATCCATTCATGCTCTGAGCTATTAATAGCCAGCAACGGCCTTTGGCAAATGTTCGCGGTGCAGTTTTAAAAAAAGGGCTAAATTTAAGTTTTACATCTTTTTTCACTTCAACGAAGAAAAGTGAGGATATAGTAATGTTGGTTATATAAAGTAGAAAGGCACAACTGTATCATTTTTCAAGTGCTTGACCTTGCTCGTGAAAAAATCCAACGATACGAAGGGGTGTTTCTCGCCAAAGGCATATCTTTGATGTGCTAGTTAGTATATATACATGGCTGATACCTTATTCTAGTTTATCGCTTCTCAGCCTTTCGGCTAAGATCAAAGTGTAGTACCTGTTCCTATCAGCTTAATATAATAGTCTCTTTCATGTATCCGTATACCAACAGTGTAGTATGAAAAAGAAACAAGATTTCCTTGAGTGGTAAAACAACTGTAATTGTAAATATGAAATATACTATGTCTGGCAATTGGTCAAGGTAAGTCACTATGGAAATAGGAAAACGGTCTACAGATTATGCCAGCATCTATGCAAATGCGGGAGGTATTTGCACAACACACTCGACAATTTCATGTCAATAATCAATATACATGCCACTCAAATGCATTCATGCTCTGAGCTATTAATAGCCAGCAACGGCCTTTGGCAAATGTTTGCGGTGCAGTTTTAAAAAAAAGGGCTAAATTTAAGTTTTACATCTTTTTTCACTTCAACGAAGAAAAGTGAGGATATAGTAATGTTGGTTATATAAAGTAGAAAGGCACAACTGTATCATATTTCAAGTGCTTGACCTTGCTCGTGAAAAAATCCAACGATACGAAGGGGTGTTTCTCGCCAAAGGCATATCTTTGATGTGCTAGTTAGTATATATACATGGCTGATGCCTTATTCTAGTTTATCGCTTCTCAGCCTTTCGGTTAAGATCAAAGTGTAGTACCTGTTCCTATCAGCTTAATATCTGATATGTCCTCCATTGGAGGCCGTAGAATTTTAACTGATATTTGACATTTGGCAAATGGGCTTGCTCCGCCTCTGCCATTGGTTGGCCTGGTGTGGCAGTACTTCGAGGAACAGCCCACTCCTCTAGGGGAGTAATGAAATGCAGACCCCCATCCAATGATGCACAGCCTAACACTGCATGGCTTGATACTGGTTTAGGAAATAATTATTATATATTGAAAATAAAAAATAATATTCATATATACTTACGTGTGCATTAAGTGTTTTTCCTGGACGTAAAAGCAACTGTAATAGTGTGTTTCATAAACATGTACAACCACAGTGTAGTATGAAAAAGAAACAAGGTTTTCTTGATTGTAAAAAACAACTGTAATAGTACAGATGTGTGTATTACGTTTTTTTCTTGGATGTTAAAACAACTGTAATAGTTTCTTTCATGTATCCGTATACCAACAGTGTAGTATGAAAAAGAAACAAGATTTCCTTGAGTGGTAAAACAACTGTAATTGTAAATATGAAATCTACTATGTCTGGCAATTGGTCGAGGTAAGTCACTATGGAAATAGGAAAATGGTCTACAGATTATGCCAGCATCTGGCAAATGCGGGAGATATTTGCACAACACATTCGACAATTTCATGTCAATAATCAATACATGCCACTCAAATGCCTCTTGCAATGGCATTGCCTTGTAAAACTTCCAGATTTTCTGAGTGAGAACACCCTATTGCCAAAGATCCATTCATGCTCTGAGCTATTAATAGCCAGCAACGGCCTTTGGCAAATGTTCGCGGTGCAGTTTTAAAAAAAGGGCTAAATTTAAGTTTTACATCTTTTTTCACTTCAACGAAGAAAAGTGATGATATAGTAATGTTGGTTATATAAAGTAGAAAGGCACAACTGTATCATTTTTCAAGTGCTTGACCTTGCTCGTGAAAAAATCCAACGATACGAAGGGGTGTTTCTCGCCAAAGGCATATCTTTGATGTGCTAGTTAGTATATATACATGGCTGATACCTTATTCTAGTTTATCGCTTCCCAGCCTTTCGGCTAAGATCAAAGTGTAGTACCTGTTCCTATCAGCTTAATATAATAGTCTCTTTCATGTATCCGTATACCAACAGTGTAGTATGAAAAAGAAACAAGATTTCCTTGAGTGGTAAAACGACTGTAATTGTAAATATGAAATATACTATGTCTGGCAATTGGTCAAGGTAAGTCACTATGGAAATAGGAAAACGGTCTACAGATTATGCCAGCATCTATGCAAATGCGGGAGATATTTGCACAACACACTCGACAATTTCATGTCAATAATCAATACATGCCACTCAAATGCATTCATGCTCTGAGCTATTAATAGCCAGCAACGGCCTTTGGCAAATGTTTGCGGTGCAGTTTTAAAAAAAGGGCTAAATTTAAGTTTTACATCTTTTTTCACTTCAACGAAGAAAAGTGAGGATATAGTAATGTTGGTTATATAAAGTATCATATTTCAAGTGCTTGACCTTGCTCGTGAAAAAATCCAACGATACGAAGGGGTGTTTCTCGGCAAAGGCATATCTTTGATGTGCTAGTTAGTATATATACATGGCTGATGCCTTATTCTAGTTTATCGCTTCTCAGCCTTTCGGTTAAGATCAAAGTGTAGTACCTGTTCCTATCAGCTTAATATCTGATATGTCCTCCATTGGAGGCCGTAGAATTTTAACTGATATTTGACATTTGGCAAATGGGCTTGCTCCGCCTCTGCCATTGGTTGGCCTGGTGTGGCAGTACTTCGAGGAACAGCCCACTCCTCTAGGGGAGTAATGAAATGCAGACCCCCACCCAATGATGCACAGCCTAACACTGCATGGCTTGATACTGGTTTAGGAAATAATTATTATATATTGAAAATAAAAAATAATATTCATATATACTTACGTGTGCATTAAGTGTTTTTCCTGGACGTAAAAGCAACTGTAATAGTGTGTTTCATAAATATGTACACCCACAGTGTAGTATGAAAAAGAAACAAGGTTTTCTTGATTGTAAAAAACAACTGTAATAGTACACATGTGTGTATTACGTTTTTTTCTTGGATGTTAAAACAACTGTAATAGTTTCTTTCATGTATCCGTATACCCACAGTGTAGTATGAAAAAGAAACAAGATTTCCTTGAGTGGTAAAACAACTGTAATTGTAAATATGAAATCTACTATGTCTGGCAATTGGTCGAGGTAAGTCACTATGGAAATAGGAAAACGGTCTACAGATTATGCCAGCATCTGGCAAATGCGGGAGATATTTGCACAACACATTCGACAATTTCATGTCAATAATCAATACATGCCACTCAAATGCCTCTTGCAATGGCATTGCCTTGTAAAACTTCCAGATTTTCTGAGTGAGAACACCCTATTGCCAAAGATCCATTCATGCTCTGAGCTATTAATAGCCAGCAACGGCCTTTGGCAAATGTTCGCGGTGCAGTTTTAAAAAAAGGGCTAAATTTAAGTTTTACATCTTTTTTCACTTCAACGAAGAAAAGTGAGGATATAGTAATGTTGGTTATATAAAGTAGAAAGGCACAACTGTATCATTTTTCAAGTGCTTGACCTTGCTCGTGAAAAGATCCAACGATACGAAGGGGTGTTTCTCGCCAAAGGCATATCTTTGATGTGCTAGTTAGTATATATACATGGCTGATACCTTATTCTAGTTTATCGCTTCTCAGCCTTTCGGCTAAGATCAAAGTGTAGTACCTGTTCCTATCAGCTTTATATAATAGTCTCTTTCATGTATCCGTATACCAACAGTGTAGTATGAAAAAGAAACAAGATTTCATGTCTGGCAATTGGTCAAGGTAAGTCACTATGGAAATAGGAAAACGGTCTACAGATTATGCCAGCATCTATGCAAATGCGGGAGATATTTGCACAACACACTCGACAATTTCATGTCAATAATCAATACATGCCACTCAAATGCATTCATGCTCTGAGCTATTAATAGCCAGCAACGGCCTTCGGCAAATGTTTGCGGTGCAGTTTTAAAAAAAGGGCTAAATTTAAGTTTTACATCTTTTTTCACTTCAACGAAGAAAAGTGAGGATATAGTAATGTTGGTTATATAAAGTATCATATTTCAAGTGCTTGACCTTGCTCGTGAAAAAATCCAACGATACGAAGGGGTGTTTCTCGGCAAAGGCATATCTTTGATGTGCTAGTTAGTATATATACATGGCTGATGCCTTATTCTAGTTCATCGCTTCTCAGCCTTTTGGTTAAGATCAAAGTGTAGTACCTGTTCCTATCAGCTTAATATCTGATATGTCCTCCATTGGATGCCGTAGAATTTTAACTGATATTTGACATTTGGCAAATGGGCTTGCTCCGCCTCTGCCATTGGTTGGCCTGGTGTGGCAGTACTTCGAGGAACAGCCCACTCCTCTAGGGGAGTAATGAAATGCAGACCCCCATCCAATGATGCACTGCCTAACACTGCATGGCTTGATACTGGTTTAGGAAATAATTATTATATATTGAAAATAAAAAATAATATTCATATATACATACGTGTGCATTAAGTGTTTTTCCTCGATGTAAAAGCAACTGTAATAGTGTGTTTCATAAATATGTACACCCACAGTGTAGTATGAAAAAGAAACAAGGTTTTCTTGATTGTAAAAAAACAACTGTAATAGTACACATGTGTGTATTACGTTTTTTTCTTGGATGTTAAAACAACTGTAATAGTTTCTTTCATGTATCCGTATACCCACAGTGTAGTATGAAAAAGAAACAAGATTTCCTTGAGTGGTAAAACAACTGTAATTGTAAATATGAAATCTACTTTGTCTGGCAATTGGTCGAGGTAAGTCACTATGGAAATAGGAAAACGGTCTACAGATTATGCCAGCATCTGGCAAATGCGGGAGATATTTGCACAACACATTCGACAATTTCATGTCAATAATCAATACATGCCACTCAAATGCCTCTTGCAATTGCATTGCCTTGTAAAACTTCCTGATTTTCTGAGTGAGAACACCCTATTGCCAAATATCCATTCATGCTCTGAGCTATTAATAGCCAGCAACGGCCTTTGGCAAATGTTTGCGGTGCAGTTTTAAAAAAAGGGCTAAATTTAAGTTTTACATCTTTTTTCACTTCAACGAAGAAAAGTGAGGATATAGTAATGTTGGTTATATAAAGTAGAAAGGCACAACTGTATCATTTTTCAAGTGCTTGACCTTGCTCGTGAAAAAATCCAACGATACGAAGGGGTGTTTCTCGCCAAAGGCATATCTTTGATGTGCTAGTTAGTATATATACATGGCTGATACCTTATTCTAGTTTATCGCTTCTCAGCCTTTCGGCTAAGATCAAAGTGTAGTACCTGTTCCTATCAGCTTAATATAATAGTCTCTTTCATGTATCCGTATACCAACAGTGTAGTATGAAAAAGAAACAAGATTTCCTTGAGTGGTAAAACAACTGTAATTGTAAATATGAAATATACTATGTCTGGCAATTGGTCAAGGTAAGTCACTATGGAAATAGGAAAACGGTCTACAGATTATGCCAGCATCTATGCAAATGCGGGAGATATTTGCACAACACACTCGACAATTTCATGTCAATAATCAATACATGCCACTCAAATGCATTCATGCTCTGAGCTATTAATAGCCAGCAACGGCCTTTGGCAAATGTTTGCGGTGCAGTTTTAAAAAAAGGGCTAAATTTAAGTTTTACATCTTTTTTCACTTCAACGAAGAAAAGTGAGGATATAGTAATGTTGGTTATATAAAGTAGAAAGGCACAACTGTATCATATTTCAAGTGCTTGACCTTGCTCGTGAAAAAATCCAACGATACGAAGGGGTGTTTCTCGGCAGAGGCATATCTTTGATGTGCTAGTTAGTATATATACATGGCTGATGCCTTATTCTAGTTTATCGCTTCTCAGCCTTTCGGTTAAGATCAAAGTGTAGTACCTGTTCCTATCAGCTTAATATCTGATATGTCCTCCATTGGAGGCCGTAGAATTTTAACTGATATTTGACATTTGGCAAATGGGCTTGCTCCGCCTCTGCCATTGGTTGGCCTGGTGTGGCAGTACTTCGAGGAACAGCCCACTCCTCTAGGGGAGTAATGAAATGCAGACCCCCATCCAATGATGCACAGCCTAACACTGCATGGCTTGATACTGGTTTAGGAAATAATTATTATATATTGAAAATAAAAAATAATATTCATATATACTTACGTGTGCATTAAGTGTTTTTCCTCGATGTAAAAGCAACTGTAATAGTGTGTTTCATAAATATGTACACCCACAGTGTAGTATGAAAAAGAAGCAAGGTTTTCTTGATTGTAAAAAACAACTGTAATAGTACACATGTGTGTATTACGTTTTTTTCTTGGATGTTAAAACAACTGTAATAGTTTCTTTCATGTATCCGTATACCCACAGTGTAGTATGAAAAAGAAACAAGATTTCCTTGAGTGGTAAAACAACTGTAATTGTAAATATGAAATCTACTATGTCTGGAAATTGGTCGAGGTAAGTCACTATGGAAATAGGAAAACGGTCTACAGATTATGCCAGCATCTGGCAAATGCGGGAGATATTTGCACAACACATTCGACAATTTCATGTCAATAATCAATACATGCCACTCAAATGCCTCTTGCAATGGCATTGCCTTGTAAAACTTCCTGATTTTCTGAGTGAGAACACCCTATGGCCAAAGATCCATTCATGCTCTGAGCTATTAATAGCCAGCAACGGCCTTTGGCAAATGTTTGCGGTGCAGTTTTAAAAAAGGGGCTAAATTTAAGTTTTACATCTTTTTTCACTTCAACGAAGAAAAGAGAGGATATAGTAATGTTGGTTATATAAAGTAGAAAGGCACAACTGTATCATTTTTCAAGTGCTTGACCTTGCTCGTGAAAAAATCCAACGATACGAATGGGTGATTCTCGCCAAAGGCATATCTTTGATGTGCTAGTAAGTATATATACATGGCTGATGCCTTATTCTAGTTTATCGCTTCTCAGCCTTTCGGCTAAGATCAAAGTGTAGTACCTGTTCCTATCAGCTTAATATCTGATATGTCCTCCATTGGAGGCCGTAGAATTTTAACTGATATTTGACATTTGGCAAAGGGGCTTGCTCCGCCTCTGCCATTGGTTGGCCTGGTGTGGCAGTACTTCGAGGAACAGCCCACTCCTCTAGGGGAGTAATGAAATGCAGACCCCCACCCAATGATGCACAGCCTAACACTGCATGGCTTGATACTGGTTTAGGAAATAATTATTATATATTGAAAATAAAAAATAATATTCATATATACTTACGTGTGCATTAAGTGTTTTTCCTGGACGTAAAAGCAACTGTAATAGTGTGTTTCATAAATATGTACACCCACAGTGTAGTATGAAAAAGAAACAAGGTTTTCTTGATTGTAAAAAACAACTGTAATAGTACACATGTGTGTATTACGTTTTTTTCTTGGATGTTAAAACAACTGTAATAGTTTCTTTCATGTATCCGTATACCCACAGTGTAGTATGAAAAAGAAACAAGATTTCCTTGAGTGGTAAAACAACTGTAATTGTAAATATGAAATCTACTATGTCTGGCAATTGGTCGAGGTAAGTCACTATGGAAATAGGAAAACGGTCTACAGATTATGCCAGCATCTGGCAAATGCGGGAGATATTTGCACAACACATTCGACAATTTCATGTCAATAATCAATACATGCCACTCAAATGCCTCTTGCAATGGCATTGCCTTGTAAAACTTCCAGATTTTCTGAGTGAGAACACCCTATTGCCAAAGATCCATTCATGCTCTGAGCTATTAATAGCCAGCAACGGCCTTTGGCAAATGTTCGCGGTGCAGTTTTAAAAAAAGGGCTAAATTTAAGTTTTACATCTTTTTTCACTTCAACGAAGAAAAGTGAGGATATAGTAATGTTGGTTATATAAAGTAGAAAGGCACAACTGTATCATTTCTCAAGTGCTTGACCTTGCTCGTGAAAAAATCCAACGATACGAAGGGGTGTTTCTCGCCAAAGGCATATCTTTGATGTGCTAGTTAGTATATATACATGGCTGATACCTTATTCTAGTTTATCGCTTCTCAGCCTTTCGGCTAAGATCAAAGTGTAGTACCTGTTCCTATCAGCTTAATATAATAGTCTCTTTCATGTATCCGTATACCAACAGTGTAGTATGAAAAAGAAACAAGATTTCCTTGAGTGGTAAAACAACTGTAATTGTAAATATGAAATATACTATGTCTGGCAATTGGTCAAGGTAAGTCACTATGGAAATAGGAAAACGGTCTACAGATTATGCCAGCATCTATGCAAATGCGGGAGGTATTTGCACAACACACTCGACAATTTCATGTCAATAATCAATATACATGCCACTCAAATGCATTCATGCTCTGAGCTATTAATAGCCAGCAACGGCCTTTGGCAAATGTTTGCGGTGCAGTTTTAAAAAAAAGGGCTAAATTTAAGTTTTACATCTTTTTTCACTTCAACGAAGAAAAGTGAGGATATAGTAATGTTGGTTATATAAAGTAGAAAGGCACAACTGTATCATTTTTCAAGTGCTTGACCTTGCTCGTGAAAAAATCCAACGATACGAAGGGGTGTTTCTCGCCAAAGGCATATCTTTGATGTGCTAGTTAGTATATATACATGGCTGATACCTTATTCTAGTTTATCGCTTCTCAGCCTTTCGGCTAAGATCAAAGTGTAGTACCTGTTCCTATCAGCTTAATATAATAGTCTCTTTCATGTATCCGTATACCAACAGTGTAGTATGAAAAAGAAACAAGATTTCCTTGAGTGGTAAAACAACTGTAATTGTAAATATGAAATATACTATGTCTGGCAATTGGTCAAGGTAAGTCACTATGGAAATAGGAAAACAGTCTACAGTTTATGCCAGCATCTATGCAAATGCGGGAGATATTTGCACAACACACTCGACAATTTCATATCAATAATCAATACATGCCACTCAAATGCATTCATGCTCTGAGCTATTAATAGCCAGCAACGGCCTTTGGCAAATGTTTGCGGTGCAGTTTTAAAAAAAGGGCTAAATTTAAGTTTTACATCTTTTTTCACTTCAACGAAGAAAAGTGAGGATATAGTAATGTTGGTTATATAAAGTATCATATTTCAAGTGCTTGACCTTGCTCGTGAAAAAATCCAACGATACGAAGGGGTGTTTCTCGGCAAAGGCATATCTTTGATGTGCTAGTTAGTATATATACATGGCTGATGCCTTATTCTAGTTTATCGCTTCTCAGCCTTTCGGTTAAGATCAAAGTGTAGTACCTGTTCCTATCAGCTTAATATCTGATATGTCCTCCATTGGAGGCCGTAGAATTTTAACTGATATTTGACATTTGGCAAATGGGCTTGCTCCGCCTCTGCCATTGGTTGGCCTGGTGTGGCAGTACTTCGAGGAACAGCCCACTCCTCTAGGGGAGTAATGAAATGCAGACCCCCACCCAATGATGCACAGCCTAACACTGCATGGCTTGATACTGGTTTAGGAAATAATTATTATATATTGAAAATAAAAAATAATATTCATATATACTTACGTGTGCATTAAGTGTTTTTCCTGGACGTAAAAGCAACTGTAATAGTGTGTTTCATAAATATGTACACCCACAGTGTAGTATGAAAAAGAAACAAGGTTTTCTTGATTGTAAAAAACAACTGTAATAGTACACATGTGTGTATTACGTTTTTTTCTTGGATGTTAAAACAACTGTAATAGTTTCTTTGATGTATCCGTATACCCACAGTGTAGTATGAAAAAGAAACAAGATTTCCTTGAGTGGTAAAACAACTGTAATTGTAAATATGAAATCTACTATGTCTGGCAATTGGTCGAGGTAAGTCACTATGGAAATAGGAAAACGGTCTACAGATTATGCCAGCATCTGGCAAATGCGGGAGATATTTGCACAACACATTCGACAATTTCATGTCAATAATCAATACATGCCACTCAAATGCCTCTTGCAATGGCATTGCCTTGTAAAACTTCCAGATTTTCTGAGTGAGAACACCCTATTGCCAAAGATCCATTCATGCTCTGAGCTATTAATAGCCAGCAACGGCCTTTGGCAAATGTTCGCGGTGCAGTTTTAAAAAAAGGGCTAAATTTAAGTTTTACATCTTTTTTCACTTCAACGAAGAAAAGTGAGGATATAGTAATGTTGGTTATATAAAGTAGAAAGGCACAACTGTATCATTTTTCAAGTGCTTGACCTTGCTCGTGAAAAGATCCAACGATACGAAGGGGTGTTTCTCGCCAAAGGCATATCTTTGATGTGCTAGTTAGTATATATACATGGCTGATACCTTATTCTAGTTTATCGCTTCTCAGCCTTTCGGCTAAGATCAAAGTGTAGTACCTGTTCCTATCAGCTTAATATAATAGTCTCTTTCATGTATCCGTATACCAACAGTGTAGTATGAAAAAGAAACAAGATTTCCTTGAGTGGTAAAACAACTGTAATTGTAAATATGAAATATACTATGTCTGGCAATTGGTCAAGGTAAGTCACTATGGAAATAGGAAAACGGTCTACAGATTATGCCAGCATCTATGCAAATGCGGGAGATATTTGCACAACACACTCGACAATTTCATGTCAATAATCAATACATGCCACTCAAATGCATTCATGCTCTGAGCTATTAATAGCCAGCAACGGCCTTTGGCAAATGTTTGCGGTGCAGTTTTAAAAAAAGGGCTAAATTTAAGTTTTACATCTTTTTTCACTTCAACGAAGAAAAGTGAGGATATAGTAATGTTGGTTATATAAAGTATCATATTTCAAGTGCTTGACCTTGCTCGTGAAAAAATCCAACGATACGAAGGGGTGTTTCTCGGCAAAGGCATATCTTTGATGTGCTAGTTAGTATATATACATGGCTGATGCCTTATTCTAGTTCATCGCTTCTCAGCCTTTCGGTTAAGATCAAAGTGTAGTACCTGTTCCTATCAGCTTAATATCTGATATGTCCTCCATTGGATGCCGTAGAATTTTAACTGATATTTGACATTTGGCAAATGGGCTTGCTCCGCCTCTGCCATTGGTTGGCCTGGTGTGGCAGTACTTCGAGGAACAGCCCACTCCTCTAGGGGAGTAATGAAATGCAGACCCCCATCCAATGATGCACTGCCTAACACTGCATGGCTTGATACTGGTTTAGGAAATAATTATTATATATTGAAAATAAAAAATAATATTCATATATACATACGTGTGCATTAAGTGTTTTTCCTCGATGTAAAAGCAACTGTAATAGTGTGTTTCATAAATATGTACACCCACAGTGTAGTATGAAAAAGAAACAAGGTTTTCTTGATTGTAAAAAAACAACTGTAATAGTACACATGTGTGTATTACGTTTTTTTCTTGGATGTTAAAACAACTGTAATAGTTTCTTTCATGTATCGGTATACCCACAGTGTAGTATGAAAAAGAAACAAGATTTCCTTGAGTGGTAAAACAACTGTAATTGTAAATATGAAATCTACTTTGTCTGGCAATTGGTCGAGGTAAGTCACTATGGAAATAGGAAAACGGTCTACAGATTATGCCAGCATCTGGCAAATGCGGGAGATATTTGCACAACACATTCGACAATTTCATGTCAATAATCAATACATGCCACTCAAATGCCTCTTGCAATTGCATTGCCTTGTAAAACTTCCTGATTTTCTGAGTGAGAACACCCTATTGCCAAATATCCATTCATGCTCTGAGCTATTAATAGCCAGCAACGGCCTTTGGCAAATGTTTGCGGTGCAGTTTTAAAAAAAGGGCTAAATTTAAGTTTTACATCTTTTTTCACTTCAACGAAGAAAAGTGAGGATATAGTAATGTTGGTTATATAAAGTAGAAAGGCACAACTGTATCATTTTTCAAGTGCTTGACCTTGCTCGTGAAAAAATCCAACGATACGAAGGGGTGTTTCTCGCCAAAGGCATATCTTTGATGTGCTAGTTAGTATATATACATGGCTGATACCTTATTCTAGTTTATCGCTTCTCAGCCTTTCGGCTAAGATCAAAGTGTAGTACCTGTTCCTATCAGCTTAATATAATAGTCTCTTTCATGTATCCGTATACCAACAGTGTAGTATGAAAAAGAAACAAGATTTCCTTGAGTGGTAAAACAACTGTAATTGTAAATATGAAATATACTATGTCTGGCAATTGGTCGAGGTAAGTCACTATGGAAATAGGAAAACAGTCTACAGTTTATGCCAGCATCTATGCAAATGCGGGAGATATTTGCACAACACACTCGACAATTTCATATCAATAATCAATACATGCCACTCAAATGCATTCATGCTCTGAGCTATTAATAGCCAGCAACGGCCTTTGGCAAATGTTTGCGGTGCAGTTTTAAAAAAAGGGCTAAATTTAAGTTTTACATCTTTTTTCACTTCAACGAAGAAAAGTGAGGATATAGTAATGTTGGTTATATAAAGTATCATATTTCAAGTGCTTGACCTTGCTCGTGAAAAAATCCAACGATACGAAGGGGTGTTTCTCGGCAAAGGCATATCTTTGATGTGCTAGTTAGTATATATACATGGCTGATGCCTTATTCTAGTTTATCGCTTCTCAGCCTTTCGGTTAAGATCAAAGTGTAGTACCTGTTCCTATCAGCTTAATATCTGATATGTCCTCCATTGGAGGCCGTAGAATTTTAACTGATATTTGACATTTGGCAAATGGGCTTGCTCCGCCTCTGCCATTGGTTGGCCTGGTGTGGCAGTACTTCGAGGAACAGCCCACTCCTCTAGGGGAGTAATGAAATGCAGACCCCCACCCAATGATGCACAGCCTAACACTGCATGGCTTGATACTGGTTTAGGAAATAATTATTATATATTGAAAATAAAAAATAATATTCATATATACTTACGTGTGCATTAAGTGTTTTTCCTGGACGTAAAAGCAACTGTAATAGTGTGTTTCATAAATATGTACACCCACAGTGTAGTATGAAAAAGAAACAAGGTTTTCTTGATTGTAAAAAACAACTGTAATAGTACACATGTGTGTATTACGTTTTTTTCTTGGATGTTAAAACAACTGTAATAGTTTCTTTCATGTATCCGTATACCCACAGTGTAGTATGAAAAAGAAACAAGATTTCCTTGAGTGGTAAAACAACTGTAATTGTAAATATGAAATCTACTATGTCTGGCAATTGGTCGAGGTAAGTCACTATGGAAATAGGAAAACGGTCTACAGATTATGCCAGCATCTGGCAAATGCGGGAGATATTTGCACAACACATTCGACAATTTCATGTCAATAATCAATACATGCCACTCAAATGCCTCTTGCAATGGCATTGCCTTGTAAAACTTCCAGATTTTCTGAGTGAGAACACCCTATTGCCAAAGATCCATTCATGCTCTGAGCTATTAATAGCCAGCAACGGCCTTTGGCAAATGTTCGCGGTGCAGTTTTAAAAAAAGGGCTAAATTTAAGTTTTACATCTTTTTTCACTTCAACGAAGAAAAGTGAGGATATAGTAATGTTGGTTATATAAAGTAGAAAGGCACAACTGTATCATTTTTCAAGTGCTTGACCTTGCTCGTGAAAAGATCCAACGATACGAAGGGGTGTTTCTCGCCAAAGGCATATCTTTGATGTGCTAGTTAGTATATATACATGGCTGATACCTTATTCTAGTTTATCGCTTCTCAGCCTTTCGGCTAAGATCAAAGTGTAGTACCTGTTCCTATCAGCTTAATATAAAAGTCTCTTTCATGTATCCGTATATAAACAGTGTAGTATGAAAAAGAAACAAGATTTCCTTGAGTGGTAAAACAACTGTAATTGTAAATATGAAATATACTATGTCTGGCAATTGGTCAAGGTAAGTCACTATGGAAATAGGAAAACGGTCTACAGATTATGCCAGCATCTATGCAAATGCGGGAGGTATTTGCACAACACACTCGACAATTTCATGTCAATAATCAATATACATGCCACTCAAATGCATTCATGCTCTGAGCTATTAATAGCCAGCAACGGCCTTTGGCAAATGTTTGCGGTGCAGTTTTAAAAAAAAGGGCTAAATTTAAGTTTTACATCTTTTTTCACTTCAACGAAGAAAAGTGAGGATATAGTAATGTTGGTTATATAAAGTATCATATTTCAAGTGCTTGACCTTGCTCGTGAAAAAATCCAACGATACGAAGGGGTGTTTCTCGGCAAAGGCATATCTTTGATGTGCTAGTTAGTATATATACATGGCTGATGCCTTATTCTAGTTCATCGCTTCTCAGCCTTTCGGTTAAGATCAAAGTGTAGTACCTGTTCCTATCAGCTTAATATCTGATATGTCCTCCATTGGATGCCGTAGAATTTTAACTGATATTTGACATTTGGCAAATGGGCTTGCTCCGCCTCTGCCATTGGTTGGCCTGGTGTGGCAGTACTTCGAGGAACAGCCCACTCCTCTAGGGGAGTAATGAAATGCAGACCCCCATCCAATGATGCACTGCCTAACACTGCATGGCTTGATACTGGTTTAGGAAATAATTATTATATATTGAAAATAAAAAATAATATTCATATATACATACGTGTGCATTAAGTGTTTTTCCTCGATGTAAAAGCAACTGTAATAGTGTGTTTCATAAATATGTACACCCACAGTGTAGTATGAAAAAGAAACAAGGTTTTCTTGATTGTAAAAAAACAACTGTAATAGTACACATGTGTGTATTACGTTTTTTTCTTGGATGTTAAAACAACTGTAATAGTTTCTTTCATGTATCCGTATACCCACAGTGTAGTATGAAAAAGAAACAAGATTTCCTTGAGTGGTAAAACAACTGTAATTGTAAATATGAAATCTACTTTGTCTGGCAATTGGTCGAGGTAAGTCACTATGGAAATAGAAAAAACGGTCTACAGATTATGCCAGCATCTGGCAAATGCGGGAGATATTTGCACAACACATTCGACAATTTCATGTCAATAATCAATACATGCCACTCAAATGCCTCTTGCAATTGCATTGCCTTGTAAAACTTCCTGATTTTCTGAGTGAGAACACCCTATTGCCAAATATCCATTCATGCTCTGAGCTATTAATAGCCAGCAACGGCCTTTGGCAAATGTTTGCGGTGCAGTTTTAAAAAAAGGGCTAAATTTAAGTTTTACATCTTTTTTCACTTCAACGAAGAAAAGTGAGGATATAGTAATGTTGGTTATATAAAGTAGAAAGGCACAACTGTATCATTTTTCAAGTGCTTGACCTTGCTCGTGAAAAAATCCAACGATACGAAGGGGTGTTTCTCGCCAAAGGCATATCTTTGATGTGCTAGTTAGTATATATACATGGCTGATACCTTATTCTAGTTTATCGCTTCTCAGCCTTTCGGCTAAGATCAAAGTGTAGTACCTGTTCCTATCAGCTTAATATAATAGTCTCTTTCATGTATCCGTATACCAACAGTGTAGTATGAAAAAGAAACAAGATTTCCTTGAGTGGTAAAACAACTGTAATTGTAAATATGAAATATACTATGTCTGGCAATTGGTCAAGGTAAGTCACTATGGAAATAGGAAAACAGTCTACAGTTTATGCCAGCATCTATGCAAATGCGGGAGATATTTGCACAACACACTCGACAATTTCATATCAATAATCAATACATGCCACTCAAATGCATTCATGCTCTGAGCTATTAATAGCCAGCAACGGCCTTTGGCAAATGTTTGCGGTGCAGTTTTAAAAAAAGGGCTAAATTTAAGTTTTACATCTTTTTTCACTTCAACGAAGAAAAGTGAGGATATAGTAATGTTGGTTATATAAAGTATCATATTTCAAGTGCTTGACCTTGCTCGTGAAAAAATCCAACGATACGAAGGGGTGTTTCTCGGCAAAGGCATATCTTTGATGTGCTAGTTAGTATATATACATGGCTGATGCCTTATTCTAGTTTATCGCTTCTCAGCCTTTCGGTTAAGATCAAAGTGTAGTACCTGTTCCTATCAGCTTAATATCTGATATGTCCTCCATTGGAGGCCGTAGAATTTTAACTGATATTTGACATTTGGCAAATGGGCTTGCTCCGCCTCTGCCATTGGTTGGCCTGGTGTGGCAGTACTTCGAGGAACAGCCCACTCCTCTAGGGGAGTAATGAAATGCAGACCCCCATCCAATGATGCACAGCCTAACACTGCATGGCTTGATACTGGTTTAGGAAATAATTATTATATATTGAAAATAAAAAATAATATTCATATATACTTACGTGTGCATTAAGTGTTTTTCCTCGATGTAAAAGCAACTGTAATAGTGTGTTTCATAAATATGTACACCCACAGTGTAGTATGAAAAAGAAGCAAGGTTTTCTTGATTGTAAAAAACAACTGTAATAGTACACATGTGTGTATTACGTTTTTTTCTTGGATGTTAAAACAACTGTAATAGTTTCTTTCATGTATCCGTATACCCACAGTGTAGTATGAAAAAGAAACAAGATTTCCTTGAGTGGTAAAACAACTGTAATTGTAAATATGAAATCTACTATGTCTGGAAATTGGTCGAGGTAAGTCACTATGGAAATAGGAAAATGGTCTACAGATTATGCCAGCATCTGGCAAATGCGGGAGATATTTGCACAACACATTCGACAATTTCATGTCAATAATCAATACATGCCACTCAAATGCCTCTTGCAATGGCATTGCCTTGTAAAACTTCCAGATTTTCTGAGTGAGAACACCCTATTGCCAAAGATCCATTCATGCTCTGAGCTATTAATAGCCAGCAACGGCCTTTGGCAAATGTTCGCGGTGCAGTTTTAAAAAAGGGCTAAATTTAAGTTTTACATCTTTTTTCACTTCAACGAAGAAAAGTGAGGATATAGTAATGTTGGTTATATAAAGTAGAAAGGCACAACTGTATCATATTTCAAGTGCTTGACCTTGCTCGTGAAAAAATCCAACGATACGAAGGGGTGTTTCTCGCCAAAGGCATATCTTTGATGTGCTAGTTAGTATATATACATGGCTGATGCCTTATTCTAGTTTATCGCTTCTCAGCCTTTCGGCTAAGATCAAAGTGTAGTACCTGTTCCTATCAGCTTAATATCTGATATGTCCTCCATTGGAGGCCGTAGAATTTTAACTGATATTTGACATTTGGCAAATGGGCTTGCTCCGCCTCTGCCATTGGTTGGCCTGGTGTGGCAGTACTTCGAGGAACAGCCCACTCCTCTAGGGGAGTAATGAAATGCAGACCCCCATCCAATGATGCACAGCCTAACACTGCATGGCTTGATACTGGTTTAGGAAATAATTATTATATATTGAAAATAAAAAATAATATTCATATATACTTACGTGTGCATTAAGTGTTTTTCCTGGACGTAAAAGCAACTGTAATAGTGTGTTTCATAAATATGTACACCCACAGTGTAGTATGAAAAAGAAACAAGGTTTTCTTGATTGTAAAAAACAACTGTAATAGTACACATGTGTGTATTACGTTTTTTTCTTGGATGTTAAAACAACTGTAATAGTTTCTTTCATGTATCCGTATACCCACAGTGTAGTATGAAAAAGAAACAAGATTTCCTTGAGTGGTAAAACAACTGTAATTGTAAATATGAAATCTACTATGTCTGGCAATTGGTCGAGGTAAGTCACTATGGAAATAGGAAAATGGTCTACAGATTATGCCAGCATCTGGTAAATGCGGGAGATATTTGCACAACACATTCGACAATTTCATGTCAATAATCAATACATGCCACTCAAATGCCTCTTGCAATGGCATTGCCTTGTAAAACTTCCAGATTTTCTGAGTGAGAACACCCTATTGCCAAAGATCCATTCATGCTCTGAGCTATTAATAGCCAGCAACGGCCTTTGGCAAATGTTCGCGGTGCAGTTTTAAAAAAAGGGCTAAATTTAAGTTTTACATCTTTTTTCACTTCAACGAAGAAAAGTGAGGATATAGTAATGTTGGTTATATAAAGTAGAACTGTATCATTTTTCAAGTGCTTGACCTTGCTCGTGAAAAAATCCAACGATACGAAGGGGTCTTTCTCGCCAAAGGCATATCTTTGATGTGCTAGTTAGTATATATACATGGCTGATACCTTATTCTAGTTTATCGCTTCTCAGCCTTTCGGCTAAGATCAAAGTGTAGTACCTGTTCCTATCAGCTTAATATAATAGTCTCTTTCATGTATCCGTATACCAACAGTGTAGTATGAAAAAGAAACAAGATTTCCTTGAGTGGTAAAACAACTGTAATTGTAAATATGAAATATACTATGTCTGGCAATTGGTCAAGGTAAGTCACTATGGAAATAGGAAAACGGTCTACAGATTATGCCAGCATCTGGCAAATGCGGGAGATATTTGCACAACACATTCGACAATTTCATGTCAATAATCAATACATGCCACTCAAATGCCTCTTGCAATGGCATTGCCTTGTAAAACTTCCTGATTTTCAGAGTGAGAACACCCTATGGCCAAAGATCCATTCATGCTCTGAGCTATTAATAGCCAGCAACGGCCTTTGGCAAATGTTTGCGGTGCAGTTTTAAAAAAGGGGCTAAATTTAAGTTTTACATCTTTTTTCACTTCAACGAAGAAATGTGAGGATATAGTAATGTTGGTTATATAAAGTAGAAAAGCACAACTGTATCATTTTTCAAGTGCTTGACCTTACTCGTGAAAAAATCCAACGATACGAAGGGGTGATTCTCGCCAAAGGCATATCTTTGATGTGCTAGTAAGTATATATACATGGCTGATGCCTTATTCTAGTTTATCGCTTCTCAGCCTTTCGGCTATCAGCTTAATATCTGATATGTCCTCCATTGGACGCCGTAGAATTTTAACTGATATTTGACATTTGGCAAAGGGGCTTGCTCCGCCTCTGCCATTGGTTGGCCTAGTGTGGCAGTACTTCGAGGAACAGCCCACTCCTCTAGGGGAGTAATGAAATGCAGACCCCCACCCAATGATGCACAGCGTAACACTGCATGGCTTGATACTGGTTTAGGAAATAATTATTATATATTGAAAATAAAAAATAATATTCATATATACTTACGTGTGCATTAAGTGTTTTTCCTGGACGTAAAAGCAACTGTAATAGTGTGTTTCATAAATATGTACACCCACAGTGTAGTATGAAAAAGAAACAAGGTTTTCTTGAATGTAAAAAACAACTGTAATAGTACACATGTGTGTATTACGTTTTTTTCTTGGATGTTAAAACAACTGTAATAGTTTCTTTCATGTATCCGTATACCCACAGTGTAGTATGAAAAAGAAACAAGATTTCCTTGAGTGGTAAAACAACTGTAATTGTAAATATGAAATCTACTATGTCTGGCAATTGGTCGAGGTAAGTCACTATGGAAATAGGAAAATGGTCCACAGATTATGCCAGCATCTGGCAAATGCAGGAGATATTTGCACAACACATTCGACAATTTCATGTCAATAATCAATACATGCCACTCAAATGCCTCTTGCAATGGCATTGCCTTGTAAAACTTCCAGATTTTCTGAGTGAGAACACCCTATTGCCAAAGATCCATTCATGCTCTGAGCTATTAATAGCCAGCAACGGCCTTTGGCAAATGTTCGCGGTGCAGTTTTAAAAAAGGGCTAAATTTAAGTTTTACATCTTTTTTCACTTCAACGAAGAAAAGTGAGGATATAGTAATGTTGGTTATATAAAGTAGAAAGGCACAACTGTATCATTTCTCAAGTGCTTGACCTTGCTCGTGAAAAAATCCAACGATACGAAGGGGTGTTTCTCGCCAAAGGCATATCTTTGATATGCTAGTTAGTATATATACATGGCTGATACCTTATTCTAGTTTATCGCTTCTCAGCCTTTCGGCTAAGATCAAAGTGTAGTACCTGTTCCTATCAGCTTAATATAATAGTCTCTTTCATGTATCCGTATACCAACAGTGTAGTATGAAAAAGAAACAAGATTTCCTTGAGTGGTAAAACAACTGTAATTGTAAATATGAAATATACTATGTCTGGCAATTGGTCAAGGTAAGTCACTATGGAAATAGGAAAACGGTCTACAGATTATGCCAGCATCTATGCAAATGCGGGAGGTATTTGCACAACACACTCGACAATTTCATGTCAATAATCAATACATGCCACTCAAATGCATTCATGCTCTGAGCTATTAATAGCCAGCAACGGCCTTTGGCAAATGTTTGCGGTGCAGTTTTAAAAAAAGGGCTAAATTTAAGTTTTACATCTTTTTTCACTTCAACGAAGAAAAGTAAGGATATAGTACTGTTGGTTATATAAAGTAGAAAGGCACAACTGTATCATATTTCAAGTGCTTGACCTTGCTCGTGAAAAAATCCAACGATACGAAGGGGTGTTTCTCGGCAAAGGCATATCTTTGATGTGCTAGTTAGTATATATACATGGCTGATGCCTTATTCTAGTTTATCGCTTCTCAGCCTTTCGGTTAAGATCAAAGTGTAGTACCTGTTCCTATCAGCTTAATATCTGATATGTCCTCCATTGGATGCCGTAGAATTTTAACTGATATTTGACATTTGGCAAATGGGCTTGCTCCGCCTCTGCCATTGGTTGGCCTGGTGTGGCAGTACTTCGAGGAACAGCCCACTCCTCTAGGGGAGTAATGAAATGCAGACCCCCATCCAATGATGCACAGCCTAACACTGCATGGCTTGATACTGGTTTAGGAAATAATTATTATATATTGAAAATAAAAAATAACATTCATATATACTTACGTGTGCATTAAGTGTTTTTCCTGGACGTAAAAGCAACTGTAATAGTGTGTTTCATAAATATGTACACCCACAGTGTAGTATGAAAAAGAAACAACGTTTTCTTGATTGTAAAAAACAACTGTAATAGTACACATGTGTGTATTACGTTTTTTTCTTGGATGTTAAAACAACTGTAATAGTTTCTTTCATGTATCCGTATACCCACAGTGTAGTATGAAAAAGAAACAAGATTTCCTTGAGTGGTAAAACAACTGTAATTGTAAATATGAAATCTACTACGTCTGGCAATTGGTCGAGGTAAGTCACTCTGGAAATAGGAAAATGGTCTACAGATTATGCCAGCATCTGGCAAATGCGGGAGATATTTGCACAACACATTCGACAATTTCATGTCAATAATCAATACATGCCACTCAAATGCCTCTTGCAATGGCATTGCCTTGTAAAACTTCCAGATTTTCTGAGTGAGAACACCCTATTGCCAAAGATCCATTCATGCTCTGAGCTATTAATAGCCAGCAACGGCCTTTGGCAAATGTTCGCGGTGCAGTTTTAAAAAAAGGGCTAAATTTAAGTTTTACATCTTTTTTCACTTCAACGAAGAAAAGTGAGGATATAGTAATGTTGGTTATATAAAGTAGAACTGTATCATTTTTCAAGTGCTTGACCTTGCTCGTGAAAAAATCCAACGATACGAAGGGGTCTTTCTCGCCAAAGGCATATCTTTGATGTGCTAGTTAGTATATATACATGGCTGATACCTTATTCTAGTTTATCGCTTCTCAGCCTTTCGGCTAAGATCAAAGTGTAGTACCTGTTCCTATCAGCTTAATATACTAGTCTCTTTCATGTATCCGTATACCAACAGTGTAGTATGAAAAAGAAACAAGATTTCCTTGAGTGGTAAAACAACTGTAATTGTAAATATGAAATATACTATGTCTGGCAATTGGTCAAGGTAAGTCACTATGGAAATAGGAAAACGGTCTACAGATTATGCCAGCATCTATGCAAATGCGGGAGATATTTGCACGACACACTCGGCAATTTCATGTCAACAATCAATACATGCCACTCAAATGCATTCATGCTCTGAGCTATTAATAGCCAGCAACGGCCTTTGGCAAATGTTTGCGGTGCAGTTTAAAAAAAAGGGCTAAATTTAAGTTTTACATCTTTTTTCACTTCAACGAAGAAAAGTGAGGATATAGTACTGTTGGTTATATAAAGTAGAAAGGCACAACTGTATCATATTTCAAGTGCTTGACCTTGCTCGTGAAAAAATCCAACGATACGAAGGGGTGTTTCTCGGCAAAGGCATATCTTTGATGTGCTAGTTAGTATATATACATGGCTGATGCCTTATTCTAGTTTATCGCTTCTCAGCCTTTCGGTTAAGATCAAAGTGTAGTACCTGTTCCTATCAGCTTAATATCTGATATGTCCTCCATTGGAGGCCGTAGAATTTTAACTGATATTTGACATTTGGCAAATGGGCTTGCTCCGCCTCTGCCATTGGTTGGCCTGGTGTGGCAGTACTTCGAGGAACAGCCCACTCCTCTAGGGGAGTAATGAAATGCAGACCCCCATCCAATGATGCACAGCCTAACACTGCATGGCTTGATACTGGTTTAGGAAATAATTATTATATATTGAAAATAACATTCATATATACTTACGTGTGCATTAAGTGTTTTTCCTGGACGTAAAAGCAACTGTAATAGTGTGTTTCATAAATATGTACACCCACAGTGTAGTATGAAAAAGAAACAAGGTTTTCTTGATTGTAAAAAACAACTGTAATAGTACACATGTGTGTATTACGTTTTTTTCTTGGATGTTAAAACAACTGTAATAGTTTCTTTCATGTATCCGTATACCCACAGTGTAGTATGAAAAAGAAACAAGATTTCCTTGAGTGGTAAAACAACTGTAATTGTAAATATGAAATCTACTATGTCTGGCAATTGGTCGAGGTAAGTCACTATGGAAATAGGAAAATGGTCTACAGATTATGCCAGCATCTGGCAAATGCGGGAGATATTTGCACAACACATTCGACAATTTCATGTCAATAATCAATACATGCCACTCAAATGCCTCTTGCAATGGCATTGCCTTGTAAAACTTCCAGATTTTCTGAGTGAGAACACCCTATTGCCAAAGATCCATTCATGCTCTGAGCTATTAATAGCCAGCAACGGCCTTTGGCAAATGTTCGCGGTGCAGTTTTAAAAAAAGGGCTAAATTTAAGTTTTACATCTTTTTTCACTTCAACGAAGAAAAGTGAGGATATAGTAATGTTGGTTATATAAAGTAGAAAGGCACAACTGTATCATTTTTCAAGTGCTTGACCTTGCTCGTGAAAAAATCCAACGATACGAAGGGGTGTTTCTCGCCAAAGGCATATCTTTGATATGCTAGTTAGTATATATACATGGCTGATACCTTATTCTAGTTTATCGCTTCTCAGCCTTTCGGCTAAGATCAAAGTGTAGTACCTGTTCCTATCAGCTTAATATAATAGTCTCTTTCATGTATCCGTATACCAACAGTGTAGTATGAAAAAGAAACAAGATTTCCTTGAGTGGTAAAACAACTGTAATTGTAAATATGAAATATACTATGTCTGGCAATTGGTCAAGGTAAGTCACTATGGAAATAGGAAAACGGTCTACAGATTATGCCAGCATCTATGCAAATGCGGGAGGTATTTGCACAACACACTCGACAATTTCATGTCAATAATCAATACATGCCACTCAAATGCATTCATGCTCTGAGCTATTAATAGCCAGCAACGGCCTTTGGCAAATGTTTGCGGTGCAGTTTTAAAAAAAGGGCTAAATTTAAGTTTTACATCTTTTTTCACTTCAACGAAGAAAAGTGAGGATATAGTACTGTTGGTTATATAAAGTAGAAAGGCACAACTGTATCATTTCTCAAGTGCTTGACCTTGCTCGTGAAAAAATCCAACGATACGAAGGGGTGTTTCTCGCCAAAGGCATATCTTTGATATGCTAGTTAGTATATATACATGGCTGATACCTTATTCTAGTTTATCGCTTCTCAGCCTTTCGGCTAAGATCAAAGTGTAGTACCTGTTCCTATCAGCTTAATATAATAGTCTCTTTCATGTATCCGTATACCAACAGTGTAGTATGAAAAAGAAACAAGATTTCCTTGAGTGGTAAAACAACTGTAATTGTAAATATGAAATATACTATGTCTGGCAATTGGTCAAGGTAAGTCACTATGGAAATAGGAAAACGGTCTACAGATTATGCCAGCATCTATGCAAATGCGGGAGGTATTTGCACAACACACTCGACAATTTCATGTCAATAATCAATACATGCCACTCAAATGCATTCATGCTCTGAGCTATTAATAGCCAGCAACGGCCTTTGGCAAATGTTTGCGGTGCAGTTTTAAAAAAAGGGCTAAATTTAAGTTTTACATCTTTTTTCACTTCAACGAAGAAAAGTAAGGATATAGTACTGTTGGTTATATAAAGTAGAAAGGCACAACTGTATCATATTTCAAGTGCTTGACCTTGCTCGTGAAAAAATCCAACGATACGAAGGGGTGTTTCTCGGCAAAGGCATATCTTTGATGTGCTAGTTAGTATATATACATGGCTGATGCCTTATTCTAGTTCATCGCTTCTCAGCCTTTCGGTTAAGATCAAAGTGTAGTACCTGTTCCTATCAGCTTAATATCTGATATGTCCTCCATTGGATGCCGTAGAATTTTAACTGATATTTGACATTTGGCAAATGGGCTTGCTCCGCCTCTGCCATTGGTTGGCCTGGTGTGGCAGTACTTCGAGGAACAGCCCACTCCTCTAGGGGAGTAATGAAATGCAGACCCCCATCCAATGATGCACAGCCTAACACTGCATGGCTTGATACTGGTTTAGGAAATAATTATTATATATTGAAAATAAAAAATAACATTCATATATACTTACGTGTGCATTAAGTGTTTTTCCTGGACGTAAAAGCAACTGTAATAGTGTGTTTCATAAATATGTACACCCACAGTGTAGTATGAAAAAGAAACAACGTTTTCTTGATTGTAAAAAACAACTGTAATAGTACACATGTGTGTATTACGTTTTTTTCTTGGATGTTAAAACAACTGTAATAGTTTCTTTCATGTATCCGTATACCCACAGTGTAGTATGAAAAAGAAACAAGATTTCCTTGAGTGGTAAAACAACTGTAATTGTAAATATGAAATCTACTACGTCTGGCAATTGGTCGAGGTAAGTCACTCTGGAAATAGGAAAATGGTCTACAGATTATGCCAGCATCTGGCAAATGCGGGAGATATTTGCACAACACATTCGACAATTTCATGTCAATAATCAATACATGCCACTCAAATGCCTCTTGCAATGGCATTGCCTTGTAAAACTTCCAGATTTTCTGAGTGAGAACACCCTATTGCCAAAGATCCATTCATGCTCTGAGCTATTAATAGCCAGCAACGGCCTTTGGCAAATGTTCGCGGTGCAGTTTTAAAAAAAGGGCTAAATTTAAGTTTTACATCTTTTTTCACTTCAACGAAGAAAAGTGAGGATATAGTAATGTTGGTTATATAAAGTAGAACTGTATCATTTTTCAAGTGCTTGACCTTGCTCGTGAAAAAATCCAACGATACGAAGGGGTGTTTCTCGCCAAAGGCATATCTTTGATGTGCTAGTTAGTATATATACATGGCTGATACCTTATTCTAGTTTATCGCTTCTCAGCCTTTCGGCTAAGATCAAAGTGTAGTACCTGTTCCTATCAGCTTAATATAATAGTCTCTTTCATGTATCCGTATACCAACAGTGTAGTATGAAAAAGAAACAAGATTTCCTTGAGTGGTAAAACAACTGTAATTGTAAATATGAAATATACTATGTCTGGCAATTGGTCAAGGTAAGTCACTATGGAAATAGGAAAACGGTCTACAGATTATGCCAGCATCTATGCAAATGCGGGAGATATTTGCACAACACACTCGGCAATTTCATGTCAACAATCAATACATGCCACTCAAATGCATTCATGCTCTGAGCTATTAATAGCCAGCAACGGCCTTTGGCAAATGTTTGCGGTGCAGTTTTAAAAAAAGGGCTAAATTTAAGTTTTACATCTTTTTTCACTTCAACGAAGAAAAGTGAGGATATAGTACTGTTGGTTATATAAAGTAGAAAGGCACAACTGTATCATATTTCAAGTGCTTGACCTTGCTCGTGAAAAAATCCAACGATACGAAGGGGTGTTTCTCGGCAAAGGCATATCTTTGATGTGCTAGTTATTATATATACATGGCTGATGCCTTATTCTAGTTTATCGCTTCTCAGCCTTTCGGTTAAGATCAAAGTGTAGTACCTGTTCCTATCAGCTTAATATCTGATATGTCCTCCATTGGAGGCCGTAGAATTTTAACTGATATTTGACATTTGGCAAATGGGCTTGCTCCGCCTCTGCCATTGGTTGGCCTGGTGTGGCAGTACTTCGAGGAACAGCCCACTCCTCTAGGGGAGTAATGAAATGCAGACCCCCATCCAATGATGCACAGCCTAACACTGCATGGCTTGATACTGGTTTAGGAAATAATTATTATATATTGAAAATAACATTCATATATACTTACGTGTGCATTAAGTGTTTTTCCTGGACGTAAAAGCAACTGTAATAGTGTGTTTCATAAATATGTACACCCACAGTGTAGTATGAAAAAGAAACAAGGTTTTCTTGATTGTAAAAAACAACTGTAATAGTACACATGTGTGTATTACGTTTTTTTCTTGGATGTTAAAACAACTGTAATAGTTTCTTTCATGTATCCGTATACCCACAGTGTAGTATGAAAAAGAAACAAGATTTCCTTGAGTGGTAAAACAACTGTAATTGTAAATATGAAATCTACTATGTCTGGCAATTGGTCGAGGTAAGTCACTATGGAAATAGGAAAATGGTCTACAGATTATGCCAGCATCTGGCAAATGCGGGAGATATTTGCACAACACATTCGACAATTTCATGTCAATAATCAATACATGCCACTCAAATGCCTCTTGCAATGGCATTGCCTTGTAAAACTTCCAGATTTTCTGAGTGAGAACACCCTATTGCCAAAGATCCATTCATGCTCTGAGCTATTTAATAGCCAGCAACGGCCTTTGGCAAATGTTCGCGGTGCAGTTTTAAAAAAAGGGCTAAATTTAAGTTTTACATCTTTTTTCACTTCAACGAAGAAAAGTGAGGATATAGTAATGTTGGTTATATAAAGTAGAAAGGCACAACTGTATCATTTTTCAAGTGCTTGACCTTGCTCGTGAAAAAATCCAACGATACGAAGGGGTGTTTCTCGCCAAAGGCATATCTTTGATATGCTAGTTAGTATATATACATGGCTGATACCTTATTCTAGTTTATCGCTTCTCAGCCTTTCGGCTAAGATCAAAGTGTAGTACCTGTTCCTATCAGCTTAATATAATAGTCTCTTTCATGTATCCGTATACCAACAGTGTAGTATGAAAAAGAAACAAGATTTCCTTGAGTGGTAAAACAACTGTAATTGTAAATATGAAATATACTATGTCTGGCAATTGGTCAAGGTAAGTCACTATGGAAATAGGAAAACGGTCTACAGATTATGCCAGCATCTATGCAAATGCGGGAGGTATTTGCACAACACACTCGACAATTTCATGTCAATAATCAATACATGCCACTCAAATGCATTCATGCTCTGAGCTATTAATAGCCAGCAACGGCCTTTGGCAAATGTTTGCGGTGCAGTTTTAAAAAAAGGGCTAAATTTAAGTTTTACATCTTTTTTCACTTCAACGAAGAAAAGTGAGGATATAGTACTGTTGGTTATATAAAGTAGAAAGGCACAACTGTATCACATTTCAAGTGCTTGACCTTGCTCGTGAAAAAATCCAACGATACGAAGGGGTGTTTCTCGGCAAAGGCATATCTTTGATGTGCTAGTTAGTATATATACATGGCTGATGCCTTATTCTAGTTTATCGCTTCTCAGCCTTTCGGTTCAGATCAAAGTGTAGTACCTGTTCCTATCAGCTTAATATCTGATATGTCCTCCATTGGAGGCCGTAGAATTTTAACTGATATTTGACATTTGGCAAATGGGCTTGCTCCGCCTCTGCCATTGGTTGGCCTGGTGTGGCAGTACTTCGAGGAACAGCCCACTCCTCTAGGGGAGTAATGAAATGCAGACCCCCATCCAATGATGCACAGCCTAACACTGCATGGCTTGATACTGGTTTAGGAAATAATTATTATATATTGAAAATAAAAAATAACATTCATATATACTTACGTGTGCATTAAGTGTTTTTCCTGGACGTAAAAGCAACTGTAATAGTGTGTTTCATAAATATGTACACCCACAGTGTAGTATGAAAAAGAAACAACGTTTTCTTGATTGTAAAAAACAACTGTAATAGTACACATGTGTGTATTACGTTTTTTTCTTGGATGTTAAAACAACTGTAATAGTTTCTTTCATGTATCCGTATACCCACAGTGTAGTATGAAAAAGAAACAAGATTTCCTTGAGTGGTAAAACAACTGTAATTGTAAATATGAAATCTACTATGTCTGGCAATTGGTCGAGGTAAGTCACTATGGAAATAGGAAAATGGTCTACAGATTATGCCAGCATCTGGCAAATGCGGGAGATATTTGCACAACACATTCGACAATTTCATGTCAATAATCAATACATGCCACTCAAATGCCTCTTGCAATGGCATTGCCTTGTAAAACTTCCAGATTTTCTGAGTGAGAACACCCTATTGCCAAAGATCCATTCATGCTCTGAGCTATTAATAGCCAGCAACGGCCTTTGGCAAATGTTCGCGGTGCAGTTTTAAAAAAAGGGCTAAATTTAAGTTTTACATCTTTTTTCACTTCAACGAAGAAAAGTGAGGATATAGTAATGTTGGTTATATAAAGTAGAAAGGCACAACTGTATCATTTTTCAAGTGCTTGACCTTGCTCGTGAAAAAATCCAACGATACGAAGGGGTGTTTCTCGCCAAAGGCATATCTTTGATATGCTAGTTAGTATATATACATGGCTGATACCTTATTCTAGTTTATCGCTTCTCAGCCTTTCGGCTAAGATCAAAGTGTAGTACCTGTTCCTATCAGCTTAATATAATAGTCTCTTTCATGTATCCGTATACCAACAGTGTAGTATGAAAAAGAAACAAGATTTCCTTGAGTGGTAAAACAACTGTAATTGTAAATATGAAATCTACTATGTCTGGCAATTGGTCAAGGTAAGTCACTATGGAAATAGGAAAACGGTCTACAGATTATGCCAGCATCTATGCAAATGCGGGAGGTATTTGCACAACACACTCGACAATTTCATGTCAATAATCAATACATGCCACTCAAATGCATTCATGCTCTGAGCTATTAATAGCCAGCAACGGCCTTTGGCAAATGTTTGCGGTGCAGTTTTAAAAAAAGGGCTAAATTTAAGTTTTACATCTTTTTTCACTTCAACGAAGAAAAGTGAGGATATAGTACTGTTGGTTATATAAAGTAGAAAGGCACAACTGTATCACATTTCAAGTGCTTGACCTTGCTCGTGAAAAAATCCAACGATACGAAGGGGTGTTTCTCGGCAAAGGCATATCTTTGATGTGCTAGTTAGTATATATACATGGCTGATGCCTTATTCTAGTTTATCGCTTCTCAGCCTTTCGGTTAAGATCAAAGTGTAGTACCTGTTCCTATCAGCTTAATATCTGATATGTCCTCCATTGGAGGCCGTAGAATTTTAACTGATATTTGACATTTGGCAAATGGGCTTGCTCCGCCTCTGCCATTGGTTGGCCTGGTGTGGCAGTACTTCGAGGAACAGCCCACTCCTCTAGGGGAGTAATGAAATGCAGACCCCCATCCAATGATGCACAGCCTAACACTGCATGGCTTGATACTGGTTTAGGAAATAATTATTATATATTGAAAATAAAAAATAACATTCATATATACTTACGTGTGCATTAAGTGTTTTTCCTGGACGTAAAAGCAACTGTAATAGTGTGTTTCATAAATATGTACACCCACAGTGTAGTTTGAAAAAGAAACAACGTTTTCTTGATTGTAAAAAACAACTGTAATAGTACACATGTGTGTATTACGTTTTTTTCTTGGATGTTAAAACAACTGTAATAGTTTCTTTCATGTATCCGTATACCCACAGTGTAGTATGAAAAAGAAACAAGATTTCCTTGAGTGGTAAAACAACTGTAATTGTAAATATGAAATCTACTATGTCTGGCAATTGGTCGAGGTAAGTCACTATGGAAATAGGAAAATGGTCTACAGATTATGCCAGCATCTGGCAAATGCGGGAGATATTTGCACAACACATTCGACAATTTCATGTCAATAATCAATACATGCCACTCAAATGCCTCTTGCAATGGCATTGCCTTGTAAAACTTCCAGATTTTCTGAGTGAGAACACCCTATTGCCAAAGATCCATTCATGCTCTGAGCTATTAATAGCCAGCAACGGCCTTTGGCAAATGTTCGCGGTGCAGTTTTAAAAAAAGGGCTAAATTTAAGTTTTACATCTTTTTTCACTTCAACGAAGAAAAGTGAGGATATAGTAATGTTGGTTATATAAAGTAGAAAGGCACAACTGTATCATTTTTCAAGTGCTTGACCTTGCTCGTGAAAAAATCCAACGATACGAAGGGGTGTTTCTCGCCAAAGGCATATCTTTGATATGCTAGTTAGTATATATACATGGCTGATACCTTATTCTAGTTTATCGCTTCTCAGCCTTTCGGCTAAGATCAAAGTGTAGTACCTGTTCCTATCAGCTTAATATAATAGTCTCTTTCATGTATCCGTATACCAACAGTGTAGTATGAAAAAGAAACAAGATTTCCTTGAGTGGTAAAACAACTGTAATTGTAAATATGAAATATACTATGTCTGGCAATTGGTCAAGGTAAGTCACTATGGAAATAGGAAAACGGTCTACAGATTATGTCAGCATCTATGCAAATGCGGGAGGTATTTGCACAACACACTCGACAATTTCATGTCAATAATCAATACATGCCACTCAAATGCATTCATGCTCTGAGCTATTAATAGCCAGCAACGGCCTTTGGCAAATGTTTGCGGTGCAGTTTTAAAAAAAGGGCTAAATTTAAGTTTTACATCTTTTTTCACTTCAACGAAGAAAAGTGAGGATATAGTACTGTTGGTTATATAAAGTAGAAAGGCACAACTGTATCACATTTCAAGTGCTTGACCTTGCTCGTGAAAAAATCCAACGATACGAAGGGGTGTTTCTCGGCAAAGGCATATCTTTGATGTGCTAGTTAGTATATATACATGGCTGATGCCTTATTCTAGTTTATCGCTTCTCAGCCTTTCGGTTAAGATCAAAGTGTAGTACCTGTTCCTATCAGCTTAATATCTGATATGTCCTCCATTGGAGGCCGTAGAATTTTAACTGATATTTGACATTTGGCAAATGGGCTTGCTCCGCCTCTGCCATTGGTTGGCCTGGTGTGGCAGTACTTCGAGGAACAGCCCACTCCTCTAGGGGAGTAATGAAATGCAGACCCCCATCCAATGATGCACAGCCTAACACTGCATGGCTTGATACTGGTTTAGGAAATAATTATTATATATTGAAAATAAAAAATAACATTCATATATACTTACGTGTGCATTAAGTGTTTTTCCTGGACGTAAAAGCAACTGTAATAGTGTGTTTCATAAATATGTACACCCACAGTGTAGTATGAAAAAGAAACAACGTTTTCTTGATTGTAAAAAACAACTGTAATAGTACACATGTGTGTATTACGTTTTTTTCTTGGATGTTAAAACAACTGTAATAGTTTCTTTCATGTATCCGTATACCCACAGTGTAGTATGAAAAAGAAACAAGATTTCCTTGAGTGGTAAAACAACTGTAATTGTAAATATGAAATCTACTATGTCTGGCAATTGGTCGAGGTAAGTCACTATGGAAATAGGAAAATGGTCTACAGATTATGCCAGCATCTGGCAAATGCGGGAGATATTTGCACAACACATTCGACAATTTCATGTCAATACTCAATACATGCCACTCAAATGCCTCTTGCAATTGCATTGCCTTGTAAAACTTCCTGATTTTCTGAGTGAGAACACCCTATTGCCAAAGATCCATTCATGCTCTGAGCTATTAATAGCCAGCAACGGCCTTTGGCAAATGTTCGCGGTGCAGTTTTAAAAAAAGGGCTAAATTTAAGTTTTACATCTTTTTTCACTTCAACGAAGAAAAGTGAGGATATAGTAATGTTGGTTATATAAAGTAGAAAGGCACAACTGTATCATTTTTCAAGTGCTTGACCTTGCTCGTGAAAAAATCCAACGATACGAAGGGGTGTTTCTCGCCAAAGGCATATCTTTGATGTGCTAGTTAGTATATATACATGGCTGATACCTTATTCTAGTTTATCGCTTCTCAGCCTTTCGGCTAAGATCAAAGTGTAGTACCTGTTCCTATCAGCTTAATATAATAGTCTCTTTCATGTATCCGTATACCAACAGTGTAGTATGAAAAAGAAACAAGATTTCCTTGAGTGGTAAAACAACTGTAATTGTAAATATGAAATATACTATGTCTGGCAATTGGTCGAGGTAAGTCACTATGGAAATAGGAAAACGGTCTACAGATTATGCCAGCATCTATGCAAATGCGGGAGATATTTGCACAACACACTCGACAATTTCATGTCAATAATCAATACATGCCACTCAAATGCATTCATGCTCTGAGCTATTAATAGCCAGCAACGGCCTTTGGCAAATGTTTGCGGTGCAGTTTTAAAAAAAGGGCTAAATTTAAGTTTTACATCTTTTTTCACTTCAACGAAGAAAAGTGAGGATATAGTAATGTTGGTTATATAAAGTATCATATTTCAAGTGCTTGACCTTGCTCGTGAAAAAATCCAACGATACGAAGGGGTGTTTCTCGGCAAAGGCATATCTTTGATGTGCTAGTTAGTATATATACATGGCTGATGCCTTATTCTAGTTCATCGCTTCTCAGCCTTTCGGTTAAGATCAAAGTGTAGTACCTGTTCCTATCAGCTTAATATCTGATATGTCCTCCATTGGATGCCGTAGAATTTTAACTGATATTTGACATTTGGCAAATGGGCTTGCTCCGCCTCTGCCATTGGTTGGCCTAGTGTGGCAGTACTTCGAGGAACAGCCCACTCCTCTAGGGGAGTAATGAAATGCAGACCCCCATCCAATGATGCACTGCCTAACACTGCATGGCTTGATACTGGTTTAGGAAATAATTATTATATATTGAAAATAAAAAATAATATTCATATATACATACGTGTGCATTAAGTGTTTTTCCTCGATGTAAAAGCAACTGTAATAGCGTGTTTCATAAATATGTACACCCACAGTGTAGTATGAAAAAGAAACAAGGTTTTCTTGATTTTAAAAAAACAACTGTAATAGTACACATGTGTGTATTACGTTTTTTTCTTGGATGTTAAAACAACTGTAATAGTTTCTTTCATGTATCCGTATACCAACAGTGTAGTATGAAAAAGAAACAAGATTTCCTTGAGTGGTAAAACAACTGTAATTGTAAATATGAAATCTACTATGTCTGGCAATTGGTCGAGGTAAGTCACTATGGAAATAGGAAAACGGTCTACAGATTATGCCAGCATCTGGCAAATGCGGGAGATATTTGCACAACACATTCGACAATTTCATGTCAATAATCAATACATGCCACTCAAATGCCTCTTGCAATTGCATTGCCTTGTAAAACTTCCTGATTTTCTGAGTGAGAACACCCTATTGCCAAATATCCATTCATGCTCTGAGCTATTAATAGCCAGCAACGGCCTTTGGCAAATGTTTGCGGTGCAGTTTAAAAAAAGGGCTAAATTTAAGTTTTACATCTTTTTTCACTTCAACGAAGAAAAGTGAGGATATAGTAATGTTGGTTATATAAAGTAGAAAGGCACAACTGTATCATTTTTCAAGTGCTTGACCTTGCTCGTGAAAAAATCCAACGATACGAAGGGGTGTTTCTCGCCAAAGGCATATCTTTGATATGCTAGTTAGTATATATACATGGCTGATACCTTATTCTAGTTTATCGCTTCTCAGCCTTTCGGCTAAGATCAAAGTGTAGTACCTGTTCCTATCAGCTTAATATAATAGTCTCTTTCATGTATCCGTATACCAACAGTGTAGTATGAAAAAGAAACAAGATTTCCTTGAGTGGTAAAACAACTGTAATTGTAAATATGAAATATACTATGTCTGGCAATTGGTCAAGGTAAGTCACTATGGAAATAGGAAAACGGTCTACAGATTATGCCAGCATCTATGCAAATGCGGGAGATATTTGCACAACACACTCGACAATTTCATGTCAATAATCAATACATGCCACTCAAATGCATTCATGCTCTGAGCTATTAATAGCCAGCAACGGCCTTTGGCAAATGTTTGCGGTGCAGTTTTAAAAAAAGTTTTACATCTTTTTTCACTTCAACGAAGAAAAGTGAGGATATAGTAATGTTGGTTATATAAAGTAGAAAGGCACAACTGTATCATATTTCAAGTGCTTGACCTTGCTCGTGAAAAAATCCAACGAAACGAAGGGGTGTTTCTCGGCAAAGGCATATCTTTGATGTGCTAGTTAGTATATATACATGGCTGATGCCTTATTCTAGTTTATCGCTTCTCAGCCTTTCGGTTAAGATCAAAGTGTAGTACCTGTTCCTATCAGCTTAATATCTGATATGTCCTCCATTGGAGGCCGTAGAATTTTAACTGATATTTGACATTTGGCAAATGGGCTTGCTCCGCCTCTGCCATTGGTTGGCCTGGTGTGGCAGTACTTCGAGGAACAGCCCACTCCTCTAGGGGAGTAATGAAATGCAGACCCCCACCCAATGATGCACAGCGTAACACTGCATGGCTTGATACTGGTTTAGGAAATAATTATTATATATTGAAAATAAAAAATAATATTCATATATACTTACGTGTGCATTAAGTGTTTTTCCTGGACGTAAAAGCAACTGTAATAGTGTGTTTCATAAATATGTACACCCACAGTGTAGTATGAAAAAGAAACAAGGTTTTCTTGATTGTAAAAAACAACTGTAATAGTACACATGTGTGTATTACGTTTTTTTCTTGGATGTTAAAACAACTGTAATAGTTTCTTTCATGTATCCGTATACCCACAGTGTAGTATGAAAAAGAAACAAGATTTCCTTGAGTGGTAAAACAACTGTAATTGTAAATATGAAATCTACTATGTCTGGCAATTGGTCGAGGTAAGTCACTATGGAAATAGGAAAATGGTCTACAGATTATGCCAGCATCTGGCAAATGCGGGAGATATTTGCACAACACATTCGACAATTTCATGTCAATAATCAATACATGCCACTCAAATGCCTCTTGCAATGGCATTGCCTTGTAAAACTTCCAGATTTTCTGAGTGAGAACACCCTATTGCCAAAGATCCATTCATGCTCTGAGCTATTAATAGCCAGCAACGGCCTTTGGCAAATGTTCGCGGTGCAGTTTTAAACAAAGGGCTAAATTTAAGTTTTACATCTTTTTTCACTTCAACGAAGAAAAGTGAGGATATAGTAATGTTGGTTATATAAAGTAGAAAGGCACAACTGTATCATTTTTCAAGTGCTTGACCTTGCTCGTGAAAAAATCCAACGATACGAAGGGGTGTTTCTCGCCAAAGGCATATCTTTGATGTGCTAGTTAGTATATATACATGGCTGATACCTTATTCTAGTTTATCGCTTCTCAGCCTTTCGGTTAAGATCAAAGTGTAGTACCTGTTCCTATCAGCTTAATATAATAGTCTCTTTCATGTATCCGTATACCAACAGTGTAGTATGAAAAAGAAACAAGATTTCCTTGAGTGGTAAAACAACTGTAATTGTAAATATGAAATATACTATGTCTGGCAATTGGTCAAGGTAAGTCACTATGGAAATAGGAAAACGGTCTACAGATTATGCCAGCATCTATGCAAATGCGGGAGATATTTGCACAACACACTCGACAATTTCATGTCAATAATCAATACATGCCACTCAAATGCATTCATGCTCTGAGCTATTAATAGCCAGCAACGGCCTTTGGCAAATGTTTGCGGTGCAGTTTTAAAAAAAGGGCTAAATTTAAGTTTTACATCTTTTTTCACTTCAACGAAGAAAAGTGAGGATATAGTAATGTTGGTTATATGAAGTATCATATTTCAAGTGCTTGACCTTGCTCGTGAAAAAATCCAACGATACGAAGGGGTGTTTCTCTTTGATGTGCTAGTTAGTATATATACATGGCTGATGCCTTATTCTAGTTCATCGCTTCTCAGCCTTTCGGTTAAGATCAAAGTGTAGTACCTGTTCCTATCAGCTTAATATCTGATATGTCCTCCATTGGATGCCGTAGAATTTTAACTGATATTTGACATTTGGCAAATGGGCTTGCTCCGCCTCTGCCATTGGTTGGCCTGGTGTGGCAGTACTTCGAGGAACAGCCCACTCCTCTAGGGGAGTAATGAAATGCAGACCCCCATCCAATGATGCACTGCCTAACACTGCATGGCTTGATACTGGTTTAGGAAATAATTATTATATATTGAAAATAAAAAATAATATTCATATATACATACGTGTGCATTAAGTGTTTTTCCTCGATGTAAAAGCAACTGTAATAGTGTGTTTCATAAATATGTACACCCACAGTGTAGTATGAAAAAGAAACAAGGTTTTCTTGATTTTAAAAAAACAACTGTAATAGTACACATGTGTGTATTACGTTTTTTTCTTGGATGTTAAAACAACTGTAATAGTTTCTTTCATGTATCCGTATACCAACAGTGTAGTATGAAAAAGAAACAAGATTTCCTTGAGTGGTAAAACAACTGTAATTGTAAATATGAAATCTACTATGTCTGGCAATTGGTCGAGGTAAGTCACTATGGAAATAGGAAAACGGTCTACAGATTATGCCAGCATCTGGCAAATGCGGGAGATATTTGCACAACACATTCGACAATTTCATGTCAATAATCAATACATGCCACTCAAATGCCTCTTGCAATTGCATTGCCTTGTAAAACTTCCTGATTTTCTGAGTGAGAACACCCTATTGCCAAATATCCATTCATGCTCTGAGCTATTAATAGCCAGCAACGGCCTTTGGCAAATGTTTGCGGTGCAGTTTAAAAAAAGGGCTAAATTTAAGTTTTACATCTTTTTTCACTTCAACGAAGAAAAGTGAGGATATAGTAATGTTGGTTATATAAAGTAGAAAGGCACAACTGTATCATTTTTCAAGTGCTTGACCTTGCTCGTGAAAAAATCCAACGATACGAAGGGGTGTTTCTCGCCAAAGGCATATCTTTGATATGCTAGTTAGTATATATACATGGCTGATACCTTATTCTAGTTTATCGCTTCTCAGCCTTTCGGCTAAGATCAAAGTGTAGTACCTGTTCCTATCAGCTTAATATAATAGTCTCTTTCATGTATCCGTATACCAACAGTGTAGTATGAAAAAGAAACAAGATTTCCTTGAGTGGTAAAACAACTGTAATTGTAAATATGAAATATACTATGTCTGGCAATTGGTCAAGGTAAGTCACTATGGAAATAGGAAAGCGGTCTACAGATTATGCCAGCATCTATGCAAATGCGGGAGATATTTGCACAACACACTCGACAATTTCATGTCAATAATCAATACATGCCACTCAAATGCATTCATGCTCTGAGCTATTAATAGCCAGCAACGGCCTTTGGCAAATGTTTGCGGTGCAGTTTTAAAAAAAGGGCTAAATTTAAGTTTTACATCTTTTTTCACTTCAACGAAGAAAAGTGAGGATATAGTAATGTTGGTTATATAAAGTAGAAAGGCACAACTGTATCATATTTCAAGTGCTTGACCTTGCTCGTGAAAAAATCCAACGAAACGAAGGGGTGTTTCTCGGCAAAGGCATATCTTTGATGTGCTAGTTAGTATATATACATGGCTGATGCCTTATTCTAGTTTATCGCTTCTCAGCCTTTCGGTTAAGATAAAAGTGTAGTACCTGTTCCTATCAGCTTAATATCTGATATGTCCTCCATTGGATGCCGTAGAATTTTAACTGATATTTGACATTTGGCAAATGGGCTTGCTCCGCCTCTGCCATTGGTTGGCCTGGTGTGGCAGTACTTCGAGGAACAGCCCACTCCTCTAGGGGAGTAATGAAATGCAGACCCCCATCCAATGATGCACTGCCTAACACTGCATGGCTTGATACTGGTTTAGGAAATAATTATTATATATTGAAAATAAAAAATAATATTCATATATACATACGTGTGCATTAAGTGTTTTTCCTCGATGTAAAAGCAACTGTAATAGTGTGTTTCATAAATATGTACACCCACAGTGTAGTATGAAAAAGAAACAAGGTTTTCTTGATTTTAAAAAAACAACTGTAATAGTACACATGTGTGTATTACGTTTTTTTCTTGGATGTTAAAACAACTGTAATAGTTTCTTTCATGTATCCGTATACCAACAGTGTAGTATGAAAAAGAAACAAGATTTCCTTGAGTGGTAAAACAACTGTAATTGTAAATATGAAATCTACTATGTCTGGCAATTGGTCGAGGTAAGTCACTATGGAAATAGGAAAACGGTCTACAGATTATGCCAGCATCTGGCAAATGCGGGAGATATTTGCACAACACATTCGACAATTTCATGTCAATAATCAATACATGCCACTCAAATGCCTCTTGCAATTGCATTGCCTTGTAAAACTTCCTGATTTTCTGAGTGAGAACACCCTATTGGCAAATATCCATTCATGCTCTGAGCTATTAATAGCCAGCAACGGCCTTTGGCAAATGTTTGCGGTGCAGTTTAAAAAAAGGGCTAAATTTAAGTTTTACATCTTTTTTCACTTCAACGAAGAAAAGTGAGGATATAGTAATGTTGGTTATATAAAGTAGAAAGGCACAACTGTATCATTTTTCAAGTGCTTGACCTTGCTCGTGAAAAAATCCAACGATACGAAGGGGTGTTTCTCGCCAAAGGCATATCTTTGATATGCTAGTTAGTATATATACATGGCTGATACCTTATTCTAGTTTATCGCTTCTCAGCCTTTCGGCTAAGATCAAAGTGTAGTACCTGTTCCTATCAGCTTAATATAATAGTCTCTTTCATGTATCCGTATACCAACAGTGTAGTATGAAAAAGAAACAAGATTTCCTTGAGTGGTAAAACAACTGTAATTGTAAATATGAAATATACTATGTCTGGCAATTGGTCAAGGTAAGTCACTATGGAAATAGGAAAGCGGTCTACAGATTATGCCAGCATCTATGCAAATGCGGGAGATATTTGCACAACACACTCGACAATTTCATGTCAATAATCAATACATGCCACTCAAATGCATTCATGCTCTGAGCTATTAATAGCCAGCAACGGCCTTTGGCAAATGTTTGCGGTGCAGTTTTAAAAAAAGGGCTAAATTTAAGTTTTACATCTTTTTTCACTTCAACGAAGAAAAGTGAGGATATAGTAATGTTGGTTATATAAAGTAGAAAGGCACAACTGTATCATATTTCAAGTGCTTGACCTTGCTCGTGAAAAAATCCAACGAAACGAAGGGGTGTTTCTCGGCAAAGGCATATCTTTGATGTGCTAGTTAGTATATATACATGGCTGATGCCTTATTCTAGTTTATCGCTTCTCAGCCTTTCGGTTAAGATCAAAGTGTAGTACCTGTTCCTATCAGCTTAATATCTGATATGTCCTCCATTGGAGGCCGTAGAATTTTAACTGATATTTGACATTTGGCAAATGGGCTTGCTCCGCCTCTGCCATTGGTTGGCCTGGTGTGGCAGTACTTCGAGGAACAGCCCACTCCTCTAGGGGAGTAATGAAATGCAGACCCCCATCCAATGATGCACAGCCTAACACTGCATGGCTTGATACTGGTTTAGGAAATAATTATTATATATTGAAAATAAAAAATAATATTCATATATACTTACGTGTGCATTAAGTGTTTTTCCTGGACGTAAAAGCAACTGTAATAGTGTGTTTCATAAATATGTACACCCACAGTGTAGTATGAAAAAGAAACAAGGTTTTCTTGATTGTAAAAAACAACTGTAATAGTACACATGTGTGTATTACGTTTTTTTCTTGGATGTTAAAACAACTGTAATAGTTTCTTTCATGTATCCGTATACCCACAGTGTAGTATGAAAAAGAAACAAGATTTCCTTGAGTGGTAAAACAACTGTAATTGTAAATATGAAATCTACTACGTCTGGCAATTGGTCGAGGTAAGTCACTATGGAAATAGGAAAATGGTCTACAGATTATGCCAGCATCTGGCAAATGCGGGAGATATTTGCACAACACATTCGACAATTTCATGTCAATAATCAATACATGCCACTCAAATGCCTCTTGCAATGGCATTGCCTTGTAAAACTTCCAGATTTTCTGAGTGAGAACACCCTATTGCCAAAGATCCATTCATGCTCTGAGCTATTAATAGCCAGCAACGGCCTTTGGCAAATGTTCGCGGTGCAGTTTTAAAAAAAGGGCTAAATTTAAGTTTTACATCTTTTTTCACTTCAACGAAGAAAAGTGAGGATATAGTAATGTTGGTTATATAAAGTAGAAAGGCACAACTGTATCATTTTTCAAGTGCTTGACCTTGCTCGTGAAAAAATCCAACGATACGAAGGGGTGTTTCTCGCCAAAGGCATATCTTTGATGTGCTAGTTAGTATATATACATGGCTGATACCTTATTCTAGTTTATCGCTTCTCAGCCTTTCGGCTAAGATCAAAGTGTAGTACCTGTTCCTATCAGCTTAATTTAATAGTCTCTTTCATGTATCCGTATACCAACAGTGTAGTATGAAAAAGAAACAAGATTTCCTTGAGTGGTAAAACAACTGTAATTGTAAATATGAAATATACTATGTCTGGCAATTGGTCAAGGTAAGTCACTATGGAAATAGGAAAACGGTCTACAGATTATGCCAGCATCTATGCAAATGCGGGAGATATTTGCACAACACACTCGACAATTTCATGACAATAATCAATACATGCCACTCAAATGCATTCATGCTCTGAGCTATTAATAGCCAGCAACGGCCTTTGGCAAATGTTTGCGGTGCAGTTTTAAAAAAAGGGCTAAATTTAAGTTTTACATCTTTTTTCACTTCAACGAAGAAAAGTGAGGATATAGTAATGTTGGTTTTATAAAGTAGAAAGGCACAACTGTATCATATTTCAAGTGCTTGACCTTGCTCGTGAAAAAATCCAACGATACGAAGGGGTGTTTCTCGGCAAAGGCATATCTTTGATGTGCTAGTTAGTATATATACATGGCTGATGCCTTATTCTAGTTTATCGCTTCTCAGCCTTTCGGTTAAGATCAAAGTGTAGTACCTGTTCCTATCAGCTTAATATCTGATATGTCCTCAATTGGAGGCCGTAGAATTTTAACTGATATTTGACATTTGGCAAATGGGCTTGCTCCGCCTCTGCCATTGGTTGGCCTGGTGTGGCAGTACTTCGAGGAACAGCCCACTCCTCTAGGGGAGTAATGAAATGCAGACCCCCATCCAATGATGCACAGCCTAACACTGCATGGCTTGATACTGGTTTAGGAAATAATTATTATATATTGAAAATAACATTCATATATACTTACGTGTGCATTAAGTGTTTTTCCTGGACGTAAAAGCAACTGTAATAGTGTGTTTCATAAATATGTACACCCACAGTGTAGTATGAAAAAGAAACAAGGTTTTCTTGATTGTAAAAAACAACTGTAATAGTACACATGTGTGTATTACGTTTTTTTCTTGGATGTTAAAACAACTGTAATAGTTTCTTTCATGTATCCGTATACCCACAGTGTAGTATGAAAAAGAAACAAGATTTCCTTGAGTGGTAAAACAACTGTAATTGTAAATATGAAATCTACTATGTCTGGCAATTGGTCGAGGTAAGTCACTATGGAAATAGGAAAATGGTCTACAGATTATGCCAGCATCTGGCAAATGCGGGAGATATTTGCACAACACATTCGACAATTTCATGTCAATAATCAATACATGCCACTCAAATGCCTCTTGCAATGGCATTGCCTTGTAAAACTTCCAGATTTTCTGAGTGAGAACACCCTATTGCCAAAGATCCATTCATGGTCTGAGCTATTAATAGCCAGCAACGGCCTTTGGCAAATGTTCGCGGTGCAGTTTTAAAAAAAGGGCTAAATTTAAGTTTTACATCTTTTTTCACTTCAACGAAGAAAAGTGAGGATATAGTAATGTTGGTTATATAAAGTAGAAAGGCACAACTGTATCATTTTTCAAGTGCTTGACCTTGCTCGTGAAAAAATCCAACGATACGAAGGGGTGTTTCTCGCCAAAGGCATATCTTTGATATGCTAGTTAGTATATATACATGGCTGATACCTTATTCTAGTTTATCGCTTCTCAGCCTTTCGGCTAAGATCAAAGTGTAGTACCTGTTCCTATCAGCTTAATATAATAGTCTCTTTCATGTATCCGTATACCAACAGTGTAGTATGAAAAAGAAACAAGATTTCCTTGAGTGGTAAAACAACTGTAATTGTAAATATGAAATATACTATGTCTGGCAATTGGTCAAGGTAAGTCACTATGGAAATAGGAAAACGGTCTACAGATTATGCCAGCATCTATGCAAATGCGGGAGATATTTGCACAACACACTCGACAATTTCATGACAATAATCAATACATGCCACTCAAATGCATTCATGCTCTGAGCTATTAATAGCCAGCAACGGCCTTTGGCAAATGTTTGCGGTGCAGTTTTAAAAAAAGGGCTAAATTTAAGTTTTACATCTTTTTTCACTTCAACGAAGAAAAGTGAGGATATAGTAATGTTGGTTATATAAAGTAGAAAGGCACAACTGTATCATATTTCAAGTGCTTGACCTTGCTCGTGAAAAAATCCAACGATACGAAGGGGTGTTTCTCGGCAAAGGCATATCTTTGATGTGCTAGTTAGTATATATACATGGCTGATGCCTTATTCTAGTTTATCGCTTCTCAGCCTTTCGGTTAAGATCAAAGTGTAGTACCTGTTCCTATCAGCTTAATATCTGATATGTCCTCCATTGGAGGCCGTAGAATTTTAACTGATATTTGACATTTGGCAAATGGGCTTGCTCCGCCTCTGCCATTGGTTGGCCTGGTGTGGCAGTACTTCGAGGAACAGCCCACTCCTCTAGGGGAGTAATGAAATGCAGACCCCCATCCAATGATGCACAGCCTAACACTGCATGGCTTGATACTGGTTTAGGAAATAATTATTATATATTGAAAATAACATTCATATATACTTACGTGTGCATTAAGTGTTTTTCCTGGACGTAAAAGCAACTGTAATAGTGTGTTTCATAAATATGTACACCCACAGTGTAGTATGAAAAAGAAACAAGGTTTTCTTGATTGTAAAAAACAACTGTAATAGTACACATGTGTGTATTACGTTTTTTTCTTGGATGTTAAAACAACTGTAATAGTTTCTTTCATGTATCCGTATACCCACAGTGTAGTATGAAAAAGAAACAAGATTTCCTTGAGTGGTAAAACAACTGTAATTGTAAATATGAAATCTACTATGTCTGGCAATTGGTCGAGGTAAGTCACTATGGAAATAGGAAAATGGTCTACAGATTATGCCAGCATCTGGCAAATGCGGGAGATATTTGCACAACACATTCGACAATTTCATGTCAATAATCAATACATGCCACTCAAATGCCTCTTGCAATGGCATTGCCTTGTAAAACTTCCAGATTTTCTGAGTGAGAACACCCTATTGCCAAAGATCCATTCATGGTCTGAGCTATTAATAGCCAGCAACGGCCTTTGGCAAATGTTCGCGGTGCAGTTTTAAAAAAAGGGCTAAATTTAAGTTTTACATCTTTTTTCACTTCAACGAAGAAAAGTGAGGATATAGTAATGTTGGTTATATAAAGTAGAAAGGCACAACTGTATCATTTTTCAAGTGCTTGACCTTGCTCGTGAAAAAATCCAACGATACGAAGGGGTGTTTCTCGCCAAAGGCATATCTTTGATATGCTAGTTAGTATATATACATGGCTGATACCTTATTCTAGTTTATCGCTTCTCAGCCTTTCGGCTAAGATCAAAGTGTAGTACCTGTTCCTATCAGCTTAATATAATAGTCTCTTTCATGTATCCGTATACCAACAGTGTAGTATGAAAAAGAAACAAGATTTCCTTGAGTGGTAAAACAACTGTAATTGTAAATATGAAATATACTATGTCTGGCAATTGGTCAAGGTAAGTCACTATGGAAATAGGAAAACGGTCTACAGATTATGCCAGCATCTATGCAAATGCGGGAGGTATTTGCACAACACACTCGACAATTTCATGTCAATAATCAATACATGCCACTCAAATGCATTCATGCTCTGAGCTATTAATAGCCAGCAACGGCCTTTGGCAAATGTTTGCGGTGCAGTTTTAAAAAAAGGGCTAAATTTAAGTTTTACATCTTTTTTCACTTCAACGAAGAAAAGTGAGGATATAGTACTGTTGGTTATATAAAGTAGAAAGGCACAACTGTATCACATTTCAAGTGCTTGACCTTGCTCGTGAAAAAATCCAACGATACGAAGGGGTGTTTCTCGGCAAAGGCATATCTTTGATGTGCTAGTTAGTATATATACATGGCTGATGCCTTATTCTAGTTTATCGCTTCTCAGCCTTTCGGTTAAGATCAAAGTGTAGTACCTGTTCCTATCAGCTTAATATCTGATATGTCCTCCATTGGAGGCCGTAGAATTTTAACTGATATTTGACATTTGGCAAATGGGCTTGCTCCGCCTCTGCCATTGGTTGGCCTGGTGTGGCAGTACTTCGAGGAACAGCCCACTCCTCTAGGGGAGTAATGAAATGCAGACCCCCATCCAATGATGCACAGCCTAACACTGCATGGCTTGATACTGGTTTAGGAAATAATTATTATATATTGAAAATAACATTCATATATACTTACGTGTGCATTAAGTGTTTTTCCTGGACGTAAAAGCAACTGTAATAGTGTGTTTCATAAATATGTACACCCACAGTGTAGTATGAAAAAGAAACAAGGTTTTCTTGATTGTAAAAAACAACTGTAATAGTACACATGTGTGTATTACGTTTTTTTCTTGGATGTTAAAACAACTGTAATAGTTTCTTTCATGTATCCGTATACCCACAGTGTAGTATGAAAAAGAAACAAGATTTCCTTGAGTGGTAAAACAACTGTAATTGTAAATATGAAATCTACTATGTCTGGCAATTGGTCGAGGTAAGTCACTATGGAAATAGGAAAATGGTCTACAGATTATGCCAGCATCTGGCAAATGCGGGAGATATTTGCACAACACATTCGACAATTTCATGTCAATAATCAATACATGCCACTCAAATGCCTCTTGCAATGGCATTGCCTTGTAAAACTTCCAGATTTTCTGAGTGAGAACACCCTATTGCCAAAGATCCATTCATGGTCTGAGCTATTAATAGCCAGCAACGGCCTTTGGCAAATGTTCGCGGTGCAGTTTTAAAAAAAGGGCTAAATTTAAGTTTTACATCTTTTTTCACTTCAACGAAGAAAAGTGAGGATATAGTAATGTTGGTTATATAAAGTAGAAAGGCACAACTGTATCATTTTTCAAGTGCTTGACCTTGCTCGTGAAAAAATCCAACGATACGAAGGGGTGTTTCTCGCCAAAGGCATATCTTTGATATGCTAGTTAGTATATATACATGGCTGATACCTTATTCTAGTTTATCGCTTCTCAGCCTTTCGGCTAAGATCAAAGTGTAGTACCTGTTCCTATCAGCTTAATATAATAGTCTCTTTCATGTATCCGTATACCAACAGTGTAGTATGAAAAAGAAACAAGATTTCCTTGAGTGGTAAAACAACTGTAATTGTAAATATGAAATATACTATGTCTGGCAATTGGTCAAGGTAAGTCACTATGGAAATAGGAAAACGGTCTACAGATTATGCCAGCATCTATGCAAATGCGGGAGATATTTGCACAACACACTCGACAATTTCATGACAATAATCAATACATGCCACTCAAATGCATTCATGCTCTGAGCTATTAATAGCCAGCAACGGCCTTTGGCAAATGTTTGCGGTGCAGTTTTAAAAAAAGGGCTAAATTTAAGTTTTACATCTTTTTTCACTTCAACGAAGAAAAGTGAGGATATAGTACTGTTGGTTATATAAAGTAGAAAGGCACAACTGTATCACATTTCAAGTGCTTGACCTTGCTCGTGAAAAAATCCAACGATACGAAGGGGTGTTTCTCGGCAAAGGCATATCTTTGATGTGCTAGTTAGTATATATACATGGCTGATGCCTTATTCTAGTTTATCGCTTCTCAGCCTTTCGGTTAAGATCAAAGTGTAGTACCTGTTCCTATCAGCTTAATATCTGATATGTCCTCCATTGGAGGCCGTAGAATTTTAACTGATATTTGACATTTGGCAAATGGGCTTGCTCCGCCTCTGCCATTGGTTGGCCTGGTGTGGCAGTACTTCGAGGAACAGCCCACTCCTCTAGGGGAGTAATGAAATGCAGACCCCCATCCAATGATGCACAGCCTAACACTGCATGGCTTGATACTGGTTTAGGAAATAATTATTATATATTGAAAATAAAAAATAACATTCATATATACTTACGTGTGCATTAAGTGTTTTTCCTGGACGTAAAAGCAACTGTAATAGTGTGTTTCATAAATATGTACACCCACAGTGTAGTATGAAAAAGAAACAACGTTTTCTTGATTGTAAAAAACAACTGTAATAGTACACATGTGTGTATTACGTTTTTTTCTTGGATGTTAAAACAACTGTAATAGTTTCTTTCATGTATCCGTATACCCACAGTGTAGTATGAAAAAGAAACAAGATTTCCTTGAGTGGTAAAACAACTGTAATTGTAAATATGAAATCTACTATGTCTGGCAATTGGTCGAGGTAAGTCACTATGGAAATAGGAAAATGGTCTACAGATTATGCCAGCATCTGGCAAATGCGGGAGATATTTGCACAACACATTCGACAATTTCATGTCAATAATCAATACATGCCACTCAAATGCCTCTTGCGATTGCATTGCCTTGTAAAACTTCCTGATTTTCTGAGTGAGAACACCCTATTGCCAAAGATCCATTCATGCTCTGAGCTATTAATAGCCAGCAACGGCCTTTGGCAAATGTTCGCGGTGCAGTTTTAAAAAAAGGGCTAAATTTAAGTTTTACATCTTTTTTCACTTCAACGAAGAAAAGTGAGGATATAGTAATGTTGGTTATATAAAGTAGAAAGGCACAACTGTATCATTTTTCAAGTGCTTGACCTTGCTCGTGAAAAAATCCAACGATACGAAGGGGTGTTTCTCGCCAAAGGCATATCTTTGATGTGCTAGTTAGTATATATACATGGCTGATACCTTATTCTAGTTTATCGCTTCTCAGCCTTTCGGCTAAGATCAAAGTGTAGTACCTGTTCCTATCAGCTTAATATAATAGTCTCTTTCATGTATCCGTATACCAACAGTGTAGTATGAAAAAGAAACAAGATTTCCTTGAGTGGTAAAACAACTGTAATTGTAAATATGAAATATACTATGTCTGGCAATTGGTCGAGGTAAGTCACTATGGAAATAGGAAAACGGTCTACAGATTATGCCAGCATCTATGCAAATGCGGGAGATATTTGCACAACACACTCGACAATTTCATGTCAATAATCAATACATGCCACTCAAATGCATTCATGCTCTGAGCTATTAATAGCCAGCAACGGCCTTTGGCAAATGTTTGCGGTGCAGTTTTAAAAAAAGGGCTAAATTTAAGTTTTACATCTTTTTTCACTTCAACGAAGAAAAGTGAGGATATAGTAATGTTGGTTATATAAAGTATCATATTTCAAGTGCTTGACCTTGCTCGTGAAAAAATCCAACGATACGAAGGGGTGTTTCTCGGCAAAGGCATATCTTTGATGTGCTAGTTAGTATATATACATGGCTGATGCCTTATTCTAGTTCATCGCTTCTCAGCCTTTCGGTTAAGATCAAAGTGTAGTACCTGTTCCTATCAGCTTAATATCTGATATGTCCTCCATTGGATGCCGTAGAATTTTAACTGATATTTGACATTTGGCAAATGGGCTTGCTCCGCCTCTGCCATTGGTTGGCCTAGTGTGGCAGTACTTCGAGGAACAGCCCACTCCTCTAGGGGAGTAATGAAATGCAGACCCCCATCCAATGATGCACTGCCTAACACTGCATGGCTTGATACTGGTTTAGGAAATAATTATTATATATTGAAAATAAAAAATAATATTCATATATACATACGTGTGCATTAAGTGTTTTTCCTCGATGTAAAAGCAACTGTAATAGCGTGTTTCATAAATATGTACACCCACAGTGTAGTATGAAAAAGAAACAAGGTTTTCTTGATTTTAAAAAAACAACTGTAATAGTACACATGTGTGTATTACGTTTTTTTCTTGGATGTTAAAACAACTGTAATAGTTTCTTTCATGTATCCGTATACCAACAGTGTAGTATGAAAAAGAAACAAGATTTCCTTGAGTGGTAAAACAACTGTAATTGTAAATATGAAATCTACTATGTCTGGCAATTGGTCGAGGTAAGTCACTATGGAAATAGGAAAACGGTCTACAGATTATGCCAGCATCTGGCAAATGCGGGAGATATTTGCACAACACATTCGACAATTTCATGTCAATAATCAATACATGCCACTCAAATGCCTCTTGCAATTGCATTGCCTTGTAAAACTTCCTGATTTTCTGAGTGAGAACACCCTATTGCCAAATATCCATTCATGCTCTGAGCTATTAATAGCCAGCAACGGCCTTTGGCAAATGTTTGCGGTGCAGTTTAAAAAAAGGGCTAAATTTAAGTTTTACATCTTTTTTCACTTCAACGAAGAAAAGTGAGGATATAGTAATGTTGGTTATATAAAGTAGAAAGGCACAACTGTATCATTTTTCAAGTGCTTGACCTTGCTCGTGAAAAAATCCAACGATACGAAGGGGTGTTTCTCGCCAAAGGCATATCTTTGATATGCTAGTTAGTATATATACATGGCTGATACCTTATTCTAGTTTATCGCTTCTCAGCCTTTCGGCTAAGATCAAAGTGTAGTACCTGTTCCTATCAGCTTAATATAATAGTCTCTTTCATGTATCCGTATACCAACAGTGTAGTATGAAAAAGAAACAAGATTTCCTTGAGTGGTAAAACAACTGTAATTGTAAATATGAAATATACTATGTCTGGCAATTGGTCAAGGTAAGTCACTATGGAAATAGGAAAACGGTCTACAGATTATGCCAGCATCTATGCAAATGCGGGAGATATTTGCACAACACACTCGACAATTTCATGTCAATAATCAATACATGCCACTCAAATGCATTCATGCTCTGAGCTATTAATAGCCAGCAACGGCCTTTGGCAAATGTTTGCGGTGCAGTTTTAAAAAAAGGGCTAAATTTAAGTTTTACATCTTTTTTCACTTCAACGAAGAAAAGTGAGGATATAGTACTGTTGGTTATATAAAGTAGAAAGGCACAACTGTATCATATTTCAAGTGCTTGACCTTGCTCGTGAAAAAATCCAACGAAACGAAGGGGTGTTTCTCGGCAAAGGCATATCTTTGATGTGCTAGTTAGTATATATACATGGCTGATGCCTTATTCTAGTTTATCGCTTCTCAGCCTTTCGGTTAAGATCAAAGTGTAGTACCTGTTCCTATCAGCTTAATATCTGATATGTCCTCCATTGGAGGCCGTAGAATTTTAACTGATATTTGACATTTGGCAAATGGGCTTGCTCCGCCTCTGCCATTGGTTGGCCTGGTGTGGCAGTACTTCGAGGAACAGCCCACTCCTCTAGGGGAGTAATGAAATGCAGACCCCCACCCAATGATGCACAGCGTAACACTGCATGGCTTGATACTGGTTTAGGAAATAATTATTATATATTGAAAATAAAAAATAATATTCATATATACTTACGTGTGCATTAAGTGTTTTTCCTGGACGTAAAAGCAACTGTAATAGTGTGTTTCATAAATATGTACACCCACAGTGTAGTATGAAAAAGAAACAAGGTTTTCTTGATTGTAAAAAACAACTGTAATAGTACACATGTGTGTATTACGTTTTTTTCTTGGATGTTAAAACAACTGTAATAGTTTCTTTCATGTATCCGTATACCCACAGTGTAGTATGAAAAAGAAACAAGATTTCCTTGAGTGGTAAAACAACTGTAATTGTAAATATGAAATCTACTATGTCTGGCAATTGGTCGAGGTAAGTCACTATGGAAATAGGAAAATGGTCTACAGATTATGCCAGCATCTGGCAAATGCGGGAGATATTTGCACAACACATTCGACAATTTCATGTCAATAATCAATACATGCCACTCAAATGCCTCTTGCAATGGCATTGCCTTGTAAAACTTCCAGATTTTCTGAGTGAGAACACCCTATTGCCAAAGATCCATTCATGCTCTGAGCTATTAATAGCCAGCAACGGCCTTTGGCAAATGTTCGCGGTGCAGTTTTAAAAAAAGGGCTAAATTTAAGTTTTACATCTTTTTTCACTTCAACGAAGAAAAGTGAGGATATAGTAATGTTGGTTATATAAAGTAGAAAGGCACAACTGTATCATTTTTCAAGTGCTTGACCTTGCTCGTGAAAAAATCCAACGATACGAAGGGGTGTTTCTCGCCAAAGGCATATCTTTGATGTTGCTAGTTAGTATATATACATGGCTGATACCTTATTCTAGTTTATCGCTTCTCAGCCTTTCGGTTAAGATCAAAGTGTAGTACCTGTTCCTATCAGCTTAATATAATAGTCTCTTTCATGTATCCGTATACCAACAGTGTAGTATGAAAAAGAAACAAGATTTCCTTGAGTGGTAAAACAACTGTAATTGTAAATATGAAATATACTATGTCTGGCAATTGGTCAAGGTAAGTCACTATGGAAATAGGAAAACGGTCTACAGATTATGCCAGCATCTATGCAAATGCGGGAGATATTTGCACAACACACTCGACAATTTCATGTCAATAATCAATACATGCCACTCAAATGCATTCATGCTCTGAGCTATTAATAGCCAGCAACGGCCTTTGGCAAATGTTTGCGGTGCAGTTTTAAAAAAAGGGCTAAATTTAAGTTTTACATCTTTTTTCACTTCAACGAAGAAAAGTGAGGATATAGTAATGTTGGTTATATAAAGTAGAAAGGCACAACTGTATCATATTTCAAGTGCTTGACCTTGCTCGTGAAAAAATCCAACGATACGAAGGGGTGTTTCTCGGCAAAGGCATATCTTTGATGTGCTAGTTAGTATATATACATGGCTGATGCCTTATTCTAGTTTATCGCTTCTCAGCCTTTCGGTTAAGATCAAAGTGTAGTACCTGTTCCTATCAGCTTAATATCTGATATGTCCTCCATTGGAGGCCGTAGAATTTTAACTGATATTTGACATTTGGCAAATGGGCTTGCTCCGCCTCTGCCATTGGTTGGCCTGGTGTGGCAGTACTTCGAGGAACAGCCCACTCCTCTAGGGGAGTAATGAAATGCAGACCCCCATCCAATGATGCACAGCCTAACACTGCATGGCTTGATACTGGTTTAGGAAATAATTATTATATATTGTAAATAACATTCATATATACTTACGTGTGCATTAAGTGTTTTTCCTGGACGTAAAAGCAACTGTAATAGTGTGTTTCATAAATATGTACACCCACAGTGTAGTATGAAAAAGAAACAAGGTTTTCTTGATTGTAAAAAACAACTGTAATAGTACACATGTGTGTATTACGTTTTTTTCTTGGATGTTAAAACAACTAATAGTTTCTTTCATGTATCCGTATACCCACAGTGTAGTATGAAAAAGAAACAAGATTTCCTTGAGTGGTAAAACAACTGTAATTGTAAATATGAAATCTACTATGTCTGGCAATTGGTCGAGGTAAGTCACTATGGAAATAGGAAAATGGTCTACAGATTATGCCAGCATCTGGCAAATGCGGGAGATATTTGCACAACACATTCGACAATTTCATGTCAATAATCAATACATGCCACTCAAATGCCTCTTGCAATGGCATTGCCTTGTAAAACTTCCAGATTTTCTGAGTGAGAACACCCTATTGCCAAAGATCCATTCATGGTCTGAGCTATTAATAGCCAGCAACGGCCTTTGGCAAATGTTCGCGGTGCAGTTTTAAAAAAAGGGCTAAATTTAAGTTTTACATCTTTTTTCACTTCAACGAAGAAAAGTGAGGATATAGTAATGTTGGTTATATAAAGTAGAAAGGCACAACTGTATCATTTTTCAAGTGCTTGACCTTGCTCGTGAAAAAATCCAACGATACGAAGGGGTGTTTCTCGCCAAAGGCATATCTTTGATATGCTAGTTAGTATATATACATGGCTGATACCTTATTCTAGTTTATCGCTTCTCAGCCTTTCGGCTAAGATCAAAGTGTAGTACCTGTTCCTATCAGCTTAATATAATAGTCTCTTTCATGTATCCGTATACCAACAGTGTAGTATGAAAAAGAAACAAGATTTCCTTGAGTGGTAAAACAACTGTAATTGTAAATATGAAATATACTATGTCTGGCAATTGGTCAAGGTAAGTCACTATGGAAATAGGAAAACGGTCTACAGATTATGCCAGCATCTATGCAAATGCGGGAGGTATTTGCACAACACACTCGACAATTTCATGTCAATAATCAATACATGCCACTCAAATGCATTCATGCTCTGAGCTATTAATAGCCAGCAACGGCCTTTGGCAAATGTTTGCGGTGCAGTTTTAAAAAAAGGGCTAAATTTAAGTTTTACATCTTTTTTCACTTCAACGAAGAAAAGTGAGGATATAGTACTGTTGGTTATATAAAGTAGAAAGGCACAACTGTATCACATTTCAAGTGCTTGACCTTGCTCGTGAAAAAATCCAACGATACGAAGGGGTGTTTCTCGGCAAAGGCATATCTTTGATGTGCTAGTTAGTATATATACATGGCTGATGCCTTATTCTAGTTTATCGCTTCTCAGCCTTTCGGTTAAGATCAAAGTGTAGTACCTGTTCCTATCAGCTTAATATCTGATATGTCCTCCATTGGAGGCCGTAGAATTTTAACTGATATTTGACATTTGGCAAATGGGCTTGCTCCGCCTCTGCCATTGGTTGGCCTGGTGTGGCAGTACTTCGAGGAACAGCCCACTCCTCTAGGGGAGTAATGAAATGCAGACCCCCATCCAATGATGCACAGCCTAACACTGCATGGCTTGATACTGGTTTAGGAAATAATTATTATATATTGAAAATAACATTCATATATACTTACGTGTGCATTAAGTGTTTTTCCTGGACGTAAAAGCAACTGTAATAGTGTGTTTCATAAATATGTACACCCACAGTGTAGTATGAAAAAGAAACAAGGTTTTCTTGATTGTAAAAAACAACTGTAATAGTACACATGTGTGTATTACGTTTTTTTCTTGGATGTTAAAACAACTGTAATAGTTTCTTTCATGTATCCGTATACCCACAGTGTAGTATGAAAAAGAAACAAGATTTCCTTGAGTGGTAAAACAACTGTAATTGTAAATATGAAATCTACTATGTCTGGCAATTGGTCGAGGTAAGTCACTATGGAAATAGGAAAATGGTCTACAGATTATGCCAGCATCTGGCAAATGCGGGAGATATTTGCACAACACATTCGACAATTTCATGTCAATAATCAATACATGCCACTCAAATGCCTCTTGCAATGGCATTGCCTTGTAAAACTTCCAGATTTTCTGAGTGAGAACACCCTATTGCCAAAGATCCATTCATGGTCTGAGCTATTAATAGCCAGCAACGGCCTTTGGCAAATGTTCGCGGTGCAGTTTTAAAAAAAGGGCTAAATTTAAGTTTTACATCTTTTTTCACTTCAACGAAGAAAAGTGAGGATATAGTAATGTTGGTTATATAAAGTAGAAAGGCACAACTGTATCATTTTTCAAGTGCTTGACCTTGCTCGTGAAAAAATCCAACGATACGAAGGGGTGTTTCTCGCCAAAGGCATATCTTTGATATGCTAGTTAGTATATATACATGGCTGATACCTTATTCTAGTTTATCGCTTCTCAGCCTTTCGGCTAAGATCAAAGTGTAGTACCTGTTCCTATCAGCTTAATATAATAGTCTCTTTCATGTATCCGTATACCAACAGTGTAGTATGAAAAAGAAACAAGATTTCCTTGAGTGGTAAAACAACTGTAATTGTAAATATGAAATATACTATGTCTGGCAATTGGTCAAGGTAAGTCACTATGGAAATAGGAAAACGGTCTACAGATTATGCCAGCATCTATGCAAATGCGGGAGGTATTTGCACAACACACTCGACAATTTCATGTCAATAATCAATACATGCCACTCAAATGCATTCATGCTCTGAGCTATTAATAGCCAGCAACGGCCTTTGGCAAATGTTTGCGGTGCAGTTTTAAAAAAAGGGCTAAATTTAAGTTTTACATCTTTTTTCACTTCAACGAAGAAAAGTGAGGATATAGTACTGTTGGTTATATAAAGTAGAAAGGCACAACTGTATCACATTTCAAGTGCTTGACCTTGCTCGTGAAAAAATCCAACGATACGAAGGGGTGTTTCTCGGCAAAGGCATATCTTTGATGTGCTAGTTAGTATATATACATGGCTGATGCCTTATTCTAGTTTATCGCTTCTCAGCCTTTCGGTTAAGATCAAAGTGTAGTACCTGTTCCTATCAGCTTAATATCTGATATGTCCTCCATTGGAGGCCGTAGAATTTTAACTGATATTTGACATTTGGCAAATGGGCTTGCTCCGCCTCTGCCATTGGTTGGCCTGGTGTGGCAGTACTTCGAGGAACAGCCCACTCCTCTAGGGGAGTAATGAAATGCAGACCCCCATCCAATGATGCACAGCCTAACACTGCATGGCTTGATACTGGTTTAGGAAATAATTATTATATATTGAAAATAAAAAATAACATTCATATATACTTACGTGTGCATTAAGTGTTTTTCCTGGACGTAAAAGCAACTGTAATAGTGTGTTTCATAAATATGTACACCCACAGTGTAGTATGAAAAAGAAACAACGTTTTCTTGATTGTAAAAAACAACTGTAATAGTACACATGTGTGTATTACGTTTTTTTCTTGGATGTTAAAACAACTGTAATAGTTTCTTTCATGTATCCGTATACCCACAGTGTAGTATGAAAAAGAAACAAGATTTCCTTGAGTGGTAAAACAACTGTAATTGTAAATATGAAATCTACTATGTCTGGCAATTGGTCGAGGTAAGTCACTATGGAAATAGGAAAATGGTCTACAGATTATGCCAGCATCTGGCAAATGCGGGAGATATTTGCACAACACATTCGACAATTTCATGTCAATAATCAATACATGCCACTCAAATGCCTCTTGCGATTGCATTGCCTTGTAAAACTTCCTGATTTTCTGAGTGAGAACACCCTATTGCCAAAGATCCATTCATGCTCTGAGCTATTAATAGCCAGCAACGGCCTTTGGCAAATGTTCGCGGTGCAGTTTTAAAAAAAGGGCTAAATTTAAGTTTTACATCTTTTTTCACTTCAACGAAGAAAAGTGAGGATATAGTAATGTTGGTTATATAAAGTAGAAAGGCACAACTGTATCATTTTTCAAGTGCTTGACCTTGCTCGTGAAAAAATCCAACGATACGAAGGGGTGTTTCTCGCCAAAGGCATATCTTTGATGTGCTAGTTAGTATATATACATGGCTGATACCTTATTCTAGTTTATCGCTTCTCAGCCTTTCGGCTAAGATCAAAGTGTAGTACCTGTTCCTATCAGCTTAATATAATAGTCTCTTTCATGTATCCGTATACCAACAGTGTAGTATGAAAAAGAAACAAGATTTCCTTGAGTGGTAAAACAACTGTAATTGTAAATATGAAATATACTATGTCTGGCAATTGGTCGAGGTAAGTCACTATGGAAATAGGAAAACGGTCTACAGATTATGCCAGCATCTATGCAAATGCGGGAGATATTTGCACAACACACTCGACAATTTCATGTCAATAATCAATACATGCCACTCAAATGCATTCATGCTCTGAGCTATTAATAGCCAGCAACGGCCTTTGGCAAATGTTTGCGGTGCAGTTTTAAAAAAAGGGCTAAATTTAAGTTTTACATCTTTTTTCACTTCAACGAAGAAAAGTGAGGATATAGTAATGTTGGTTATATAAAGTATCATATTTCAAGTGCTTGACCTTGCTCGTGAAAAAATCCAACGATACGAAGGGGTGTTTCTCGGCAAAGGCATATCTTTGATGTGCTAGTTAGTATATATACATGGCTGATGCCTTATTCTAGTTCATCGCTTCTCAGCCTTTCGGTTAAGATCAAAGTGTAGTACCTGTTCCTATCAGCTTAATATCTGATATGTCCTCCATTGGATGCCGTAGAATTTTAACTGATATTTGACATTTGGCAAATGGGCTTGCTCCGCCTCTGCCATTGGTTGGCCTAGTGTGGCAGTACTTCGAGGAACAGCCCACTCCTCTAGGGGAGTAATGAAATGCAGACCCCCATCCAATGATGCACTGCCTAACACTGCATGGCTTGATACTGGTTTAGGAAATAATTATTATATATTGAAAATAAAAAATAATATTCATATATACATACGTGTGCATTAAGTGTTTTTCCTCGATGTAAAAGCAACTGTAATAGCGTGTTTCATAAATATGTACACCCACAGTGTAGTATGAAAAAGAAACAAGGTTTTCTTGATTTTAAAAAAACAACTGTAATAATACACATGTGTGTATTACGTTTTTTTCTTGGATGTTAAAACAACTGTAATAGTTTCTTTCATGTATCCGTATACCAACAGTGTAGTATGAAAAAGAAACAAGATTTCCTTGAGTGGTAAAACAACTGTAATTGTAAATATGAAATCTACTATGTCTGGCAATTGGTCGAGGTAAGTCACTATGGAAATAGGAAAACGGTCTACAGATTATGCCAGCATCTGGCAAATGCGGGAGATATTTGCACAACACATTCGACAATTTCATGTCAATAATCAATACATGCCACTCAAATGCCTCTTGCAATTGCATTGCCTTGTAAAACTTCCTGATTTTCTGAGTGAGAACACCCTATTGCCAAATATCCATTCATGCTCTGAGCTATTAATAGCCAGCAACGGCCTTTGGCAAATGTTTGCGGTGCAGTTTAAAAAAAGGGCTAAATTTAAGTTTTACATCTTTTTTCACTTCAACGAAGAAAAGTGAGGATATAGTAATGTTGGTTATATAAAGTAGAAAGGCACAACTGTATCATTTTTCAAGTGCTTGACCTTGCTCGTGAAAAAATCCAACGATACGAAGGGGTGTTTCTCGCCAAAGGCATATCTTTGATATGCTAGTTAGTATATATACATGGCTGATACCTTATTCTAGTTTATCGCTTCTCAGCCTTTCGGCTAAGATCAAAGTGTAGTACCTGTTCCTATCAGCTTAATATAATAGTCTCTTTCATGTATCCGTATACCAACAGTGTAGTATGAAAAAGAAACAAGATTTCCTTGAGTGGTAAAACAACTGTAATTGTAAATATGAAATATACTATGTCTGGCAATTGGTCAAGGTAAGTCACTATGGAAATAGGAAAACGGTCTACAGATTATGCCAGCATCTATGCAAATGCGGGAGATATTTGCACAACACACTCGACAATTTCATGTCAATAATCAATACATGCCACTCAAATGCATTCATGCTCTGAGCTATTAATAGCCAGCAACGGCCTTTGGCAAATGTTTGCGGTGCAGTTTTAAAAAAAGGGCTAAATTTAAGTTTTACATCTTTTTTCACTTCAACGAAGAAAAGTGAGGATATAGTAATGTTGGTTATATAAAGTAGAAAGGCACAACTGTATCATATTTCAAGTGCTTGACCTTGCTCGTGAAAAAATCCAACGAAACGAAGGGGTGTTTCTCGGCAAAGGCATATCTTTGATGTGCTAGTTAGTATATATACATGGCTGATGCCTTATTCTAGTTTATCGCTTCTCAGCCTTTCGGTTAAGATCAAAGTGTAGTACCTGTTCCTATCAGCTTAATATCTGATATGTCCTCCATTGGAGGCCGTAGAATTTTAACTGATATTTGACATTTGGCAAATGGGCTTGCTCCGCCTCTGCCATTGGTTGGCCTGGTGTGGCAGTACTTCGAGGAACAGCCCACTCCTCTAGGGGAGTAATGAAATGCAGACCCCCACCCAATGATGCACAGCGTAACACTGCATGGCTTGATACTGGTTTAGGAAATAATTATTATATATTGAAAATAAAAAATAATATTCATATATACTTACGTGTGCATTAAGTGTTTTTCCTGGACGTAAAAGCAACTGTAATAGTGTGTTTCATAAATATGTACACCCACAGTGTAGTATGAAAAAGAAACAAGGTTTTCTTGATTGTAAAAAACAACTGTAATAGTACACATGTGTGTATTACGTTTTTTTCTTGGATGTTAAAACAACTGTAATAGTTTCTTTCATGTATCCGTATACCCACAGTGTAGTATGAAAAAGAAACAAGATTTCCTTGAGTGGTAAAACAACTGTAATTGTAAATATGAAATCTACTATGTCTGGCAATTGGTCGAGGTAAGTCACTATGGAAATAGGAAAATGGTCTACAGATTATGCCAGCATCTGGCAAATGCGGGAGATATTTGCACAACACATTCGACAATTTCATGTCAATAATCAATACATGCCACTCAAATGCCTCTTGCAATGGCATTGCCTTGTAAAACTTCCAGATTTTCTGAGTGAGAACACCCTATTGCCAAAGATCCATTCATGCTCTGAGCTATTAATAGCCAGCAACGGCCTTTGGCAAATGTTCGCGGTGCAGTTTTAAAAAAAGGGCTAAATTTAAGTTTTACATCTTTTTTCACTTCAACGAAGAAAAGTGAGGATATAGTAATGTTGGTTATATAAAGTAGAAAGGCACAACTGTATCATTTTTCAAGTGCTTGACCTTGCTCGTGAAAAAATCCAACGATACGAAGGGGTGTTTCTCGCCAAAGGCATATCTTTGATGTTGCTAGTTAGTATATATACATGGCTGATACCTTATTCTAGTTTATCGCTTCTCAGCCTTTCGGTTAAGATCAAAGTGTAGTACCTGTTCCTATCAGCTTAATATAATAGTCTCTTTCATGTATCCGTATACCAACAGTGTAGTATGAAAAAGAAACAAGATTTCCTTGAGTGGTAAAACAACTGTAATTGTAAATATGAAATATACTATGTCTGGCAATTGGTCAAGGTAAGTCACTATGGAAATAGGAAAACGGTCTACAGATTATGCCAGCATCTATGCAAATGCGGGAGATATTTGCACAACACACTCGACAATTTCATGTCAATAATCAATACATGCCACTCAAATGCATTCATGCTCTGAGCTATTAATAGCCAGCAACGGCCTTTGGCAAATGTTTGCGGTGCAGTTTTAAAAAAAGGGCTAAATTTAAGTTTTACATCTTTTTTCACTTCAACGAAGAAAAGTGAGGATATAGTAATGTTGGTTATATAAAGTAGAAAGGCACAACTGTATCATATTTCAAGTGCTTGACCTTGCTCGTGAAAAAATCCAACGATACGAAGGGGTGTTTCTCGGCAAAGGCATATCTTTGATGTGCTAGTTAGTATATATACATGGCTGATGCCTTATTCTAGTTTATCGCTTCTCAGCCTTTCGGTTAAGATCAAAGTGTAGTACCTGTTCCTATCAGCTTAATATCTGATATGTCCTCCATTGGAGGCCGTAGAATTTTAACTGATATTTGACATTTGGCAAATGGGCTTGCTCCGCCTCTGCCATTGGTTGGCCTGGTGTGGCAGTACTTCGAGGAACAGCCCACTCCTCTAGGGGAGTAATGAAATGCAGACCCCCATCCAATGATGCACAGCCTAACACTGCATGGCTTGATACTGGTTTAGGAAATAATTATTATATATTGAAAATAAAAAATAATATTCATATATACTTACGTGTGCATTAAGTGTTTTTCCTCGATGTAAAAGCAACTGTAATAGTGTGTTTCATAAATATGTACACCCACAGTGTAGTATGAAAAAGAAGCAAGGTTTTCTTGATTGTAAAAAACAACTGTAATAGTACACATGTGTGTATTACGTTTTTTTCTTGGATGTTAAAACAACTGTAATAGTTTCTTTCATGTATCCGTATACCCACAGTGTAGTATGAAAAAGAAACAAGATTTCCTTGAGTGGTAAAACAACTGTAATTGTAAATATGAAATCTACTATGTCTGGAAATTGGTCGAGGTAAGTCACTATGGAAATAGGAAAACGGTCTACAGATTATGCCAGCATCTGGCAAATGCGGGAGATATTTGCACAACACATTCGACAATTTCATGTCAATAATCAATACATGCCACTCAAATGCCTCTTGCAATGGCATTGCCTTGTAAAACTTCCAGATTTTCTGAGTGAGAACACCCTATTGCCAAAGATCCATTCATGCTCTGAGCTATTAATAGCCAGCAACGGCCTTTGGCAAATGTTCGCGGTGCAGTTTTAAAAAAGGGCTAAATTTAAGTTTTACATCTTTTTTCACTTCAACGAAGAAAAGTGAGGATATAGTAATGTTGGTTATATAAAGTAGAAAGGCACAACTGTATCATTTCTCAAGTGCTTGACCTTGCTCGTGAAAAAATCCAACGATACGAAGGGGTGTTTCTCGCCAAAGGCATATCTTTGATATGCTAGTTAGTATATATACATGGCTGATACCTTATTCTAGTTTATCGCTTCTCAGCCTTTCGGCTAAGATCAAAGTGTAGTACCTGTTCCTATCAGCTTAATATAATAGTCTCTTTCATGTATCCGTATACCAACAGTGTAGTATGAAAAAGAAACAAGATTTCCTTGAGTGGTAAAACAACTGTAATTGTAAATATGAAATATACTATGTCTGGCAATTGGTCAAGGTAAGTCACTATGGAAATAGGAAAACGGTCTACAGATTATGCCAGCATCTATGCAAATGCGGGAGATATTTGCACAACACACTCGACAATTTCATGTCAATAATCAATACATGCCACTCAAATGCATTCATGCTCTGAGCTATTAATAGCCAGCAACGGCCTTTGGCAAATGTTTGCGGTGCAGTTTTAAAAAAAGGGCTAAATTTAAGTTTTACATCTTTTTTCACTTCAACGAAGAAAAGTGAGGATATAGTAATGTTGGTTATATAAAGTAGAAAGGCACAACTGTATCATATTTCAAGTGCTTGACCTTGCTCGTGAAAAAATCCAACGAAACGAAGGGGTGTTTCTCGGCAAAGGCATATCTTTGATGTGCTAGTTAGTATATATACATGGCTGATGCCTTATTCTAGTTTATCGCTTCTCAGCCTTTCGGTTAAGATCAAAGTGTAGTACCTGTTCCTATCAGCTTAATATCTGATATGTCCTCCATTGGAGGCCGTAGAATTTTAACTGATATTTGACATTTGGCAAATGGGCTTGCTCCGCCTCTGCCATTGGTTGGCCTGGTGTGGCAGTACTTCGAGGAACAGCCCACTCCTCTAGGGGAGTAATGAAATGCAGACCCCCACCCAATGATGCACAGCGTAACACTGCATGGCTTGATACTGGTTTAGGAAATAATTATTATATATTGAAAATAAAAAATAATATTCATATATACTTACGTGTGCATTAAGTGTTTTTCCTGGACGTAAAAGCAACTGTAATAGTGTGTTTCATAAATATGTACACCCACAGTGTAGTATGAAAAAGAAACAAGGTTTTCTTGATTGTAAAAAACAACTGTAATAGTACACATGTGTGTATTACGTTTTTTTCTTGGATGTTAAAACAACTGTAATAGTTTCTTTCATGTATCCGTATACCCACAGTGTAGTATGAAAAAGAAACAAGATTTCCTTGAGTGGTAAAACAACTGTAATTGTAAATATGAAATCTACTATGTCTGGCAATTGGTCGAGGTAAGTCACTATGGAAATAGGAAAATGGTCTACAGATTATGCCAGCATCTGGCAAATGCGGGAGATATTTGCACAACACATTCGACAATTTCATGTCAATAATCAATACATGCCACTCAAATGCCTCTTGCAATGGCATTGCCTTGTAAAACTTCCAGATTTTCTGAGTGAGAACACCCTATTGCCAAAGATCCATTCATGCTCTGAGCTATTAATAGCCAGCAACGGCCTTTGGCAAATGTTCGCGGTGCAGTTTTAAAAAAAGGGCTAAATTTAAGTTTTACATCTTTTTTCACTTCAACGAAGAAAAGTGAGGATATAGTAATGTTGGTTATATAAAGTAGAAAGGCACAACTGTATCATTTTTCAAGTGCTTGACCTTGCTCGTGAAAAAATCCAACGATACGAAGGGGTGTTTCTCGCCAAAGGCATATCTTTGATGTGCTAGTTAGTATATATACATGGCTGATACCTTATTCTAGTTTATCGCTTCTCAGCCTTTCGGTTAAGATCAAAGTGTAGTACCTGTTCCTATCAGCTTAATATAATAGTCTCTTTCATGTATCCGTATACCAACAGTGTAGTATGAAAAAGAAACAAGATTTCCTTGAGTGGTAAAACAACTGTAATTGTAAATATGAAATATACTATGTCTGGCAATTGGTCAAGGTAAGTCACTATGGAAATAGGAAAACGGTCTACAGATTATGCCAGCATCTATGCAAATGCGGGAGATATTTGCACAACACACTCGACAATTTCATGTCAATAATCAATACATGCCACTCAAATGCATTCATGCTCTGAGCTATTAATAGCCAGCAACGGCCTTTGGCAAATGTTTGCGGTGCAGTTTTAAAAAAAGGGCTAAATTTAAGTTTTACATCTTTTTTCACTTCAACGAAGAAAAGTGAGGATATAGTAATGTTGGTTATATGAAGTATCATATTTCAAGTGCTTGACCTTGCTCGTGAAAAAATCCAACGATACGAAGGGGTGTTTCTCTTTGATGTGCTAGTTAGTATATATACATGGCTGATGCCTTATTCTAGTTCATCGCTTCTCAGCCTTTCGGTTAAGATCAAAGTGTAGTACCTGTTCCTATCAGCTTAATATCTGATATGTCCTCCATTGGATGCCGTAGAATTTTAACTGATATTTGACATTTGGCAAATGGGCTTGCTCCGCCTCTGCCATTGGTTGGCCTGGTGTGGCAGTACTTCGAGGAACAGCCCACTCCTCTAGGGGAGTAATGAAATGCAGACCCCCATCCAATGATGCACTGCCTAACACTGCATGGCTTGATACTGGTTTAGGAAATAATTATTATATATTGAAAATAAAAAATAATATTCATATATACATACGTGTGCATTAAGTGTTTTTCCTCGATGTAAAAGCAACTGTAATAGTGTGTTTCATAAATATGTACACCCACAGTGTAGTATGAAAAAGAAACAAGGTTTTCTTGATTTTAAAAAAACAACTGTAATAGTACACATGTGTGTATTACGTTTTTTTCTTGGATGTTAAAACAACTGTAATAGTTTCTTTCATGTATCCGTATACCAACAGTGTAGTATGAAAAAGAAACAAGATTTCCTTGAGTGGTAAAACAACTGTAATTGTAAATATGAAATCTACTATGTCTGGCAATTGGTCGAGGTAAGTCACTATGGAAATAGGAAAACGGTCTACAGATTATGCCAGCATCTGGCAAATGCGGGAGATATTTGCACAACACATTCGACAATTTCATGTCAATAATCAATACATGCCACTCAAATGCCTCTTGCAATTGCATTGCCTTGTAAAACTTCCTGATTTTCTGAGTGAGAACACCCTATTGCCAAATATCCATTCATGCTCTGAGCTATTAATAGCCAGCAACGGCCTTTGGCAAATGTTTGCGGTGCAGTTTAAAAAAAGGGCTAAATTTAAGTTTTACATCTTTTTTCACTTCAACGAAGAAAAGTGAGGATATAGTAATGTTGGTTATATTAAGTAGAAAGGCACAACTGTATCATTTTTCAAGTGCTTGACCTTGCTCGTGAAAAAATCCAACGATACGAAGGGGTGTTTCTCGCCAAAGGCATATCTTTGATATGCTAGTTAGTATATATACATGGCTGATACCTTATTCTAGTTTATCGCTTCTCAGCCTTTCGGCTAAGATCAAAGTGTAGTACCTGTTCCTATCAGCTTAATATAATAGTCTCTTTCATGTATCCGTATACCAACAGTGTAGTATGAAAAAGAAACAAGATTTCCTTGAGTGGTAAAACAACTGTAATTGTAAATATGAAATATACTATGTCTGGCAATTGGTCAAGGTAAGTCACTATGGAAATAGGAAAGCGGTCTACAGATTATGCCAGCATCTATGCAAATGCGGGAGATATTTGCACAACACACTTGACAATTTCATGTCAATAATCAATACATGCCACTCAAATGCATTCATGCTCTGAGCTATTAATAGCCAGCAACGGCCTTTGGCAAATGTTTGCGGTGCAGTTTTAAAAAAAGGGCTAAATTTAAGTTTTACATCTTTTTTCACTTCAACGAAGAAAAGTGAGGATATAGTAATGTTGGTTATATAAAGTAGAAAGGCACAACTGTATCATATTTCAAGTGCTTGACCTTGCTCGTGAAAAAATCCAACGAAACGAAGGGGTGTTTCTCGGCAAAGGCATATCTTTGATGTGCTAGTTAGTATATATACATGGCTGATGCCTTATTCTAGTTTATCGCTTCTCAGCCTTTCGGTTAAGATCAAAGTGTAGTACCTGTTCCTATCAGCTTAATATCTGATATGTCCTCCATTGGATGCCGTAGAATTTTAACTGATATTTGACATTTGGCAAATGGGCTTGCTCCGCCTCTGCCATTGGTTGGCCTGGTGTGGCAGTACTTCGAGGAACAGCCCACTCCTCTAGGGGAGTAATGAAATGCAGACCCCCATCCAATGATGCACTGCCTAACACTGCATGGCTTGATACTGGTTTAGGAAATAATTATTATATATTGAAAATAAAAAATAATATTCATATATACATACGTGTGCATTAAGTGTTTTTCCTCGATGTAAAAGCAACTGTAATAGTGTGTTTCATAAATATGTACACCCACAGTGTAGTATGAAAAAGAAACAAGGTTTTCTTGATTTTAAAAAAACAACTGTAATAGTACACATGTGTGTATTACGTTTTTTTCTTGGATGTTAAAACAACTGTAATAGTTTCTTTCATGTATCCGTATACCAACAGTGTAGTATGAAAAAGAAACAAGATTTCCTTGAGTGGTAAAACAACTGTAATTGTAAATATGAAATCTACTATGTCTGGCAATTGGTCGAGGTAAGTCACTATGGACATAGGAAAACGGTCTACAGATTATGCCAGCATCTGGCAAATGCGGGAGATATTTGCACAACACATTCGACAATTTCATGTCAATAATCAATACATGCCACTCAAATGCCTCTTGCAATTGCATTGCCTTGTAAAACTTCCTGATTTTCTGAGTGAGAACACCCTATTGCCAAATATCCATTCATGCTCTGAGCTATTAATAGCCAGCAACGGCCTTTGGCAAATGTTTGCGGTGCAGTTTAAAAAAAGGGCTAAATTTAAGTTTTACATCTTTTTTCACTTCAACGAAGAAAAGTGAGGATATAGTAATGTTGGTTATATAAAGTAGAAAGGCACAACTGTATCATTTTTCAAGTGCTTGACCTTGCTCGTGAAAAAATCCAACGATACGAAGGGGTGTTTCTCGCCAAAGGCATATCTTTGATATGCTAGTTAGTATATATACATGGCTGATACCTTATTCTAGTTTATCGCTTCTCAGCCTTTCGGCTAAGATCAAAGTGTAGTACCTGTTCCTATCAGCTTAATATAATAGTCTCTTTCATGTATCCGTATACCAACAGTGTAGTATGAAAAAGAAACAAGATTTCCTTGAGTGGTAAAACAACTGTAATTGTAAATATGAAATATACTATGTCTGGCAATTGGTCAAGGTAAGTCACTATGGAAATAGGAAAGCGGTCTACAGATTATGCCAGCATCTATGCAAATGCGGGAGATATTTGCACAACACACTCGACAATTTCATGTCAATAATCAATACATGCCACTCAAATGCATTCATGCTCTGAGCTATTAATAGCCAGCAACGGACTTTGGCAAATGTTTGCGGTGCAGTTTTAAAAAAAGGGCTAAATTTAAGTTTTACATCTTTTTTCACTTCAACGAAGAAAAGTGAGGATATAGTAATGTTGGTTATATAAAGTAGAAAGGCACAACTGTATCATATTTCAAGTGCTTGACCTTGCTCGTGAAAAAATCCAACGAAACGAAGGGGTGTTTCTCGGCAAAGGCATATCTTTGATGTGCTAGTTAGTATATATACATGGCTGATGCCTTATTCTAGTTTATCGCTTCTCAGCCTTTCGGTTAAGATCAAAGTGTAGTACCTGTTCCTATCAGCTTAATATCTGATATGTCCTCCATTGGAGGCCGTAGAATTTTAACTGATATTTGACATTTGGCAAATGGGCTTGCTCCGCCTCTGCCATTGGTTGGCCTGGTGTGGCAGTACTTCGAGGAACAGCCCACTCCTCTAGGGGAGTAATGAAATGCAGACCCCCATCCAATGATGCACAGCCTAACACTGCATGGCTTGATACTGGTTTAGGAAATAATTATTATATATTGAAAATAAAAAATAATATTCATATATACTTACGTGTGCATTAAGTGTTTTTCCTGGACGTAAAAGCAACTGTAATAGTGTGTTTCATAAATATGTACACCCACAGTGTAGTATGAAAAAGAAACAAGGTTTTCTTGATTGTAAAAAACAACTGTAATAGTACACATGTGTGTATTACGTTTTTTTCTTGGATGTTAAAACAACTGTAATAGTTTCTTTCATGTATCCGTATACCCACAGTGTAGTATGAAAAAGAAACAAGATTTCCTTGAGTGGTAAAACAACTGTAATTGTAAATATGAAATCTACTACGTCTGGCAATTGGTCGAGGTAAGTCACTATGGAAATAGGAAAATGGTCTACAGATTATGCCAGCATCTGGCAAATGCGTAAGATATTTGCACAACACATTCGACAATTTCATGTCAATAATCAATACATGCCACTCAAATGCCTCTTGCAATGGCATTGCCTTGTAAAACTTCCAGATTTTCTGAGTGAGAACACCCTATTGCCAAAGATCCATTCATGCTCTGAGCTATTAATAGCCAGCAACGGCCTTTGGCAAATGTTCGCGGTGCAGTTTTAAAAAAAGGGCTAAATTTAAGTTTTACATCTTTTTTCACTTCAACGAAGAAAAGTGAGGATATAGTAATGTTGGTTATATAAAGTAGAAAGGCACAACTGTATCATTTTTCAAGTGCTTGACCTTGCTCGTGAAAAAATCCAACGATACGAAGGGGTGTTTCTCGCCAAAGGCATATCTTTGATGTGCTAGTTAGTATATATACATGGCTGATACCTTATTCTAGTTTATCGCTTCTCAGCCTTTCGGCTAAGATCAAAGTGTAGTACCTGTTCCTATCAGCTTAATTTAATAGTCTCTTTCATGTATCCGTATACCAACAGTGTAGTATGAAAAAGAAACAAGATTTCCTTGAGTGGTAAAACAACTGTAATTGTAAATATGAAATATACTATGTCTGGCAATTGGTCAAGGTAAGTCACTATGGAAATAGGAAAACGGTCTACAGATTATGCCAGCATCTATGCAAATGCGGGAGATATTTGCACAACACACTCGACAATTTCATGTCAATAATCAATACATGCCACTCAAATGCATTCATGCTCTGAGCTATTAATAGCCAGCAACGGCCTTTGGCAAATGTTTGCGGTGCAGTTTTAAAAAAAGGGCTAAATTTAAGTTTTACATCTTTTTTCACTTCAACGAAGAAAAGTGAGGATATAGTAATGTTGGTTATATAAAGTAGAAAGGCACAACTGTATCATATTTCAAGTGCTTGACCTTGCTCGTGAAAAAATCCAACGATACGAAGGGGTGTTTCTCGGCAAAGGCATATCTTTGATGTGCTAGTTAGTATATATACATGGCTGATGCCTTATTCTAGTTTATCGCTTCTCAGCCTTTCGGTTAAGATCAAAGTGTAGTACCTGTTCCTATCAGCTTAATATCTGATATGTCCTCCATTGGAGGCCCTAGAATTTTAACTGATATTTGACATTTGGCAAATGGGCTTGCTCCGCCTCTGCCATTGGTTGGCCTGGTGTGGCAGTACTTCGAGGAACAGCCCACTCCTCTAGGGGAGTAATGAAATGCAGACCCCCATCCAATGATGCACAGCCTAACACTGCATGGCTTGATACTGGTTTAGGAAATAATTATTATATATTGAAAATAAAAAATAATATTCATATATACTTACGTGTGCATTAAGTGTTTTTCCTCGATGTAAAAGCAACTGTAATAGTGTGTTTCATAAATATGTACACCCACAGTGTAGTATGAAAAAGAAGCAAGGTTTTCTTGATTGTAAAAAACAACTGTAATAGTACACATGTGTGTATTACGTTTTTTTCTTGGATGTTAAAACAACTGTAATAGTTTCTTTCATGTATCCGTATACCCACAGTGTAGTATGAAAAAGAAACAAGATTTCCTTGAGTGGTAAAACAACTGTAATTGTAAATATGAAATCTACTATGTCTGGAAATTGGTCGAGGTAAGTCACTATGGAAATAGGAAAACGGTCTACAGATTATGCCAGCATCTGGCAAATGCGGGAGATATTTGCACAACACATTCGACAATTTCATGTCAATAATCAATACATGCCACTCAAATGCCTCTTGCAATGGCATTGCCTTGTAAAACTTCCAGATTTTCTGAGTGAGAACACCCTATTGCCAAAGATCCATTCATGCTCTGAGCTATTAATAGCCAGCAACGGCCTTTGGCAAATGTTCGCGGTGCAGTTTTAAAAAAGGGCTTAATTTAAGTTTTACATCTTTTTTCACTTCAACGAAGAAAAGTGAGGATATAGTAATGTTGGTTATATAAAGTAGAAAGGCACAACTGTATCATTTCTCAAGTGCTTGACCTTGCTCGTGAAAAAATCCAACGATACGAAGGGGTGTTTCTCGCCAAAGGCATATCTTTGATATGCTAGTTAGTATATATACATGGCTGATACCTTATTCTAGTTTATCGCTTCTCAGCCTTTCGGCTAAGATCAAAGTGTAGTACCTGTTCCTATCAGCTTAATATAATAGTCTCTTTCATGTATCCGTATACCAACAGTGTAGTATGAAAAAGAATCCAGATAGGGCCCCGTTGAAAGAGGTACTGGGAGGACAGTATAATTACAGAGAAGGGGGAAGGCAAGTGTTGCGGCAAGGCGCTAAAGGCCGCAGGAGGAATAGAAAGTGGCAGTGTAGTAAGGATCCGTGCGCCCAAAAAGTGAGTGGCGGGCGCACGGATCCAAGCCCAAAGTACAGGTGGAAGGTGCATGGATAGGGCACTGATGATCACGTGGGGACGTGTGAAAGGGCAGATAGAAGGTAGATGGGTGGGAGTTGCATAAAGTAATGCCTTATAGTTAAGTGCTGGACTCATGTCAGGAGTACCACATAAGCCATCAGCGCGGGCTCACGTGGGAACAAGGACCAATCAGGGCTCTCGCAGCGATTACATTACTGAGACACCTTATCTCCACCACCAGCTGGGGGTGCCCAAAGCACCAATTTCTGGCCTATTAGCGGCTATTAGTTGACATTAGTTGAGGCTTGCATGTTCATGTTGACCGGCTGGTTTCGAATTCACTTGTGTTTGGTGATCTAAGGTAAAGTCATGTGCAGCAAGTGTGCATGCAAGTGTCCTTCATCAACAGATATAAATTAATACTTACACCCATTAAACTTCACAGATCTCAATTTTTATATGAAGGCTAGGCATTACTTGCATCCATTAAACTATATATTTTCTCGAAGAAATTCCTAACTTCACAACTGTGGAAATGTTTATTATAATAAATCAAAGATAAAAGATTGTTTTTAGTCTAAGCCCAACATAACGTCATCGGCCCTTATATCGAACGGCAATTCAGGCAGACGTCTTTTCTGGGATCAACGGTTTTGACCAACAATTCATTTTAGCAAAGTTAAGTAAAAAAAATACTAGAAATAAAGCCACCGTTATTTTGAGTATGAAATATTTCTAAGTACCACACGAAGCACTGGGCGGGTGGAAAAGAAATTGCACGATCGAGAGATGGAATCGAACCCGCGACCCCAGGATCGGGATTCCGGGAGCCGACTGTGCTATCAATCAAGCTATTCCTTCTATTGTGTGGGGCGGAGTGAAAAGAGAACCATATTGATGAAATCCCGTAACTCTTTTTGGGATCGTTCCTAGTATTCCGAGTCATTCTTGTCATTTACGTGACTGACAACCGTAGTAGATCTTTGTTGGGTACATGTACCACTAAGCCACTTTTATAAATGACCCCACACATTTACATACGGCCCGAAACTGATTATGACCTACCTTCGTCACCTTTGGTAAATAACCAAATCAAATATGGCGCCTGTTGTCTAACTACTGCCAGACGGCTCGCCATCACCCGAATGTCGTTAGAACCCAATAAGGAGCGCCAAAATAGCTGAAAAATTGTATTTGATCTTTTAATCTAATGCCTTTTCAAATAGATAAAAAATAATGATTATATCAATACGCCTTTACATGTCGTTAACTTTATGGCATCGCCAGTTTCGCAATCCAATTTTCCTAGTGTTATGAACTTGCTATTCTGAGGTTCAATTAGTTACATCTGCTGCCGTTTCACTTTTTGGGGGCGCTACGCGCTGCATGAACATTTGCGTCAAGATTTCCTTGAGTGGTAAAACAACTGTAATTGTAAATATGAAATATACTATGTCTGGCAATTGGTCAAGGTAAGTCACTATGGAAATAGGAAAATGGTCTACAGAATATGCCAGCATCTATGCAAATGCGGGAGGTATTTGCACAACACACTCGACAATTTCATGTCAATAATCAATACATGCCACTGAAATGCATTCATGCTCTGAGCTATTAATGTAATGAAATGCAGACCCCCATCCAATGATGCACAGCCTAACACTGCATGGCTTGATACTGGTTTAGGAAATAATTATTATATATTGAAAATAAAAAATAATATTCATATACTGTATACCGTGTTAATATTGCGCATATCAAATAATGCGCCCAGCAGATAACTGACTTTGATGCGCAGTTTAATCATTGCGCATTGATAACCTCCAGATCAAGTTGTGTAAGGGAGCCAAGGGTATGCAGCCTAACCGGCTTTTGGGTAGGGTGGTCTTGCTATATTCAAGCCGGCCAGCCCCTTAAGGATGCCAGATGCTGCCAGTATTATAGGCAAGTGCAATCATTATTTCGTCACCAGCCACGAACAGTGTTATCTTGGTTACAATCAGTAAACCCTGAATAGTGGTTACCGGCATGTTTGATCACACTCGGGTGTGCGAGTTGTCTTCATCGTAATTGAACTCAGTTCCAGCAGAGGCCGCGAAGGGTCTTCATGTTGAATGACAAGCTATCATATCAGTGTGTTGAACGATTAAAGAATAGGGATCCAATATCCAAATAATAGTGCGCAGTTTAATAAATGCGGACTGCATGGATGCGCAAAGTACGCATTAATTAAACTGCCGCAATATTAACACGGTATACAGTATACTTACGTGTGCATTAAGTGTTTTTCCTGGACGTAAAAGCAACTGTAATAGTGTGTTTCATAAATATGTACACCCACAGTGTAGTATGAAAAAGAAACAAGGTTTTCTTGATTGTAAAAAACAACTGTAATAGTACACATGTGTGTATTACGTTTTTTTCTTGGATGTTAAAACAACTGTAATAGTTTCTTTCATGTATCCGTATACCCACAGTGTAGTATGAAAAAGAAACAAGATTTCCTTGAGTGGTAAAACAACTGTAATTGTAAATATGAAATCTACTATGTCTGGCAATTGGTCGAGGTAAGTCACTATGGAAATAGGAAAATGGTCTACAGATTATGCCAGCATCTGGCAAATGCGGGAGATATTTGCACAACACATTCGACAATTTCATGTCAATAATCAATACATGCCACTCAAATGCCTCTTGCAATGGCATTGCCTTGTAAAACTTCCAGATTTTCTGAGTGAGAACACCCTATTGCCAAAGATCCATTCATGCTCTGAGCTATTAATAGCCAGCAACGGCCTTTGGCAAATGTTCGCGGTGCAGTTTTAAAAAAAGGGCTAAATTTAAGTTTTACATCTTTTTTCACTTCAACGAAGAAAAGTGAGGATATAGTAATGTTGGTTATATAAAGTAGAAAGGCACAACTGTATCATTTTTCAAGTGCTTGACCTTGCTCGTGAAAAAATCCAACGATACGAAGGGGTGTTTCTCGCCAAAGGCATATCTTTGATGTGCTAGTTAGTATATATACATGGCTGATACCTTATTCTAGTTTATCGCTTCTCAGCCTTTCGGCTAAGATCAAAGTGTAGTACCTGTTCCTATCAGCTTAATATAATAGTCTCTTTCATGTATCCGTATACCAACAGTGTAGTATGAAAAAGAAACAAGATTTCCTTGAGTGGTAAAACAACTGTAATTGTAAATATGAAATATACTATGTCTGGCAATTGGGCAAGGTAAGTCACTATGGAAATAGGAAAACGGTCTACAGATTATGCCAGCATCTATGCAAATGCGGGAGATATTTGCACAACACACTCGGCAATTTCATGTCAACAATCAATACATGCCACTCAAATGCATTCATGCTCTGAGCTATTAATAGCCAGCAACGGCCTTTGGCAAATGTTTGCGGTGCAGTTTTAAAAAAAGGGCTAAATTTAAGTTTTACATCTTTTTTCACTTCAACGAAGAAAAGTGAGGATATAGTAATGTTGGTTATATAAAGTATCATATTTCAAGTGCTTGACCTTGCTCGTGAAAAAATCCAACGATACGAAGGGGTGTTTCTCGGCAAAGGCATATCTTTGATGTGCTAGTTAGTATATATACATGGCTGATGCCTTATTCTAGTTCATCGCTTCTCAGCCTTTCGGTTAAGATCAAAGTGTAGTACCTGTTCCTATCAGCTTAATATCTGATATGTCCTCCATTGGATGCCGTAGAATTTTAACTGATATTTGACATTTGGCAAATGGGCTTGCTCCGCCTCTGCCATTGGTTGGCCTGGTGTGGCAGTACTTCGAGGAACAGCCCACTCCTCTAGGGGAGTAATGAAATGCAGACCCCCATCCAATGATGCACTGCCTAACACTGCATGGCTTGATACTGGTTTAGGAAATAATTATTATATATTGAAAATAAAAAATAATATTCATATATACATACGTGTGCATTAAGTGTTTTTCCTCGATGTAAAAGCAACTGTAATAGTGTGTTTCATAAATATGTACACCCACAGTGTAGTATGAAAAAGAAACAAGGTTTTCTTGATTGTAAAAAAACAACTGTAATAGTACACATGTGTGTATTACGTTTTTTTCTTGGATGTTAAAACAACTGTAATAGTTTCTTTCATGTATCCGTATACCAACAGTGTAGTATGAAAAAGAAACAAGATTTCCTTGAGTGGTAAAACAACTGTAATTGTAAATATGAAATCTACTATGTCTGGCAATTGGTCGAGGTAAGTCACTATGGAAATAGGAAAACGGTCTACAGATTATGCCAGCATCTGGCAAATGCGGGAGATATTTGCACAACACATTCGACAATTTCATGTCAATAATCAATACATGCCACTCAAATGCCTCTTGCAATTGCATTGCCTTGTAAAACTTCCTGATTTTCTGAGTGAGAACACCCTATTGCCAAATATCCATTCATGCTCTGAGCTATTAATAGCCAGCAACGGCCTTTGGCAAATGTTTGCGGTGCAGTTTTAAAAAAAGGGCTAAATTTAAGTTTTACATCTTTTTTCACTTCAACGAAGAAAAGTGAGGATATAGTAATGTTGGTTATATAAAGTAGAAAGGCACAACTGTATCATTTTTCAAGTGCTTGACCTTGCTCGTGAAAAAATCCAACGATACGAAGGGGTGTTTCTCGCCAAAGGCATATCTTTGATATGCTAGTTAGTATATATACATGGCTGATACCTTATTCTAGTTTATCGCTTCTCAGCCTTTCGGCTAAGATCAAAGTGTAGTACCTGTTCCTATCAGCTTAATATAATAGTCTCTTTCATGTATCCGTATACCAACAGTGTAGTATGAAAAAGAAACAAGATTTCCTTGAGTGGTAAAACAACTGTAATTGTAAATATGAAATATACTATGTCTGGCAATTGGTCAAGGTAAGTCACTATGGAAATAGGAAAACGGTCTACAGATTATGCCAGCATCTATGCAAATGCGGGAGATATTTGCACAACACACTCGACAATTTCATGTCAATAATCAATACATGCCACTCAAATGCATTCATGCTCTGAGCTATTAATAGCCAGCAACGGCCTTTTGCAAATGTTTGCGGTGCAGTTTTAAAAAAAGGGCTAAATTTAAGTTTTACATCTTTTTTCACTTCAACGAAGAAAAGTGAGGATATAGTAATGTTGGTTATATAAAGTAGAAAGGCACAACTGTATCATATTTCAAGTGCTTGACCTTGCTCGTGAAAAAATCCAACGATACGAAGGGGTGTTTCTCGGCAAAGGCATATCTTTGATGTGCTAGTTAGTATATATACATGGCTGATGCCTTATTCTAGTTTATCGCTTCTCAGCCTTTCGGTTAAGATCAAAGTGTAGTACCTGTTCCTATCAGCTTAATATCTGATATGTCCTCCATTGGAGGCCCTAGAATTTTAACTGATATTTGACATTTGGCAAATGGGCTTGCTCCGCCTCTGCCATTGGTTGGCCTGGTGTGGCAGTACTTCGAGGAACAGCCCACTCCTCTAGGGGAGTAATGAAATGCAGACCCCCATCCAATGATGCACAGCCTAACACTGCATGGCTTGATACTGGTTTAGGAAATAATTATTATATATTGAAAATAAAAAATAATATTCATATATACTTACGTGTGCATTAAGTGTTTTTCCTCGATGTAAAAGCAACTGTAATAGTGTGTTTCATAAATATGTACACCCACAGTGTAGTATGAAAAAGAAGCAAGGTTTTCTTGATTGTAAAAAACAACTGTAATAGTACACATGTGTGTATTACGTTTTTTTCTTGGATGTTAAAACAACTGTAATAGTTTCTTTCATGTATCCGTATACCCACAGTGTAGTATGAAAAAGAAACAAGATTTCCTTGAGTGGTAAAACAACTGTAATTGTAAATATGAAATCTACTATGTCTGGAAATTGGTCGAGGTAAGTCACTATGGAAATAGGAAAACGGTCTACAGATTATGCCAGCATCTGGCAAATGCGGGAGATATTTGCACAACACATTCGACAATTTCATGTCAATAATCAATACATGCCACTCAAATGCCTCTTGCAATGGCATTGCCTTGTAAAACTTCCAGATTTTCTGAGTGAGAACACCCTATTGCCAAAGATCCATTCATGCTCTGAGCTATTAATAGCCAGCAACGGCCTTTGGCAAATGTTCGCGGTGCAGTTTTAAAAAAGGGCTAAATTTAAGTTTTACATCTTTTTTCACTTCAACGAAGAAAAGTGAGGATATAGTAATGTTGGTTATATAAAGTAGAAAGGCACAACTGTATCATTTCTCAAGTGCTTGACCTTGCTCGTGAAAAAATCCAACGATACGAAGGGGTGTTTCTCGCCAAAGGCATATCTTTGATATGCTAGTTAGTATATATACATGGCTGATACCTTATTCTAGTTTATCGCTTCTCAGCCTTTCGGCTAAGATCAAAGTGTAGTACCTGTTCCTATCAGCTTAATATAATAGTCTCTTTCATGTATCCGTATACCAACAGTGTAGTATGAAAAAGAAACAAGATTTCCTTGAGTGGTAAAACAACTGTAATTGTAAATATGAAATATACTATGTCTGGCAATTGGTCAAGGTAAGTCACTATGGAAATAGGAAAACGGTCTACAGATTATGCCAGCATCTATGCAAATGCGGGAGATATTTGCACAACACACTCGACAATTTCATGTCAACTATCAATACATGCCACTCAAATGCATTCATGCTCTGAGCTATTAATAGCCAGCAACGGCCTTTGGCAAATGTTTGCGGTGCAGTTTTAAAAAAAGGGCTAAATTTAAGTTTTACATCTTTTTTCACTTCAACGAAGAAAAGTGAGGATATAGTAATGTTGGTTATATAAAGTATCATATTTCAAGTGCTTGACCTTGCTCGTGAAAAAATCCAACGATACGAAGGGGTGTTTCTCGGCAAAGGCATATCTTTGATGTGCTAGACGCAAATGTTCATGCAGCGCGTAGCGCCCCCACAAAGTGTAACTAATTGAACCCCAGGATAGCAAGTTCATAACACTAGGAAAATTGGATTGCGAAACTGGCGATGCCATAAAGTTAACGACATGTAAAGGCGTATTGATATAATCATTATTTTTTATTTATTTGAAAAGGCATTAGATTAAAAGATCAAATACAATTTTTCAGCTATTTTGGCGCTCCTTATTGGGTTCTAACGTCATTCCGGCTATCCCGAGCCGGTTTGGAGTAGTTAGATAACAGGCGCCAGATTTGATTTGGCTATTTTACTGGCTCGCATGAGGTAGGTAGGTCATAATCAGTTTCGGGCCGTATGTAAATATGTGGGGTCATTGATAAAAGTGGCCTGGCGGTCTTTTTCAAAGATTTACTCCGGTATTCAGTCACGTAAATGACAGGACTAAACTCGGAATGCAAGGAAAGATCCAAAATAGAGTTACGAGATTTCATCAATATAGCTCTCTTTTCAAACCTCCCTGTCATACAGATGGCGCCGTAGCTTAGTGGCTAGAGCGCCTGCCTGCAGGGCAAGAGGTTGCGGGTTCGATTCCGTCTGACCGCAACTAGTATCATCTTTTCCTGCCCAGTCCTTCGTCTGGCACTTTGAAACATTACCTACTCTAAATAACGATGTCTATATTTTTATTTCACTTTACTAAAATGAATTGTTGGTCAAATCCACTGATCCCAGAGAGAAGGTCTGCCTGAATTGGCGTTCGCTATAAGGGCCGATTTGATTAGTGTATGAAATTCCCTGGTTATAATAAACATTTCCACAGTTGTGAAGTTAGGAATTTCTTCGAGAAAATCTATAGTTTAATGAATGTAAGTAATGCCTAGCCTTCATATAAAAATTGAGCTCTGTGAAGTTTAATGGGTGTAAGTATTAATTTATATCTGTTGATGAAGGAAATGTTCCATTAAGTTCCCTATGACGTTGGTATTGTCACTTTCATGCACACTTGCGGCACATGACTATTGCTTTATGCAACTCCCACCCATTTACCTTCTATCTGCCCTTTCACACATCTCTACGTGCTGATCAGTGCCCTATCCAATCCCATGTACCTTCCACCTGCACTTTGGCCTTGGATCCGTGCGCCCGCCACTCACTTTTTGGGCGCACGGATCCTTATTACATCGACAACTTCTACTCCTCCTGCGGCCTTAAGCGCCTTGCCGCAACACTTGCCTCCCCCCTTCTCTGTAATTGTACTGTCCTCCCAGTACCTCTTTCAACGGGGCCCTATCTGGTTAGTATATATACATGGCTGATGCCTTATTCTAGTTTATCGCTTCTCAGCCTTTCGGTTAAGATCAAAGTGTAGTACCTGTTCCTATCAGCTTAATATCTGATATGTCCTCCATTGGAGGCCGTAGAATTTAAACTGATATTTGACATTTGGCAAATGGGCTTGCTCCGCCTCTGCCATTGGTTGGCCTGGTGTGGCAGTACTTCGAGGAACAGCCCACTCCTCTAGGGGAGTAATGAAATGCAGACCCCCATCCAATGATGCACAGCCTAACACTGCATGGCTTGATACTGGTTTAGGAAATAATTATTATATATTGAAAATAAAAAATAATATTCATATATACTTACGTGTGCATTGTGTTTTTCCTGGATGTAAAAGCAACTGTAATAGTGTGTTTCATAAATATGTACACCCACAGTGTAGTATGAAAAAGAAGCAAGGTTTTCTTGATTGTAAAAAACAACTGTAATAGTACACATGTGTGTATTACGTTTTTTTCTTGGATGTTAAAACAACTGTAATAGTTTCTTTCATGTATCCGTATACCCACAGTGTAGTATGAAAAAGAAACAAGATTTCCTTGAGTGGTAAAACAACTGTAATTGTAAATATGAAATCTACTATGTCTGGAAATTGGTCGAGGTAAGTCACTATGGAAATAGGAAAACGGTCTACAGATTATGCCAGCATCTGGCAAATGCGGGAGATATTTGCACAACACATTCGACAATTTCATGTCAATAATCAATACATGCCACTCAAATGCCTCTTGCAATGGCATTGCCTTGTAAAACTTCCTGATTTTCTGAGTGAGAACACCCTATGGCCAAAGATCCATTCATGCTCTGAGCTATTAATAGCCAGCAACGGCCTTTGGCAAATGTTTGCGGTGCAGTTTTAAAAAAGGGGCTAAATTTAAGTTTTACATCTTTTTTCACTTCAACGAAGAAAAGTGAGGATATAGTAATGTTGGTTATATAAAGTAGAAAGGCACAACTGTATCATTTTTCAAGTGCTTGACCTTGCTCATGAAAAAATCCAACGATACGAAGGGGTGATTCTCGCCAAAGGCATATCTTTGATGTGCTAGTAAGTATATATACATGGCTGATGCCTTATTCTAGTTTATCGCTTCTCAGCCTTTCGGCTATCAGCTTAATATCTGATATGTCCTCCATTGGAGGCCGTAGAATTTTAACTGATATTTGACATTTGGCAAAGGGGCTTGCTCCGCCTCTGCCATTGGTTGGCCTAGTGTGGCAGTACTTCGAGGAACAGCCCACTCCTCTAGGGGAGTAATGAAATGCAGACACCCACCCAATGATGCACAGCCTAACACTGCATGGCTTGATACTGGTTTAGGAAATAATTATTATATATTGAAAATAAAAAATAATATTCATATATACTTACGTGTGCATTAAGTGTTTTTCCTGGATGTAAAAGCAACTGTAATAGTGTGTTTCATAAATATGTACACCCACAGTGTAGTATGAAAAAGAAGCAAGGTTTTCTTGATTGTAAAAAACAACTGTAATAGTACACATGTGTGTATTACGTTTTTTTCTTGGATGTTAAAACAACTGTAATAGTTTCTTTCATGTATCCGTATACCCACAGTGTAGTATGAAAAAGAAACAAGATTTCCTTGAGTGGTAAAACAACTGTAATTGTAAATATGAAATCTACTATGTCTGGAAATTGGTCGAGGTAAGTCACTATGGAAATAGGAAAACGGTCTACAGATTATGCCAGCATCTGGCAAATGCGGGAGATATTTGCACAACACATTCGACAATTTCATGTCAATAATCAATACATGCCACTCAAATGCCTCTTGCAATGGCATTGCCTTGTAAAACTTCCTGATTTTCTGAGTGAGAACACCCTATGGCCAAAGATCCATTCATGCTCTGAGCTATTAATAGCCAGCAACGGCCTTTGGCAAATGTTCGCGGTGCAGTTTTAAAAAAGGGCTAAATTTAAGTTTTACATCTTTTTTCACTTCAACGAAGAAAAGTGAGGATATAGTAATGTTGGTTATATAAAGTAGAAAGGCACAACTGTATCATTTCTCAAGTGCTTGACCTTGCTCGTGAAAAAATCCAACGATACGAAGGGGTGTTTCTCGCCAAAGGCATATCTTTGATATGCTAGTTAGTATATATACATGGCTGATACCTTATTCTAGTTTATCGCTTCTCAGCCTTTCGTCTAAGATCAAAGTGTAGTACCTGTTCCTATCAGCTTAATATAATAGTCTCTTTCATGTATCCGTATACCAACAGTGTAGTATGAAAAAGAAACAAGATTTCCTTGAGTGGTAAAACAACTGTAATTGTAAATATGAAATATACTATGTCTGGCAATTGGTCAAGGTAAGTCACTATGGAAATAGGAAAACGGTCTACAGATTATGCCAGCATCTATGCAAATGCGGGAGGTATTTGCACAACACACTCGACAATTTCATGTCAATAATCAATACATGCCACTCAAATGCATTCATGCTCTGAGCTATTAATAGCCAGCAACGGCCTTTGGCAAATGTTTGCGGTGCAGTTTTAAAAAAAGGGCTAAATTTAAGTTTTACATCTTTTTTCACTTCAACGAAGAAAAGTGAGGATATAGTACTGTTGGTTATATAAAGTAGAAAGGCACAACTGTATCATATTTCAAGTGCTTGACCTTGCTCGTGAAAAAATCCAACGATACGAAGGGGTGTTTCTCGGCAAAGGCATATCTTTGATGTGCTAGTTAGTATATATACATGGCTGATGCCTTATTCTAGTTTATCGCTTCTCAGCCTTTCGGTTAAGATCAAAGTGTAGTACCTGTTCCTATCAGCTTAATATCTGATATGTCCTCCATGGGAGGCCGTAGAATTTTAACTGATATTTGACATTTGGCAAATGGGCTTGCTCCGCCTCTGCCATTGGTTGGCCTGGTGTGGCAGTACTTCGAGGAACAGCCCACTCCTCTAGGGGAGTAATGAAATGCAGACCCCCATCCAATGATGCACAGCCTAACACTGCATGGCTTGATACTGGTTTAGGAAATAATTATTATATATTGAAAATAAAAAATAATATTCATATATACTTACGTGTGCATTAAGTGTTTTTCCTGGACGTAAAAGCAACTGTAATAGTGTGTTTCATAAATATGTACACCCACAGTGTAGTATGAAAAAGAAACAAGGTTTTCTTGATTGTAAAAAACAACTGTAATACTACACATGTGTGTATTACGTTTTTTTCTTGGATGTTAAAACAACTGTAATAGTTTCTTTCATGTATCCGTATACCCACAGTGTAGTATGAAAAAGAAACAAGATTTCCTTGAGTGGTAAAACAACTGTAATTGTAAATATGAAATCTACTATGTCTGGCAATTGGTCGAGGTAAGTCACTATGGAAATAGGAAAATGGTCTACAGATTATGCCAGCATCTGGCAAATGCGGGAGATATTTGCACAACACATTCGACAATTTCATGTCAATAATCAATACATGCCACTCAAATGCCTCTTGCAATGGCATTGCCTTGTAAAACTTCCAGATTTTCTGAGTGAGAACACCCTATTGCCAAAGATCCATTCATGCTCTGAGCTATTAATAGCCAGCAACGGCCTTTGGCAAATGTTCGCGGTGCAGTTTTAAAAAAAGGGCTAAATTTAAGTTTTACATCTTTTTTCACTTCAACGAAGAAAAGTGAGGATATAGTAATGTTGGTTATATAAAGTATCATATTTCAAGTGCTTGACCTTGCTCGTGAAAAAATCCAACGATACGAAGGGGTGTTTCTCGCCAAAGGCATATCTTTGATGTGCTAGTTAGTATATATACATGGCTGATACCTTATTCTAGTTTATCGCTTCTCAGCCTTTCGTCTAAGATCAAAGTGTAGTACCTGTTCCTATCAGCTTAATATAATAGTCTCTTTCATGTATCCGTATACCAACAGTGTAGTATGAAAAAGAAACAAGATTTCCTTGAGTGGTAAAACAACTGTAATTGTAAATATGAAATATACTATGTCTGGCAATTGGTTAAGGTAAGTCACTATAGAATTAGGAAAACGGTCTACAGATTATGCCAGCATCTGGCAAATGCGGGAGATATTTGCACAACACATTTGACAATATCATGCCACTCAAATGCCTCTTGCAATGGCATTGCCTTGTAAAACCTTTACGATTGATTTGGTCAAAAGGGAGGACGAGAGGGAGTTTAGTAGAGTTAGTAGCAGAATCCTTAGAACCCAGTGAAGTTTGGCGGTCTATAGAGGCAGCACGCCCACGTGATTTGTGAACAATGTGGGTGGGATAACCTCTATTTATAAAAAAGTCAACCATGTGGCCAGACTCTTTGCGGAAGTCCTCATCCTTAGAACAGTTTCTGCGTAAACGCAAGAATTGGGAGAAGGGAATGTTATCTTTGCAAAGTTGGGGGTGATGTGAATCATATCTAAGATATGAATGGGAGTCGGTGGGTTTGTAATGAATTTTGGACGAAATTTTGTGGTCAGAAATGGAGAGTTCTAAGTCGAGGAAAACCACACAGGTCTCTGAAATAGCAAAAGTGATGTCAACGGTACCGAGGAAATCGTTAAAAGCCAATAGATAGTGTTCAAGGTCAGCTTTGTGCATGGTAGTAGCACCAATGCCGTCGTCGATATAACGCTTGTAAAGTTCGGGTATGGGTCCATCGTAGCTTGAACGGAACAGGTGTTCTTTATGTCCCATGTAGAGACAAGCATAGTCACCACCCATCGTTGATCCCATAGCCACTCCAGCTTTCTGAGTGTAGAAGTCGCCGTTGAATTCGAAATGGTTGAGCGTAAGTACCAATTCAGCCAAACGAATGAGTGTGTTCGTGGGTGGATTCTGTATAGCTCGACGGTCAAGAAAAAAGCGAAGTGCTGTGAGTCCTTCATTGTTTGGGATACTTGTATAGAGGGACCTGACATCCATCGTGAAGAGCATAGGAATACCTTCGTTGAAGGTAAAATTGCCAAAGACAAGTATGAAAAAGAAACAAGGTTTTCTTGATTGTAAAAAACAACTGTAATAGTACACATGTGTGTATTACGTTTTTTTCTTGGATGTAATAGTTTCTTTCATGTATCCGTATACCAACAGTGTAGTATGAAAAAGAAACAAGATTTCCTTGAGTGGTAAAACAACTGTAATTGTAAATATGAAATCTACTATGTCTGGCAATTGGTCAAGGTAAGTCACTATGGAAATAGGAAAACGGTCTACAGATTATGCCAGCATCTGGCAAATGCGGGAGATATTTGCACAACACATTCGACGATTTCATGTCAATAATCAATACATGCCACTCAAATGCCTCTTGCAATGGCATTGCCTTGTAAAACTTCCTGATTTTCTGAGTGAGAACACCCTATGGCCAAAGATCCATTCATGCTCTGAGCTATTAATAGCCAGCAACGGCATTTGGCAAATGTTTGCGGTGCAGTTTTAAAAAAAGGGCTAAATTTAAGTTTTACATCTTTTTTCACTTCAACGAAGAAAAGTGAGGATATAGTAATGTTGGTTATATAAAGTAGAAAGGCACAACTGTATCATTTTCAAGTGCAAGTACTAATGCCAATAAAAATCAATTTTAATCAGAGTGGCGCAGACGTTAGTTTGAGCCCCGGGATGGGGTATATATATAAGTAAAACAAACTTTTCTTGGGTGTTAAACACAATAATATATTGTAGACGTTTCGGCCATGAAGCCTTCTTCAGTACAAGTGAGGAATATACAAAGATTCTCATGGTAAAAATATACACAACAAATAAATACCTTATAAGGAGGCAACAAAGGATACTGAACAAACAACAAAAACGCCATGACAACAGAAACAATGGAAAATGGAAGTAACGTCACAACAACAGGTACCTTTGTTACAACAAAGGAAACGTGGGATGAAGGCAAAGGACAAAGGAATATGTAGACAATAGAAGACAACAAAGAAAAACAATAGAAAACAAAGAGACAACAAAGGAAAAGGACAAACAACAAGACGAAAAACACGAAAACTAGTCCTCTTCCCGGTTCATTCCCTGCGGGAGAAGGGTCCCAAGACGCCTGATGAGTTTGGTTTCAAGAAGGCGTCGCTGACTCATCTCAGATCGTGTCAAGACTCCTGTGACACTAATGTCATCTAGGGAATGACCAGGGAGGTTGAAATGGGCAGCCCCGGGATGGGGTTACCTACTTTGATGCTGACCCTCAAACTGCCAAAATAGCATAAAAACCTCAAAATTACCCACATTTATACAATGAATTGCCAATATTGACTAGTAAATTATGTTCAACCATACTAATGCCAATAAAAATCAATTTTAACCAGAGTGGCGCAGGCGTTAGTTTGAGCCCCGGGTTGGGGTTACCTACTATGGTGTGGACCCCTCAAACTGCCAAAATAGCATAAAAACCTCAAAATTACCCACATTTATACAGTGAATTGCCACTATTGACTAGTAATTTATGTTCAACCATACCATACTGTGTCATGTGTGTACAATTCTTTAATGGGTGAGACTTTAATAAAAATTTCTTATCTTATCTTATCTTATCTTACTAATGCCAATAAAACTCAATTTTAACCAGAGTGGCGCTGGCGTTAGTTTGAGCCCCGGGGTGGGGTTACCTACTATGATTTAGTTCATATTGGTATATCCGTGCACCCACAGATTAATAAATATATGAAAAACAAACTTTTCTTGGGTGTTAAACACAATAATATATTGTAGACGTTTCGGCCATGAAGCCTTCTTCAGTGCAAATGAGGAATATACAAAGATTCTCATGGTATAAATATACACAACAAATAAATACCTTATAAGGAGGCAACAAAGGATACTGAACAAACAACAAAAACGCCATGACAACAGAAACAATGGAAAATGGAACAGACGTCACAACAATGGATACCTATGTTACAACAAAGGAAACGTGGGATGAATGTAAATAAAAATAAAAATCAATTTTAACCAGAGTGGCGCAGGCGTTAGTTTGAGCCCCGGGGTGGGGTTAACTAGCACATCAAAGATATGGCGAGAAACACCCCTTCATATCGTTGGATTTTTTCACGAGCAAGGTCAAGCTACTTTATGTAACCAACATTACTATATCCTCACTTTTCTTCGTTGAAGTGAAAAAAGATGTAAAACTTAAATTTAGCCCTTTTTTAAAAACTGCACCGCAAACATTTGCCAAAGGCCCTTGCTGGCTATTAATAGCTCAGAGCATGAATGGATCTTTGGCAATAGGGTGTTCTCACTCAGAAAATCAGGAAGTTTTACAAGGCAATGCCATTGCAAGAGGCATTTGAGTGGCATGTATTGATTATTGACATGAACTTGTCGAATGTGTTGTGCAAATATCTCCCGCATTTGCCAGATGCTGGCATAATCTGTAGACCGTTTTCCTATTTCCATAGTGACTTACCTTGACCAATTGCCAGACAAAGTAGATTTCATATTTACAATTACAGTTGTTTTACCACTCAAGGAAATCTTGTTTCTTTTTCATACTACACTGTGGGTATACGGATACATGAAAGAAACTATTACAGTTGTTTTCACATCCAAGAAAAAAACGTAATACACACATGTGTACTATTACAGTTGTTTTTTACAATCAAGAAAACCTTGTTTCTTTATTTTAAATATATAATAATTATTTCCTAAACCAGTATCAAGCCATGCAGTGTTAGGCAGTGCATCATTGGATGGGGGTCTGCATTTCATTACTCCCCTAGAGGAGTGGGCTGTTCCTCGAGGTACTGCCACACCAGGCCAACCAATGGCAGAGGCGGAGCAAGCCCCTTTGCCAAAGGTCAAATATAAGTTAAAATTCTACGGCCTCCAATGGAGGACATATCAGATATTAAGCTGATAGGAACAGGTACTACACTTTGATCTTAGCCGAAAGGCTGAGAAGCGATAAACCAGATAGGGCCCCGTTGAAAGAGGTACTGGGAGGACAGTATAATTACAGAGAAGGGGGAAGGCAAGTGTTGCGGCAAGGCGCTAAAGGCCGCAGGAGGAATAGAAAGTGGCAGTGTAGTAAGGATCCGTGCGCCCAAAAAGTGAGTGGCGGGCGCACGGATCCAAGCCCAAAGTACAGGTGGAAGGTGCATGGATAGGGCACTGATGATCACGTGGGGACGTGTGAAAGGGCAGATAGAAGTTAGATGGGTGGGAGTTGCATAAAGTAATGCCTTATAGTTAAGTGCTGGACTCATGTCAGGAGTACCACATAAGCCATCAGCGCGTGCTCACGTGGGAACAAGGACCAATCAGGGCTCTCGCATCGATTACATTACTGAGACACCTTATCTCCACCACCAGCTGGGGGTGCCCAAAGCACCAATTACTGGCCTATTAGCGGCTATTAGTTGACATTAGTTGAGGCTTGCATGTTCATGTTGACCGGCTGGTTTCGAATCCACTTGTGTTTGGTGATCTAAGGTAAAGTCATGTGCAGCAAGTGTGCATGCAAGTGTCCTTCATCAACAGATATAAATTAATACTTACACCCATTAAACTTCACAGATCTCAATTTTTATATGAAGGCTAGGCATTACTTGCATCCATTAAACTATATATTTTCTCGAAGAAATTCCTAACTTCACAACTGTGGAAATGTTTATTATAATAAATCAAAGATAAAAGATTGTTTTTAGTCTAAGCCCAACATAAAGTCATCGGCCCTTATAGCGAACGGCAATTCAGGCAGACGTCTTTTCTGGGATCAACGGTTTTGACCAACAATTCATTTTAGCAAAGTTAAGTAAAAAAAATACTAGAAATAAAGCCACCGTTATTTTGAGTATGAAATATTTCTAAGTACCACACGAAGCACTGGGCAGGTGGAAAAAAAATGCGATCGAGAGATGGAATCGAACCCGCGACCCTAGGATCGGGAGTCCGGGGGTCGACTGTGCTATCAACCGAGCTATTCCTTCTATTGTGTGGGATGGAGTGAAAAGAGAACCATATTGATGAAATCCCGTAACTCTATTTGGGATCGTTCCTAGTATTTCGAGTCATTCTTGTCATTTACGTGACTGACAACCGTAGTAGATCTTTGTTAGGTACATGTACCACTAAGCCACTTTTATAAATGACACCACACATTTACATACGGCCCGAAACTGATTATGACCTACCTTCGTCACCTTTGGTAAATAACCAAATCAAATATGGCGCCTGTTGTCTAACTACTGCCAGACGGCTCGCCATCACCCGAATGTCGTTAGAACCCAATAAGAAGCGCCAAAATAGCTGAAAAATTGTATTTGATCTTTTAATCTAATGCCTTTTCAAATAGATAAAAAATAATGATTATATCAATACGCCTTTACATGTCGTTAACTTTATGGCATCGCCAGTTTCGCAATCCAATTTTCCTAGTGTTATGAACTTGCTATTCTGAGGTTCAATTAGTTACATCTGCTGCCGTTTCACTTTTTGGGGGCGCTACGCGCTGCATGAACATTTGCGTCTAGAATAAGGCATCAGCCATGTATATATACTAACTAGCACATCAAAGATATGCCTTTGGCGAGAAACACCCCTTCGTATCGTTGGATTTTTTCACGAGCAAGGTCAAGCACTTGAAAAATGATACAGTTGTGCCTTTCTACTTTATATAACCAACATTACTATATCCATACTTTTCTTCGTTGAAGTGAAAAAAGATGTAAAACTTAAATTTAGCCCCTTTTTTTAAACTGCACCGTAAACATTTGCCAAAGGCCGTTGCTGGCTATTAATAGCTCAGAGCATGAATGGATCTTTGGCCATAGGGTGTTCTCACTCAGAAAATCAGGAAGTTTTACAAGGCAATGCCATTGCAAGAGGCATTTGAGTGGCATGTATTGATTATTGACATGAAATTGTCGAATGTGTTGTGCAAATATCTCCCGCATTTGCCAGATGCTGGCATAATCTGTAGACCGTTTTCCCATTTCCATAGTGACTTACCTTGACCAATTGCCAGACATAGTAGATTTCATATTTACAATTACAGTTGTTTTACCACTCAAGGAAATCTTGTTTCTTTTTCATACTACACTGTTGGTATACGGATACATGAAAGAAACTATTACAGTTGTTTTAACATCCAAGAAAAAAACGTAATACACACATGTGTACTATTACAGTTGCTTTTTACAATCAAGAAAACCTTGTTTCTTTTTCATACTACACTGTGGGTGTACATATTTATGAAACACACTATTACAGTTGCTTTTACATCCAGTAAAAACACTTAATGCACACGTATGTATATATGACTATTATTTTTTATTTTCAATATATAATAATTATTTCCTAAACCAGTATCAAGCCATGCAGTGTTAGGCAGTGCATCATTGGATGGGGGTCTGCATTTCATTACTCCCCTAGAGGAGTGGGCTGTTCCTCGAGGTACTGCCACACCAGGCCAACCAATGCCAGAGGCGGAGCAAGCCCCTTTGCCAAAGGTCAAATATAAGTTAAAATTCTACGGCCTCCAATGGAGGACATATCAGATATTAAGCTGATAGGAACAGGTACTACACTTTGATCTTAGCCTAAAGGCTGAGAAGCGATAAACTAGAATAAGGCATCAGCCATGTATATATACTAACTAGCACATCAAAGATATGCCTTTGGCGAGAAACACCCCTTCGTATCGTTGGATTTTTTCACGAGCAAGGTCAAGCACTTGAAAAATAATACAGTTGTGCCTTTCTACTTTATATAACCAACATTACTATATCCTCACTTTTCTTCGTTGAAGTGAAAAAAGATGTAAAACTTAGATTTAGCCCTTTTTTTAAAACTGCACCGCAAACATTTGCCAAAGGCCGTTGCTGGCTATTAATAGCTCAGAGCATTAATGGATCTTTGGCCATAGGGTGTTCTCACTCAGAAAATCATGAAGTTTTACAAGGCAATGCCATTGCAAGAGGCATTTGAGTGGCATGTATTGATTATTGACATGAAATCGTCGAATGTGTTGTGAAAATATCTCCTGCATTTGCAAGATGCTGGCATAATCTGTAGACCGTTTTCCTATTACCATAGTGACTTACCTTGACCAATTGCCAGACATAGTAGAGTTCATATTTCCTATTACAGTTGTTTTACCACTCAAGAAAACCTTGTTTCTTTTTCATACTACACTGTGGGTATACGGATACATGAAAGAAACTATTACAGTTGTTTTAACATCCAAGAAAACACGTAATACACACATGTTTACTATTACAGTTGTTTTTACAATCGAGAAAACCTTTTTCATACTTCACTGTGGGTGTACATATTTATGAAACACACTATTACAGTTGCTTTTACATCCAGGAAAAACACTTAATGCACACGTATGTATATATGAATATTATTTTTTATTTTCAATATATAATAATTATTTCCTAAACCAGTATCAAGCCATGCAGTGTTAGGCAGTGCATCATTGGATGGGGGTCTGCATTTCATTACTCCCCTAGAGGAGTGGGCTGTTCCTCGAGGTACTGCCACACCAGGCCAACCAATGGCAGAGGCGGAGCAAGCCCCTTTGGCAAAGGTCAAATATCAGTTAAAATTATACGGCCTCCAATGGAGGACATATCAGATATTAAGCTGATAGGAACAGGTACTACACTTTGATCTTAGCCTAAAGGCTGAGAAGCGATAAACTAGAATAAGGCATCAGCCATGTATATATACTAACTAGCACATCAAAGATATGCCTTTGGCGAGAAACACCCCTTCGTATCGTTGGATTTTTTCACGAGCAAGGTCAAGCACTTGAAAAATGATACAGTTGTGCCTTTCTACTTTATATAACCAACATTACTATATCCTCACTTTTCTTCGTTGAAGTGAAAAAAGATGTAAAACTTAAATTTAGCCCCTTTTTTAAAACTGCACCGCAAACATTTGCCAAAGGCCGTTGCTGGCTATTAATAGCTCAGAGCATGAATGGATCTTTGGCCATAGGGTGTTCTCACTCAGAAAATCAGGAAGTTTTACAAGGCAATGCCATTGCAAGAGGCATTTGAGTGGCATGTATTGATTATTGACATGAAATTGTCGAATGTGTTGTGCAAATATCTCCCGCATTTGCCAGATGCTGGCATAATCTGTAGACCGTTTTCCTATTTCCATAGTGACTTACCTTGACCAATTGCCAGACATAGTAGATTTCATATTTACAATTACAGTTGTTTTACCACTCAAGGAAATCTTGTTTCTTTTTCATACTACACTGTTGGTATACGGATACATGAAAGAAACTATTACAGTTGTTTTAACATCCAAGAAAAAAACGTAATACACACATGTGTACTATTACAGTTGTTTTTTACAATCAAGAAAACCTTGTTTCTTTTTCATACTACACTGTGGGTGTACATATTCATGAAACACACTATTACAGTTGCTTTCACATACAGGAAAAACACTTAATGCACACGTATGTATATATGACTATTATTTTTTATTTTCAATATATGATAATTATTTCCTAAACCAGTATCAAGCCATGCAGTGTATCATTGGATGGGGGTCTGCATTTCATTACTCCCCTAGAGGAGTGGGCTGTTCGTGGAGGTACTGCTACACCAGGCCAACCAATGGCAGAGGCGGAGCAAGCCCCTTTGCCAAAGGTCAAATATCAGTTTAAATTCTACGGCCTCCAATGGAGGACATATCAGATATTAAGCTGATAGGAACAGGTACTACACTTTGATCTTAGCCGAAAGGCTGAGAAGCGATAAACTAGAATAAGGCATCAGCCATGTATATATACTAACTAGCACATCAAAGATATGCCTTTGGCGAGAAACACCCCTTCGTATCGTTGGATTTTTTCACGAGCAAGGTCAAGCACTTGAAAAATAATACAGTTGTGCCTTTCTACTTTATATAACCAACATTACTATATCCTCACTTTTCTTCGGTGAAGTGAAAAAAAGATGTAAAACTTAAATTTAGCCACTTTTTTTAAAACTGCACCGCAAACATTGGCAAAGGCCGTTGCTGGCTATTAATAGCTCAGAGCATGAATGGATCTTTGGCCATAGGGTGTTCTCACTCAGAAAATCAGGAAGTTTTACAAGGCAATGCCATTGCAAGAGGCATTTGAGTGGCATGTATTGATTATTGACATAAAATTGTCGAATGTGTTGTGCAAATATCTCCCGCATTTGCCAGATGCTGGCATAATCTGTAGACCGTTTTCCTATTTCCATAGTGACTTACCTTGACCAATTGCCAGACATAGTAGATTTCATATTTACAATTACAGTTGTTTTACCACTCAAGGAAATCTTGTTTCTTTTTCATACTACACTGTCGGTATACGGATACATGAAAGAAACTATTAAAGTTGTTTTAACATCCAAGAAAAAAACGTAATACACACATGTGTACTATTACAGTTGTTTTTTACAATCAAGAAAACCTTGTTTCTTTTTCATACTACACTGTGGGTGTACATATTCATGAAACACACTATTACAGTTGCTTTCACATACAGGAAAAACACTTAATGCACACGTATGTATATATGACTATTATTTTTTATTTTCAATATAAAATAATTATTTCCTAAACAAGTATCAAGCCATGCAGTGTTAGGCAGTGCATCATTGGATGGGGGTCTGCATTTCATTACTCCCCTAGAGGAGTGGGCTGTTCCTCGAGGTACTGCCACACCAGGCCAACCAATGGCAGAGGCGGAGCAAGCCCCTTTGCAAAAGGTCAAATATAAGTTAAAATTCTACGGCCTCCAATGGAGGACATATCAGATATTAAGCTGATAGGAACAGGTACTACACTTTGATCTTAGCCGAAAGGCTGAGAAGCGATAAACTAGAATAAGGCATCAGCCATGTATATATACTAACTAGCACATCAAAGATATGCCTTTGGCGAGAAACACCCCTTCGTATCGTTGGATTTTTTCACGAGCAAGGTCAAGCACTTGAAAAATGATACAGTTGTGCCTTTCTACTTTATATAACCAACATTACTATATCCTCACTTTTCTTCGTTGAAGTGAAAAAAGATGTAAAACTTAGATTTAGCCCTTTTTTTAAAACTGCACCGCAAACATTTGCCAAAGGCCGTTGCTGGCTATTAATAGCTAAGAGCATGAATGGATCTTTGGCCATAGGGTGTTCTCACTCAGAAAATCAGGAAGTTTTACAAGGCAATGACATTGCAAGAGGCATTTGAGTGGCATGTATTGATTATTGACATGAAATTGTCGAATGTGTTGTGCAAATATCTCCCGCATTTGCCAGATGCTGGCATAATCTGTAGACCGTTTTCCTATTACCATAGTGACTTACCTTGACCAATTGCCAGACATAGTAGAGTTCATATTTCCTATTACAGTTGTTTTACCACTCAAGAAAACCTTGTTTCTTTTTCATACTACACTGTGGGTATACGGATACATGAATGAAACTATTACAGTTGTTTTAACATCCAAGAAAACACGTAATACACACATGTTTACTATTACAGTTGTTTTTACAATCGAGAAAACCTTTTTCATACTTCACTGTGGGTGTACATATTTATGAAACACACTATTACAGTTGCTTTTACATCCAGGAAAAACACTTAATGCACACGTATGTATATATGAATATTATTTTTTATTTTCAATATATAATAATTATTTCCTAAACCAGTATCAAGCCATGCAGTGTTAGGCAGTGCATCATTGGATGGGGGTCTGCATTTCATTACTCCCCTAGAGGAGTGGGCTGTTCCTCGAGGTACTGCCACACCAGGCCAACCAATGGCAGAGGCGGAGCAAGCCCCTTTGCCAAAGGTCAAATATCAGTTAAAATTATACGGCCTCCAATGGAGGACATATCAGATATTAAGCTGATAGGAACAGGTACTACACTTTGATCTTAGCCGAAAGGCTGAGAAGCGATAAACTAGAATAAGGCATCAGCCATGTATATATACTAACTAGCACATCAAAGATATGCCTTTGGCGAGAAACACCCCTTCGTATCGTTTGATTTTTTCACGAGCAAGGTCAAGCACTTGAAAAATGATACAGTTGTGCCTTTCTACTTTATATAACCAACATTACTATATCCTCACTTTTCTTCGTTGAAGTGAAAAAAGATGTAAAACTTAGATTTAGCCCTTTTTTTAAAACTGCACCGCAAACATTTGCCAAAGGCCGTTGCTGGCTATTAATAGCTAAGAGCATGAATGGATCTTTGGCCATAGGGTGTTCTCACTCAGAAAATCAGGAAGTTTTACAAGGCAATGACATTGCAAGAGGCATTTGAGTGGCATGTATTGATTATTGACATGAAATTGTCGAATGTGTTGTGCAAATATCTCCCGCATTTGCCAGATGCTGGCATAATCTGTAGACCGTTTTCCTATTACCATAGTGACTTACCTTGACCAATTGCCAGACATAGTAGAGTTCATATTTCCTATTACAGTTGTTTTACCACTCAAGAAAACCTTGTTTCTTTTTCATACTACACTGTGGGTATACGGATACATGAAAGAAACTATTACAGTTGTTTTAACATCCAAGAAAACACGTAATACACACATGTTTACTATTACAGTTGTTTTTACAATCGAGAAAACCTTTTTCATACTTCACTGTGGGTGTACATATTTATGAAACACACTATTACAGTTGTGTTTACATTCAGGAAAAACACTTAATGCACACGTATGTATATATGAATATTATTTTTTATTTTCAATATATAATAATTATTTCCTAAACCAGTATCAAGCCATGCATTGTTAGGCAGTGCATCATTGGATGGGGGTCTGCATTTCATTACTCCCCTAGAGGAGTGGGCTGTTCCTCGAGGTACTGCCACACCAGGCCAACCAATGGCAGAGGCGGAGCAAGCCCCTTTGCCAAAGGTCAAATATCAGTTAAAATTATACGGCCTCCAATGGAGGACATATCAGATATTAAGCTGATAGGAACAGGTACTACACTTTGATCTTAGCCGAAAGGCTGAGAAGCGATAAACTAGAATAAGGCATCAGCCATGTATATATACTAACTAGCACATCAAAGATATGCCTTTGGCGAGAAACACCCCTTCGTATCGTTGGATTTTTTCACGAGCAAGGTCAAGCACTTGAAAAATGATACAGTTGTGCCCTTTTACTTTATATAACCAACATTACTATATCCTCACTTTTCTTCGTTGAAGTGAAAAAAGATGTAAAACTTAAATTTAGCCCTTTTTTTAAAACTGCACCGCAAACATTTGCCAAAGGCCGTTGCTGGCAATTAATAGCTAAGAGCATGAATGGATCTTTGGCCATAGGGTGTTCTCACTCAGAAAATCAGGAAGTTTTACAAGGCAATGCCATTGCAAGAGGCATTTGAGTGGCATGTATTGATTATTGACATAAAATTGTCGAATGTGTTGTGCAAATATCTCCCGCATTTGCCAGATGCTGGCATAATCTGTAGACCGTTTTCCTATTTCCATAGTGACTTACCTTGACCAATTGCCAGACATAGTAGATTTCATATTTACAATTACAGTTGTTTTACCACTCAAGGAAATCTTGTTTCTTTTTCATACTACACTGTTGGTATACGGATACATGAAAGAAACTATTACAGTTGTTTTAACATCCAAGAAAAAACGTAATACACACATGTGTACTATTACAGTTGTTTTTTACAATCAAGAAAACCTTGTTTCTTTTTCATACTACACTGTGGGTGTACATATTCATGAAACACACTATTACAGTTGCTTTCACATACAGGAAAAACACTTAATGCACACGTATGTATATATGACTATTATTTTTTATTTTCAATATATGATAATTATTTCCTAAACCAGTATCAAGCCATGCAGTGCATCATTGGATGGGGGTCTGCATTTCATTACTCCCCTAGAGGAGTGGGCTGTTCGTGGAGGTACTGCTACACCAGGCCAACCAATGGCAGAGGCGGAGCAAGCCCCTTTGCCAAAGGTCAAATATCAGTTAAAATTCTACGGCCTCCAATGGAGGACAAAGCAGATATTAAGCTGATAGGAACAGGTACTACACTTTGATCTTAGCCGAAAGGCTGAGAAGCGATAAACTAGAATAAGGCATCAGCCATGTATATATACTAACTAGCACATCAAAGATATGCCTTTGGCGAGAAACACCCCTTCGTATCGTTGGATTTTTTCACGAGCAAGGTCAAGCACTTGAAAAATAATACAGTTGTGCCTTTCTACTTTATATAACCAACATTACTATATCCTCACTTTTCTTCGTTGATGTGAAAAAAAGATGTAAAACTTAAATTTAGCCACTTTTTTTAAAACTGCACCGCAAACATTGGCAAAGGCCGTTGCTGGCTATTAATAGCTCAGAGCATGAATGGATCTTTGGCAATAGGGTGTTCTCACTCAGAAAATCAGGAAGTTTTACAAGGCAATGCCATTGCAAGAGGCATTTGAGTGGCATGTATTGATTATTGACATGAAATTGTCGAATGTGTTGTGCAAATATCTCCCGCATTTGCCAGATGCTGGCATAATCTGTAGACCGTTTTCCTATTTCCATAGTGACTTACCTTGACCAATTGCCAGACATAGTAGATTTCATATTTACAATTACAGTTGTTTTACCACTCAAGGAAATCTTGTTTCTTTTTCATACTACACTGTTGGTATACGGATACATGAAAGAAACTATTACAGTTGTTTTAACATCCAAGAAAAAAACGTAATACACACATGTGTACTATTACAGTTGTTTTTTACAATCAAGAAAACCTTGTTTCTTTTTCATACTACACTGTGGGTGTACATATTCATGAAACACACTATTACAGTTGCTTTCACATACAGGAAAAACACTTAATGCACACGTATGTATATATGACTATTATTTTTTATTTTCAATATATGATAATTATTTCCTAAACCAGTATCAAGCCATGCAGTGTATCATTGGATGGGGGTCTGCATTTCATTACTCCCCTAGAGGAGTGGGCTGTTCGTGGAGGTACTGCTACACCAGGCCAACCAATGGCAGAGGCGGAGCAAGCCCCTTTGCCAAAGGTCAAATATCAGTTTAAATTCTACGGCCTCCAATGGAGGACATATCAGATATTAAGCTGATAGGAACAGGTACTACACTTTGATCTTAGCCGAAAGGCTGAGAAGCGATAAACTAGAATAAGGCATCAGCCATGTATATATACTAACTAGCACATCAAAGATATGCCTTTGGCGAGAAACACCCCTTCGTATCGTTGGATTTTTTCACGAGCAAGGTCAAGCACTTGAAAAATAATACAGTTGTGCCTTTCTACTTTATATAACCAACATTACTATATCCTCACTTTTCTTCGTTGAAGTGAAAAAAAGATGTAAAACTTAAATTTAGCCACTTTTTTTAAAACTGCACCGCAAACATTGGCAAAGGCCGTTGCTGGCTATTAATAGCTCAGAGCATGAATGGATCTTTGGCCATAGGGTGTTCTCACTCAGAAAATCAGGAAGTTTTACAAGGCAATGCCATTGCAAGAGGCATTTGAGTGGCATGTATTGATTATTGACATAAAATTGTCGAATGTGTTGTGCAAATATCTCCCGCATTTGCCAGATGCTGGCATAATCTGTAGACCGTTTTCCTATTTCCATAGTGACTTACCTTGACCAATTGCCAGACATAGTAGATTTCATATTTACAATTACAGTTGTTTTACCACTCAAGGAAATCTTGTTTCTTTTTCATACTACACTGTTGGTATACGGATACATGAAAGAAACTATTAAAGTTGTTTTAACATCCAAGAAAAAAACGTAATACACACATGTGTACTATTACAGTTGTTTTTTACAATCAAGAAAACCTTGTTTCTTTTTCATACTACACTGTGGGTGTACATATTCATGAAACACACTATTACAGTTGCTTTCACATACAGGAAAAACACTTAATGCACACGTATGTATATATGACTATTATTTTTTATTTTCAATATAAAATAATTATTTCCTAAACAAGTATCAAGCCATGCAGTGTTAGGCAGTGCATCATTGGATGGGGGTCTGCATTTCATTACTCCCCTAGAGGAGTGGGCTGTTCCTCGAGGTACTGCCACACCAGGCCAACCAATGGCAGAGGCGGAGCAAGCCCCTTTGCAAAAGGTCAAATATAAGTTAAAATTCTACGGCCTCCAATGGAGGACATATCAGATATTAAGCTGATAGGAACAGGTACTACACTTTGATCTTAGCCGAAAGGCTGAGAAGCGATAAACTAGAATAAGGCATCAGCCATGTATATATACTAACTAGCACATCAAAGATATGCCTTTGGCGAGAAACACCCCTTCGTATCGTTGGATTTTTTCACGAGCAAGGTCAAGCACTTGAAAAATGATACAGTTGTGCCTTTCTACTTTATATAACCAACATTACTATATCCTCACTTTTCTTCGTTGAAGTGAAAAAAGATGTAAAACTTAGATTTAGCCCTTTTTTTAAAACTGCACCGCAAACATTTGCCAAAGGCCGTTGCTGGCTATTAATAGCTAAGAGCATGAATGGATCTTTGGCCATAGGGTGTTCTCACTCAGAAAATCAGGAAGTTTTACAAGGCAATGACATTGCAAGAGGCATTTGAGTGGCATGTATTGATTATTGACATGAAATTGTCGAATGTGTTGTGCAAATATCTCCCGCATTTGCCAGATGCTGGCATAATCTGTAGACCGTTTTCCTATTACCATAGTGACTTACCTTGACCAATTGCCAGACATAGTAGAGTTCATATTTCCTATTACAGTTGTTTTACCACTCAAGAAAACCTTGTTTCTTTTTCATACTACACTGTGGGTATACGGATACATGAATGAAACTATTACAGTTGTTTTAACATCCAAGAAAACACGTAATACACACATGTTTACTATTACAGTTGTTTTTACAATCGAGAAAACCTTTTTCATACTTCACTGTGGGTGTACATATTTATGAAACACACTATTACAGTTGCTTTTACATCCAGGAAAAACACTTAATGCACACGTATGTATATATGAATATTATTTTTTATTTTCAATATATAATAATTATTTCCTAAACCAGTATCAAGCCATGCAGTGTTAGGCAGTGCATCATTGGATGGGGGTCTGCATTTCATTACTCCCCTAGAGGAGTGGGCTGTTCCTCGAGGTACTGCCACACCAGGCCAACCAATGGCAGAGGCGGAGCAAGCCCCTTTGCCAAAGGTCAAATATCAGTTAAAATTATACGGCCTCCAATGGAGGACATATCAGATATTAAGCTGATAGGAACAGGTACTACACTTTGATCTTAGCCGAAAGGCTGAGAAGCGATAAACTAGAATAAGGCATCAGCCATGTATATATACTAACTAGCACATCAAAGATATGCCTTTGGCGAGAAACACCCCTTCGTATCGTTTGATTTTTTCACGAGCAAGGTCAAGCACTTGAAAAATGATACAGTTGTGCCTTTCTACTTTATATAACCAACATTACTATATCCTCACTTTTCTTCGTTGAAGTGAAAAAAGATGTAAAACTTAGATTTAGCCCTTTTTTTAAAACTGCACCGCAAACATTTGCCAAAGGCCGTTGCTGGCTATTAATAGCTCAGAGCATGAATGGATCTTTGGCCATAGGGTGTTCTCACTCAGAAAATCAGGAAGTTTTACAAGGCAATGCCATTGCAAGAGGCATTTGAGTGGCATGTATTGATTATTGACATAAAATTGTCGAATGTGTTGTGCAAATATCTCCCGCATTTGCCAGATGCTGGCATAATCTGTAGACCGTTTTCCTATTTCCATAGTGACTTACCTTGACCAATTGCCAGACATAGTAGATTTCATATTTACAATTACAGTTGTTTTACCACTCAAGGAAATCTTGTTTCTTTTTCATACTACACTGTTGGTATACGGATACATGAAAGAAACTATTAAAGTTGTTTTAACATCCAAGAAAAAAACGTAATACACACATGTGTACTATTACAGTTGTTTTTTACAATCAAGAAAACCTTGTTTCTTTTTCATACTACACTGTGGGTGTACATATTCATGAAACACACTATTACAGTTGCTTTCACATACAGGAAAAACACTTAATGCACACGTATGTATATATGACTATTATTTTTTATTTTCAATATAAAATAATTATTTCCTAAACAAGTATCAAGCCATGCAGTGTTAGGCAGTGCATCATTGGATGGGGGTCTGCATTTCATTACTCCCCTAGAGGAGTGGGCTGTTCCTCGAGGTACTGCCACACCAGGCCAACCAATGGCAGAGGCGGAGCAAGCCCCTTTGCAAAAGGTCAAATATAAGTTAAAATTCTACGGCCTCCAATGGAGGACATATCAGATATTAAGCTGATAGGAACAGGTACTACACTTTGATCTTAGCCGAAAGGCTGAGAAGCGATAAACTAGAATAAGGCATCAGCCATGTATATATACTAACTAGCACATCAAAGATATGCCTTTGGCGAGAAACACCCCTTCGTATCGTTGGATTTTTTCACGAGCAAGGTCAAGCACTTGAAAAATGATACAGTTGTGCCTTTCTACTTTATATAACCAACATTACTATATCCTCACTTTTCTTCGTTGAAGTGAAAAAAGATGTAAAACTTAGATTTAGCCCTTTTTTTAAAACTGCACCGCAAACATTTGCCAAAGGCCGTTGCTGGCTATTAATAGCTAAGAGCATGAATGGATCTTTGGCCATAGGGTGTTCTCACTCAGAAAATCAGGAAGTTTTACAAGGCAATGACATTGCAAGAGGCATTTGAGTGGCATGTATTGATTATTGACATGAAATTGTCGAATGTGTTGTGCAAATATCTCCCGCATTTGCCAGATGCTGGCATAATCTGTAGACCGTTTTCCTATTACCATAGTGACTTACCTTGACCAATTGCCAGACATAGTAGAGTTCATATTTCCTATTACAGTTGTTTTACCACTCAAGAAAACCTTGTTTCTTTTTCATACTACACTGTGGGTATACGGATACATGAATGAAACTATTACAGTTGTTTTAACATCCAAGAAAACACGTAATACACACATGTTTACTATTACAGTTGTTTTTACAATCGAGAAAACCTTTTTCATACTTCACTGTGGGTGTACATATTTATGAACCACACTATTACAGTTGCTTTTACATCCAGGAAAAACACTTAATGCACACGTATGTATATATGAATATTATTTTTTATTTTCAATATATAATAATTATTTCCTAAACCAGTATCAAGCCATGCAGTGTTAGGCAGTGCATCATTGGATGGGGGTCTGCATTTCATTACTCCCCTAGAGGAGTGGGCTGTTCCTCGAGGTACTGCCACACCAGGCCAACCAATGGCAGAGGCGGAGCAAGCCCCTTTGCCAAAGGTCAAATATCAGTTAAAATTATACGGCCTCCAATGGAGGACATATCAGATATTAAGCTGATAGGAACAGGTACTACACTTTGATCTTAGCCGAAAGGCTGAGAAGCGATAAACTAGAATAAGGCATCAGCCATGTATATATACTAACTAGCACATCAAAGATATGCCTTTGGCGAGAAACACCCCTTCGTATCGTTTGATTTTTTCACGAGCAAGGTCAAGCACTTGAAAAATGATACAGTTGTGCCTTTCTACTTTATATAACCAACATTACTATATCCTCACTTTTCTTCGTTGAAGTGAAAAAAGATGTAAAACTTAGATTTAGCCCTTTTTTTAAAACTGCACCGCAAACATTTGCCAAAGGCCGTTGCTGGCTATTAATAGCTAAGAGCATGAATGGATCTTTGGCCATAGGGTGTTCTCACTCAGAAAATCAGGAAGTTTTACAAGGCAATGACATTGCAAGAGGCATTTGAGTGGCATGTATTGATTATTGACATGAAATTGTCGAATGTGTTGTGCAAATATCTCCCGCATTTGCCAGATGCTGGCATAATCTGTAGACCGTTTTCCTATTACCATAGTGACTTACCTTGACCAATTGCCAGACATAGTAGAGTTCATATTTCCTATTACAGTTGTTTTACCACTCAAGAAAACCTTGTTTCTTTTTCATACTACACTGTGGGTATACGGATACATGAAAGAAACTATTACAGTTGTTTTAACATCCAAGAAAACACGTAATACACACATGTTTACTATTACAGTTGTTTTTACAATCGAGAAAACCTTTTTCATACTTCACTGTGGGTGTACATATTTATGAAACACACTATTACAGTTGTATTTACATTCAGGAAAAACACTTAATGCACACGTATGTATATATGAATATTATTTTTTATTTTCAATATATAATAATTATTTCCTAAACCAGTATCAAGCCATGCAGTGTTAGGCAGTGCATCATTGGATGGGGGTCTGCATTTCATTACTCCCCTAGAGGAGTGGGCTGTTCCTCGAGGTACTGCCACACCAGGCCAACCAATGGCAGAGGCGGAGCAAGCCCCTTTGCCAAAGGTCAAATATCAGTTAAAATTATACGGCCTCCAATGGAGGACATATCAGATATTAAGCTGATAGGAACAGGTACTACACTTTGATCTTAGCCGAAAGGCTGAGAAGCGATAAACTAGAATAAGGCATCAGCCATGTATATATACTAACTAGCACATCAAAGATATGCCTTTGGCGAGAAACACCCCTTCGTATCGTTGGATTTTTTCACGAGCAAGGTCAAGCACTTGAAAAATGATACAGTTGTGCCCTTTTACTTTATATAACCAACATTACTATATCCTCACTTTTCTTCGTTGAAGTGAAAAAAGATGTAAAACTTAAATTTAGCCCTTTTTTTAAAACTGCACCGCAAACATTTGCCAAAGGCCGTTGCTGGCAATTAATAGCTAAGAGCATGAATGGATCTTTGGCCATAGGGTGTTCTCACTCAGAAAATCAGGAAGTTTTACAAGGCAATGCCATTGCAAGAGGCATTTGAGTGGCATGTATTGATTATTGACATAAAATTGTCGAATGTGTTGTGCAAATATCTCCCGCATTTGCCAGATGCTGGCATAATCTGTAGACCGTTTTCCTATTTCCATAGTGACTTACCTTGACCAATTGCCAGACATAGTAGATTTCATATTTACAATTACAGTTGTTTTACCACTCAAGGAAATCTTGTTTCTTTTTCATACTACACTGTTGGTATACGGATACATGAAAGAAACTATTACAGTTGTTTTAACATCCAAGAAAAAAACGTAATACACACATGTGTACTATTACAGTTGTTTTTTACAATCAAGAAAACCTTGTTTCTTTTTCATACTACACTGTGGGTGTACATATTCATGAAACACACTATTACAGTTGCTTTCACATACAGGAAAAACACTTAATGCACACGTATGTATATATGACTATTATTTTTTATTTTCAATATATGATAATTATTTCCTAAACCAGTATCAAGCCATGCAGTGCATCATTGGATGGGGGTCTGCATTTCATTACTCCCCTAGAGGAGTGGGCTGTTCGTGGAGGTACTGCTACACCAGGCCAACCAATGGCAGAGGCGGAGCAAGCCCCTTTGCCAAAGGTCAAATATCAGTTAAAATTCTACGGCCTCCAATGGAGGACAAAGCAGATATTAAGCTGATAGGAACAGGTACTACACTTTGATCTTAGCCGAAAGGCTGAGAAGCGATAAACTAGAATAAGGCATCAGCCATGTATATATACTAACTAGCACATCAAAGATATGCCTTTGGCGAGAAACACCCCTTCGTATCGTTGGATTTTTTCACGAGCAAGGTCAAGCACTTGAAAAATAATACAGTTGTGCCTTTCTACTTTATATAACCAACATTACTATATCCTCACTTTTCTTCGTTGATGTGAAAAAAAGATGTAAAACTTAAATTTAGCCACTGTTTTTAAAACTGCACCGCAAACATTGGCAAAGGCCGTTGCTGGCTATTAATGGCTCAGAGCATGAATGGATCTTTGGCAATAGGGTGTTCTCACTCAGAAAATCAGGAAGTTTTACAAGGCAATGCCATTGCAAGAGGCATTTGAGTGGCATGTATTGATTATTGACATGAAATTGTCGAATGTGTTGTGCAAATATCTCCCGCATTTGCCAGATGCTGGCATAATCTGTAGACCGTTTTCCTATTTCCATAGTGACTTACCTTGACCAATTGCCAGACATAGTAGATTTCATATTTACAATTACAGTTGTTTTACCACTCAAGGAAATCTTGTTTCTTTTTCATACTACACTGTTGGTATACGGATACATGAAAGAAACTATTACAGTTGTTTTAACATCCAAGAAAAAAACGTAATACACACATGTGTACTATTACAGTTGTTTTTTACAATCAAGAAAACCTTGTTTCTTTTTCTTACTACACTGTGGGTGTACATATTTATGAAACACACTATTACAGTTGCTTTTACATCCAGGAAAAACACTTAATGCACACGTATGTATATATGAATATTATTTTTTATTTTCAATATAAAATAATTATTTCCTAAACCAGTATCAAGCCATGCAGTGTTAGGCAGTGCATCATTGGATGGGGGTCTGCATTTCATTACTCCCCTAGAGGAGTGGGCTGTTCCTCGAGGTACTGCCACACCAGGCCAACCAATGGCAGAGGCGGAGCAAGCCCCTTTGCCAAAGGTCAAATATAAGTTAAAATTCTACGGCCTCCAATGGAGGACATATCAGATATTAAGCTGATAGGAACAGGTACTACACTTTGATCTTAGCCGAAAGGCTGAGAAGCGATAAACTAGAATAAGGCATCAGCCATGTATATATACTAACTAGCACATCAAAGATATGCCTTTGGCGAGAAACACCCCTTCGTATCGTTGGATTTTTTCACGAGCAAGGTCAAGCACTTGAAAAATGATACAGTTGTGCCTTTCTACTTTATATAACCAACATTACTATATCCTCACTTTTCTTCGTTGAAGTGAAAAAAGATGTAAAACTTAGATTTAGCCCTTTTTTTAAAACTGCACCGCAAACATTTGCCAAAGGCCGTTGCTGGCTATTAATAGCTAAGAGCATGAATGGATCTTTGGCCATAGGGTGTTCTCACTCAGAAAATCAGGAAGTTTTACAAGGCAATGACATTGCAAGAGGCATTTGAGTGGCATGTATTGATTATTGACATGAAATTGTCGAATGTGTTGTGCAAATATCTCCCGCATTTGCCAGATGCTGGCATAATCTGTAGACCGTTTTCCTATTACCATAGTGACTAACCTTGACCAATTGCCAGACATAGTAGAGTTCATATTTCCTATTACAGTTGTTTTACCACTCAAGAAAACCTTGTTTCTTTTTCATACTACACTGTGGGTATACGGATACATGAAAGAAACTATTACAGTTGTTTTAACATCCAAGACAACACGTAATACACACATGTTTACTATTACAGTTGTTTTTACAATCGAGAAAACCTTGTTTCTTTTTCATACTTCACTGTGGCTGTACATATTTATGAAACACACTATTACAGTTGCTTTTACATCCAGGAAAAACACTCAATGCACACGTATGTATATATGAATATTATTTTTTATTTTCAATATATAATAATTATTTCCTAAACCAGTATCAAGCCATGCAGTGTATCATTGGATGGGGGTCTGCATTTCATTACTCCCCTAGAGGAGTGGGCTGTTCGTGGAGGTACTGCTACACCAGGCCAACCAATGGCAGAGGCGGAGCAAGCCCCTTTGCCAAAGGTCAAATATCAGTTAAAATTCTACGGCCTCCAATGGAGGACATATCAGATATTAAGCTGATAGGAACAGGTACTACACTTTGATCTTAGCCGAAAGGCTGAGAAGCGATAAACTAGAATAAGGCATCAGCCATGTATATATACTAACTAGCACATCAAAGATATGCCTTTGGCGAGAAACACCCCTTCGTATCGTTGGATTTTTTCACGAGCAAGGTCAAGCACTTGAAAAATGATACAGTTGTGCCTTTCTACTTTATATAACCAACATTACTATATCCTCACTTTTCTTCGTTGAAGTGAAAAAAGATGTAAAACTTAAATTTAGCCCTTTTTTTAAAACTGCACCGCAAACATTTGCCAAAGGCCCTTGCTGGCTATTAATAGCTAAGAGCATGAATGGATCTTTGGCCATAGGGTGTTCTCACTCAGAAAATCAGGAAGTTTTACAAGGCAATGCCATTGCAAGAGGCATTTGAGTGGCATGTATTGATTATTGACATGAAATTGTCGAATGTGTTGTGCAAATATCTCCTGCATTTGCCAGATGCTGGCATAATCTGTAGACCGTTTTCCTATTTCCATAGTGACTTACCTTGACCAATTGCCAGACATAGTAGATTTCATATTTACAATTACAGTTGTTTTACCACTCAAGGAAATCTTGTTTCTTTTTCATACTACACTGTTGGTATACGGATACATGAAAGAAACTATTACAGTTGTTTTAACATCCAAGAAAAAAACGTAATACACACATGTGTACTATTACAGTTGTTTTTTACAATCAAGAAAACCTTGTTTCTTTTTCATACTACACTGTGGGTGTACATATTTATGAAACACGCTATTACAGTTGCTTTTACATCCAGGAAAAACACTTAATGCACACGTATGTATATATGAATATTATTTTTTATTTTCAATATATGATAATTATTTCCTAAACCATTATCAAGCCATGCAGTGTTAGGCAGTGCATCATTGGATGGGGGTCTGCATTTCATTACTCCCCTAGAGGAGTGGGCTGTTCCTCGAGGTACTGCCACACCAGGCCAAACAATGGCAGAGGCGGAGCAAGCCCCTTTGCCAAAGGTCAAATATCAGTTAAAATTCTACGGCCTCCAATGGAGGACATATCAGATATTAAGCTGATAGGAACAGGTACTACACTGTGATCTTAGCCGAAAGGCTGAGAAGCGATAAACTAGAATAAGGCATCAGCCATGTATATATACTAACTAGCACATCAAAGATATGCCTTTGGCGAGAAACACCCCTTCGTATCGTTGGATTTTTTCACGAGCAAGGTCAAGCACTTGAAAAATGATACAGTTGTGCCTTTCTACTTTATATAACCAACATTACTATATCCTCACTTTTCTTCGTTGAAGTGAAAAAAGATGCAAAACTTAAATTTAGCCCTTTTTTAAAAACTGCACCGCAAACATTTGCCAAAGGCCCTTGCTGGCTATTAATAGCTAAGAGCATGAATGGATCTTTGGCCATAGGGTGTTCTCACTTAGAAAATCAGGAAGTTTTACAAGGCAATGCCATTGCAAGAGGCATTTGAGTGGCATGTATTGATTATTGACATGAAATTGTCGAATGTGTTGTGCAAATATCTCACGCATTTGCCAGATGCTGGCATAATCTGTAGACCGTTTTCCTATTTCCATAGTGACTTACCTTGACCAATTGCCAGACATAGTAGATTTCATATTTACAATTACAGTTGTTTTACCACTCAAGGAAATCTTGTTTCTTTTTCATACTACACTGTTGGTATACGGATACATGAAAGAAACTATTACAGTTGTTTTAACATCCAAGAAAAAAACGTAATACACACATGTGTACTATTACAGTTGTTTTTTACAATCAAGAAAACCTTGTTTCTTTTTCATACTACACTGTGGGTGTACATATTTATGAAACACACTATTACAGTTGCTTTTACATCCAGGAAAAACACTTAATGCACACGTGTGTATATATGAATATTATTTTTTATTTTCAATATATAATAATTATTTCCTAAACCAGTATCAAGCCATGCAGTGTTAGGCAGTGCATCATTGGATGGGGGTTTGCATTTCATTACTCCCCTAGAGGAGTGGGCTGTTCCTCGAGGTACTGCCAAACCAGGCCAACCAATGGCAGAGGCGGAGCAAGCCCCTTTGCCAAAGGTCAAATATAAGTTAAAAGTCTACGGCCTCCAATGGAGGACATATCAGATATTAAGCTGATAGGAACAGGTACTACACTTTGATCTTAGCCGAAAGGCTGAGAAGCGATAAACTAGAATAAGGCATCAGCCATGTATATATACTAACTAGCACATCAAAGATATGCCTTTGGCGAGAAACACCCCTTCGTATCGTTGGATTTTTTCACGAGCAAGGTCAAGCACTTGAAAAATGATACAGTTGTGCCTTTCTACTTTATATAACCAACATTACTATATCCTCACTTTTCTTCGTTGAAGTGAAAAAAGATGTAAAACTTAAATTTAGCCCTTTTTTTAAAACTGCACCGCAAACATTTGCCAAAGGCCCTTGCTGGCTATTAATAGCTAAGAGCATGAATGGATCTTTGGCCATAGGGTGTTCTCACTCAGAAAATCAGGAAGTTTTACAAGGCAATGCCATTGCAAGAGGCATTTGAGTGGCATGTATTGATTATTGACATGAAATTGTCGAATGTGTTGTGCAAATATCTCCCGCATTTGCCAGATGCTGGCATAATCTGTAGACCGTTTTCCTATTTCCATAGTGACTTACCTTGACCAATTGCCAGACATAGTAGATTTCATATTTACAATTACAGTTGTTTTACCACTCAAGGAAATCTTGTTTCTTTTTCATACTACACTGTTGGTATACGGATACATGAAAGAAACTATTACAGTTGTTTTAACATCCAAGAAAAAAACGTAATACACACATGTGTACTATTACAGTTGTTTTTTACAATCAAGAAAACCTTGTTTCTTTTTCATACTACACTGTGGGTGTACATATTTATGAAACACACTATTACAGTTGCTTTTACATCCAGGAAAAACACTTAATGCACACGTATGTATATATGAATATTATTTTTTATTTTCAATATATAATAATTATTTCCTAAACCAGTATCAAGCCATGCAGTGTTAGGCAGTGCATCATTGGATGGGGGTCTGCATTTCATTACTCCCCTAGAGGAGTGGGCTGTTCCTCGAGGTACTGCCACACCAGGCCAACCAATGGCAGAGGCGGAGCAAGCCCCTTTGCCAAAGGTCAAATATAAGTTAAAATTCTATGGCCTCCAATGTAGGACATATCAGATATTAAGCTGATAGGAACAGGTACTACACTTTGATCTTAGCCGAAAGGCTGAGAAGCGATAAACTAGAATAAGGCATCAGCCATGTATATATACTAACTAGCACATCAAAGATATGCCTTTGGCGAGAAACACCCCTTCGTATCGTTGGATTTTTTCACGAGCAAGGTCAAGCACTTGAAAAATGATACAGTTGTGCCTTTCTACTTTATATAACCAACATTACTATATCCTCACTTTTCTTCGTTGAAGTGAAAAAAGATGTAAAACTTAAATTTAGCCCTTTTTTAAAAACTGCACCGCAAACATTTGCCAAAGGCCCTTGCTGGCTATTAATAGCTAAGAGCATGAATGGATCTTTGGCCATAGGGTGTTCTCACTCAGAAAATCAGGAAGTTTTACAAGGCAATGCCATTGCAAGAGGCATTTGAGTGGCATGTATTGATTATTGACATGAAATTGTCGAATGTGTTGTGCAAATATCTCCCGCATTTGCCAGATGCTGGCATAATCTGTAGACCGTTTTCCTATTTCCATAGTGACTTACCTTGACCAATTGCCAGACATAGTATATTTCATATTTACAATTAAAGTTGTTTTACCACTCAAGGAAATCTTGTTTCTTTTTCATACTACACTGTTGGTATACGGATACATGAAAGAAACTATTACAGTTGTTTTAACATCCAAGAAAAAAACGTAATACACACATGTGTACTATTACAGTTGTTTTTTACAATCAAGAAAACCTTGTTTCTTTTTCATACTACACTGTGGGTGTACATATTTATGAAACACACTATTACAGTTGCTTTTACATCCAGGAAAAACACTTAATGCACACGTGTGTATATATGAATATTATTTTTTATTTTCAATATATAATAATTATTTCCTAAACCAGTATCAAGCCATGCAGTGTTAGGCAGTGCATCATTGGATGGGGGTCTGCATTTCATTACTCCCCTAGAGGAGTGGGCTGTTCCTCGAGGTACTGCCACACCAGGCCAACCAATGGCAGAGGCGGAGCAAGCCCCTTTGCCAAAGGTCAAATATAAGTTAAAAGTCTACGGCCTCCAATGGAGGACATATCAGATATTAAGCTGATAGGAACAGGTACTACACTTTGATCTTAGCCGAAAGGCTGAGAAGCGATAAACTAGAATAAGGCATCAGCCATGTATATATACTAACTAGCACATCAAAGATATGCCTTTGGCGAGAAACACCCCTTCGTATCGTTGGATTTTTTCACGAGCAAGGTCAAGCACTTGAAAAATGATACAGTTGTGCCTTTCTACTTTATATAACCAACATTACTATATCCTCACTTTTCTTCGTTGAAGTGAAAAAAGATGTAAAACTTAAATTTAGCCCTTTTTTTAAAACTGCACCGCAAACATTTGCCAAAGGCCCTTGCTGGCTATTAATAGCTAAGAGCATGAATGGATCTTTGGCCATAGGGTGTTCTCACTCAGAAAATCAGGAAGTTTTACAAGGCAATGCCATTGCAAGAGGCATTTGAGTGGCATGTATTGATTATTGACATGAAATTGTCGAATGTGTTGTGCAAATATCTCCCGCATTTGCCAGATGCTGGCATAATCTGTAGACCGTTTTCCTAATTCTATAGTGACTTACCTTAACCAATTGCCAGACATAGTATATTTCATATTTACAATTACAGTTGTTTTACCACTCAAGGAAATCTTGTTTCTTTTTCATACTACACTGTTGGTATACGGATACATGAAAGAAACTATTACAGTTGTTTTAACATCCAAGAAAAAAACGTAATACACACATGTGTACTATTACAGTTGTTTTTTACAATCAAGAAAACCTTGTTTCTTTTTCATACTACACTGTGGGTGTACATATTCATGAAACACACTATTACAGTTGCTTTCACATACAGGAAAAACACTTAATGCACACGTATGTATATATGACTATTATTTTTTATTTTCAATATATGATAATTATTTCCTAAACCAGTATCAAGCCATGCAGTGTGTCATTGGATGGGGGTCTGCATTTCATTACTCCCCTAGAGGAGTGGGCTGTTCGTGGAGGTACTGCTACACCAGGCCAACCAATGGCAGAGGCGGAGCAAGCCCCTTTGCCAAAGGTCAAATATCAGTTAAAATTCTACGGCCTCCAATGGAGGACATATCAGATATTAAGCTGATAGGAACAGGTACTACACTTTGATCTTAGCCGAAAGGCTGAGAAGCGATAAACTAGAATAAGGCATCAGCCATGTATATATACTAACTAGCATATCAAAGATATGCCTTTGGCGAGAAACACCCCTTCGTATCGTTGGATTTTTTCACGAGCAAGGTCAAGCACTTGAAAAATGATACAGTTGTGCCTTTCTACTTTATATAACCAACATTACTATATCCTCACTTTTCTTCGTTGAAGTGAAAAAAGATGTAAAACTTAAATTTAGCCCTTTTTTTAAAAACTGCACCGCAAACATTTGCCAAAGGCCCTTGCTGGCTATTAATAGCTAAGAGCATGAATGGATCTTTGGCCATAGGGTGTTCTCACTCAGAAAATCAGGAAGTTTTACAAGGCAATGCCATTGCAAGAGGCATTTGAGTGGCATGTATTGATTATTGACATGAAATTGTCGAATGTGTTGTGCAAATATCTCCCGCATTTGCCAGATGCTGGCATAATCTGTAGACCGTTTTCCTATTTCCATAGTCACTTACCTTGACCAATTGCCAGACATAGTAGATTTCATATTTACAATTACAGTTGTTTTACCACTCAAGGAAATCTTGTTTCTTTTTCATACTACACTGTTGGTATACGGATACATGAAAGAAACTATTACAGTTGTTTTAACATCCAAGAAAAAAACGTAATACACACATGTGTACTATTACAGTTGTTTTTTACAATCAAGAGAACCTTGTTTCTTTTTCATACTACACTGTGGGTGTACATATTTATGAAACACACTATTACAGTTGCTTTTACATCCAGGAAAAACACTTAATGCACACGTATGTATATATGACTATTATTTTTTATTTTCAATATATAATAATTATTTCCTAAACCAGTATCAAGCCATGCAGTGTTAGGCAGTGCATCATTGGATGGGGGTCTGCATTTCATTACTCCCCTAGAGGAGTGGGCTATTCCTCGAGGTACTGCCACACCAGGCCAACCAATGGCAGAGGCGGAGCAAGCCCCTTTGCCAAAGGTCAAATATAAGTTAAAATTCTACCGCCTCCAATGGAGGACATATCAGATATTAAGCTGATAGGAACAGGTACTACACTTTGATCTTAGCCGAAAGGCTGAGAAGCGATAAACTAGAATAAGGCATCAGCCATGTATATATACTAACTAGCACATCAAAGATATGCCTTTGGCGAGAAACACCCCTTCGTATCGTTGGATTTTTTCACGAGCAAGGTCAAGCACTTGAAAAATAATACAGTTGTGCCTTTCTACTTTATATAACCAACATTACTATATCCTCACTTTTCTTCGTTGAAGTGAAAAAAGATGTAAAACTTAAATTTAGCCCTTTTTTAAAAACTGCACTGCAAACAATTGCCAAAGGCCGTTGCTGGCTATTAATAGCTCAGAGCATGAATGGGTCTTTGGCCATAGGGTGTTCTCACTCAGAAAATCAGGAAGTTTTACAAGGCAATGCCATTGCAAGAGGCATTTGAGTGGCATGTATTGATTATTGACATGAAATTGTCGAATGTGTTGTGCAAATATCTCCCGCATTTGCCAGATGCATGCATAATCTGTAGACCGTTTTCCTATTTCCATAGTGACTTACCTTGACCAATTGCCAGACATAGTATATTTCATATTTACAATTACAGTTGTTTTACCACTCAAGGAAATCTTGTTTCTTTTTCATACTACACTGTTGGTATACGGATACATGAAAGAAACTATTACAGTTGTTTTAACATCCAAGAAAAAAACGTAATACACACATGTGTACTATTACAGTTGTTTTTTACAATCAAGAAAACCTTGTTTCTTTTTCATACTACACCGTGGGTGTACATATTTATGAAACACACTATTACAGTTGCTTTTACATCCAGGAAAAACACTTAATGCACACGTATGTATATATGAATATTATTTTTTATTTTCAATATATAATAATTATTTCCTAAACCAGTATCAAGCCATGCAGTGTTAGGCAGTGCATCATTGGATGGGGGTCTGCATTTCATTACTCCCCTAGAGGAGTGGGCTGTTCCTCGAGGTACTGCCACACCAGGCCAACCAATGGCAGAGGCGGAGCAAGCCCCTTTGCCAAAGGTCAAATATAAGTTAAAATTCTACCGCCTCATATGGAGGACATATCAGATATTAAGCTGATAGGAACAGGTACTACACTTTGATCTTAGCCGAAAGGCTGAGAAGCGATAAACTAGAATAAGGCATCAACCATGTATATATATACTAACTAGCACATCAAAGATATGCCTTTGGCGAGAAAAACCCCTTCGTATCGTTGGATTTTTTCACGAGCAAGGTCAAGCACTTGAAAAATAATACAGTTGAGCCTTTCTACTTTATATAACCAACATTACTATATCCTCACTTTTCTTCGTTGAAGTGAAAAAAGATGTAAAACTTAAATTTAGCCCTTTTTTAAAACTGCACCGCAAACAATTGCCAAAGGCCGTTGCTGGCTATTAATAGCTCAGAGCATGAATGGATCTTTGGCCATAGGGTGTTCTCACTCAGAAAATCAGGAAGTTTTACAAGGCAATGCCATTGCAAGAGGCATTTGAGTGGCATGTATTGATTATTGACATGAAATTGTCGAATGTGTTGTGCAAATATCTCCCGCATTTGCCAGATGCTGGCATAATCTGTAGACCGTTTTCCTAATTCTATAGTGACTTACCTTAACCAATTGCCAGACATAGTATATTTCATATTTACAATTACAGTTGTTTTACCACTCAAGGAAATCTTGTTTCTTTTTCATACTACACTGTTGGTATACGGATACATGAAAGAAACTATTACAGTTGTTTTAACATCCAAGAAAAAAACGTAATACACACATGTGTACTATTACAGTTGTTTTTTACAATCAAGAAAACCTTGTTTCTTTTTCATACTACACTGTGGGTGTACATATTCATGAAACACACTATTACAGTTGCTTTCACATACAGGAAAAACACTTAATGCACACGTATGTATATATGACTATTATTTTTTATTTTCAATATATGATAATTATTTCCTAAACCAGTATCAAGCCATGCAGTGTATCATTGGATGGGGGTCTGCATTTCATTACTCCCCTAGAGGAGTGGGCTGTTCGTGGAGGTACTGCTACACCAGGCCAACCAATGGCAGAGGCGGAGCAAGCCCCTTTGCCAAAGGTCAAATATCAGTTAAAATTCTACGGCCTCCAATGGAGGACATATCAGATATTAAGCTGATAGGAACAGGTACTACACTTTGATCTTAGCCGAAAGGCTGAGAAGCGATAAACTAGAATAAGGCATCAGCCATGTATATATACTAACTAGCATATCAAAGATATGCCTTTGGCGAGAAACACCCCTTCGTATCGGTGGATTTTTTCACGAGCAAGGTCAAGCACTTGAAAAATGATACAGTTGTGCCTTTCTACTTTATATAACCAACATTACTATATCCTCACTTTTCTTCGTTGAAGTGAAAAAAGATGTAAAACTTAAATTTAGCCCTTTTTTTAAAACTGCACCGCAAACATTTGCCAAAGGCCGTTGCTGGCTATTAATAGCTAAGAGCATGAATGGATCTTTGGCCATAGGGTGTTCTCACTCAGAAAATCAGGAAGTTTTACAAGGCAATGCCATTGCAAGAGGCATTTGAGTGGCATGTATTGATTATTGACATGAAATTGTCGAATGTGTTGTGCAAATATCTCCCGCATTTGCCAGATGCTGGCATAATCTGTAGACCGTTTTCCTATTTCCATAGTGACTTACCTTGACCAATTGCCAGACATAGTAGATTTCATATTTACAATTACAGTTGTTTTACCACTCAAGGAAATCTTGTTTCTTTTTCATACTACACTGTTGGTATACGGATACATGAAAGAAACTATTACAGTTGTTTTAACATCCAAGAAAAAAACGTAATACACACATGTGTACTATTACAGTTGTTTTTTACAATCAAGAAAACCTTGTTTCTTTTTCATACTACACTGTGGGTGTACATATTTATGAAACACACTATTACAGTTGCTTTTACATCCAGGAAAAACACTTAATGCACACGTATGTATATATGACTATTATTTTTTATTTTCAATATATAATAATTATTTCCTAAACCAGTATCAAGCCATGCAGTGTTAGGCAGTGCATCATTGGATTGGGGTCTGCATTTCATTACTCCCCTAGAGGAGTGGGCTATTCCTCGAGGTACTGCCACACCAGGCCAACCAATGGCAGAGGCGGAGCAAGCCCCTTTGCCAAAGGTCAAATATAAGTTAAAATTCTACCGCCTCCAATGGAGGACATATCAGATATTAAGCTGATAGGAACAGGTACTACACTTTGATCTTAGCCGAAAGGCTGAGAAGCGATAAACTAGAATAAGGCATCAGCCATGTATATATACTAACTAGCACATCAAAGATATGCCTTTGGCGAGAAACACCCCTTCGTATCGTTGGATTTTTTCACGAGCAAGGTCAAGCACTTGAAAAATAATACAGTTGTGCCTTTCTACTTTATATAACCAACATTACTATATCCTCACTTTTCTTCGTTGAAGTGAAAAAAGATGTAAAACTTAAATTTAGCCCTTTTTTTAAAACTGCACTGCAAACAATTGCCAAAGGCCGTTGCTGGCTATTAATAGCTAAGAGCATGAATGGATCTTTGGCCATAGGGTGTTCTCACTCAGAAAATCAGGAAGTTTTACAAGGCAATGCCATTGCAAGAGGCATTTGAGTGGCATGTATTGATTATTGACATGAAATTGTCGAATGTGTTGTGCAAATATCTCCCGCATTTGCCAGATGCATGCATAATCTGTAGACCGTTTTCCTATTTCCATAGTGACTTACCTTGACCAATTGCCAGACATAGTATATTTCATATTTACAATTACAGTTGTTTTACCACTCAAGGAAATCTTGTTTCTTTTTCATACTACACTGTTGGTATACGGATACATGAAAGAAACTATTACAGTTGTTTTAACATCCAAGAAAAAAACGTAATACACACATGTGTACTATTACAGTTGTTTTTTACAATCAAGAAAACCTTGTTTCTTTTTCATACTACACTGTGGGTGTACATATTTATGAAACACACTATTACAGTTGCTTTTACATCCAGGAAAAACACTTAATGCACACGTATGTATATATGAATATTATTTTTTATTTTCAATATATAATAATTATTTCCTAAACCAGTATCAAGCCATGCAGTGTTAGGCAGTGCATCATTGGATGGGGGTCTGCATTTCATTACTCCCCTAGAGGAGTGGGCTGTTCCTCGAGGTACTGCCACACCAGGCCAACCAATGGCAGAGGCGGAGCAAGCCCCTTTGCCAAAGGTCAAATATAAGTTAAAATTCTACGGCCTCCAATGGAGGACATATCAGATATTAAGCTGATAGGAACAGGTACTGCACTTTGATCTTAGCCGAAAGGCTGAGAAGCGATAAACTAGAATAAGGCATCAGCCATGTATATATACTAACTAGCACATCAAAGATTTGCCTTTGGCGAGAAACACCCCTTCGTATCGTTGGACTTTTTCACGAGCAAGGTCAAGCACTTGAAAAATAATACAGTTGTGCCTTTCTACTTTATATAACCAACATTACTATATCCTCACTTTTCTTCGTTGAAGTGAAAAAAGATGTAAAACTTAAATTTAGCCCTTATTTTAAAACTGCACCGCAAACAATTGCCAAAGGAGGTTGCTGGCTATTAATAGCTAAGAGCATGAATGGATCTTTGGCCATAGGGTGTTCTCACTCAGAAAATCAGGAAGTTTTACAAGGCAATGCTATTGCAAGAGGCATTTGAGTGGCATGTATTGATTATTGACATGAAATTGTCGAATGTGTTGTGCAAATATCTCCCGCATTTGCCAGATGCTGGCATAATCTGTAGACCGTTTTCCTATTTCCATAGTGACTTACCTTGACCAATTGCCAGACATAGTATATTTCATATTTACAATTACAGTTGTTTTACCACTCAAGGAAATCTTGTTTCTTTTTCATACTACACTGTTGGTATACGGATACATGAAAGAAACTATTACAGTTGTTTTAACATCCAAGAAAAAAACGTAATACACACATGTGTACTATTACAGTTGTTTTTTACAATCAAGAGAACCTTGTTTCTTTTTCATACTACACTGTGGGTGTACATATTTATGAAACACACTATTACAGTTGCTTTTACATCCAGGAAAAACACTTAATGCACACGTATGTATATATGACTATTATTTTTTATTTTCAATATATAATAATTATTTCCTAAACCAGTATCAAGCCATGCAGTGTTAGGCAGTGCATCATTGGATGGGGGTCTGCATTTCATTACTCCCCTAGAGGAGTGGGCTATTCCTCGAGGTACTGCCACACCAGGCCAACCAATGGCAGAGGCGGAGCAAGCCCCTTTGCCAAAGGTCAAATATAAGTTAAAATTCTACCGCCTCCAATGGAGGACATATCAGATATTAAGCTGATAGGAACAGGTACTACACTTTGATCTTAGCCGAAAGGCTGAGAAGCGATAAACTAGAATAAGGCATCAGCCATGTATATATACTAACTAGCACATCAAAGATATGCCTTTGGCGAGAAACACCCCTTCGTATCGTTGGATTTTTTCACGAGCAAGGTCAAGCACTTGAAAAATAATACAGTTGTGCCTTTCTACTTTATATAACCAACATTACTATATCCTCACTTTTCTTCGTTGAAGTGAAAAAAGATGTAAAACTTAAATTTAGCCCTTTTTTAAAAACTGCACTGCAAACAATTGCCAAAGGCCGTTGCTGGCTATTAATAGCTCAGAGCATGAATGGGTCTTTGGCCATAGGGTGTTCTCACTCAGAAAATCAGGAAGTTTTACAAGGCAATGCCATTGCAAGAGGCATTTGAGTGGCATGTATTGATTATTGACATGAAATTGTCGAATGTGTTGTGCAAATATCTCCCGCATTTGCCAGATGCATGCATAATCTGTAGACCGTTTTCCTATTTCCATAGTGACTTACCTTGACCAATTGCCAGACATAGTATATTTCATATTTACAATTACAGTTGTTTTACCACTCAAGGAAATCTTGTTTCTTTTTCATACTACACTGTTGGTATACGGATACATGAAAGAAACTATTACAGTTGTTTTAACATCCAAGAAAAAAACGTAATACACACATGTGTACTATTACAGTTGTTTTTTACAATCAAGAAAACCTTGTTTCTTTTTCATACTACACCGTGGGTGTACATATTTATGAAACACACTATTACAGTTGCTTTTACATCCAGGAAAAACACTTAATGCACACGTATGTATATATGAATATTATTTTTTATTTTCAATATATAATAATTATTTCCTAAACCAGTATCAAGCCATGCAGTGTTAGGCAGTGCATCATTGGATGGGGGTCTGCATTTCATTACTCCCCTAGAGGAGTGGGCTGTTCCTCGAGGTACTGCCACACCAGGCCAACCAATGGCAGAGGCGGAGCAAGCCCCTTTGCCAAAGGTCAAATATAAGTTAAAATTCTACCGCCTCATATGGAGGACATATCAGATATTAAGCTGATAGGAACAGGTACTACACTTTGATCTTAGCCGAAAGGCTGAGAAGCGATAAACTAGAATAAGGCATCAACCATGTATATATATACTAACTAGCACATCAAAGATATGCCTTTGGCGAGAAAAACCCCTTCGTATCGTTGGATTTTTTCACGAGCAAGGTCAAGCACTTGAAAAATAATACAGTTGAGCCTTTCTACTTTATATAACCAACATTACTATATCCTCACTTTTCTTCGTTGAAGTGAAAAAAGATGTAAAACTTAAATTTAGCCCTTTTTTAAAACTGCACCGCAAACAATTGCCAAAGGCCGTTGCTGGCTATTAATAGCTCAGAGCATGAATGGATCTTTGGCCATAGGGTGTTCTCACTCAGAAAATCAGGAAGTTTTACAAGGCAATGCCATTGCAAGAGGCATTTGAGTGGCATGTATTGATTATTGACATGAAATTGTCGAATGTGTTGTGCAAATATCTCCCGCATTTGCCAGATGCTGGCATAATCTGTAGACCGTTTTCCTAATTCTATAGTGACTTACCTTAACCAATTGCCAGACATAGTATATTTCATATTTACAATTACAGTTGTTTTACCACTCAAGGAAATCTTGTTTCTTTTTCATACTACACTGTTGGTATACGGATACATGAAAGAAACTATTACAGTTGTTTTAACATCCAAGAAAAAAACGTAATACACACATGTGTACTATTACAGTTGTTTTTTACAATCAAGAAAACCTTGTTTCTTTTTCATACTACACTGTGGGTGTACATATTCATGAAACACACTATTACAGTTGCTTTCACATACAGGAAAAACACTTAATGCACACGTATGTATATATGACTATTATTTTTTATTTTCAATATATGATACTTATTTCCTAAACCAGTATCAAGCCATGCAGTGTATCATTGGATGGGGGTCTGCATTTCATTACTCCCCTAGAGGAGTGGGCTGTTCGTGGAGGTACTGCTACACCAGGCCAACCAATGGCAGAGGCGGAGCAAGCCCCTTTGCCAAAGGTCAAATATCAGTTAAAATTCTACGGCCTCCAATGGAGGACATATCAGATATTAAGCTGATAGGAACAGGTACTACACTTTGATCTTAGCCGAAAGGCTGAGAAGCGATAAACTAGAATAAGGCATCAGCCATGTATATATACTAACTAGCATATCAAAGATATGCCTTTGGCGAGAAACACCCCTTCGTATCGGTGGATTTTTTCACGAGCAAGGTCAAGCACTTGAAAAATGATACAGTTGTGCCTTTCTACTTTATATAACCAACATTACTATATCCTCACTTTTCTTCGTTGAAGTGAAAAAAGATGTAAAACTTAAATTTAGCCCTTTTTTTAAAACTGCACCGCAAACATTTGCCAAAGGCCGTTGCTGGCTATTAATAGCTAAGAGCATGAATGGATCTTTGGCCATAGGGTGTTCTCACTCAGAAAATCAGGAAGTTTTACAAGGCAATGCCATTGCAAGAGGCATTTGAGTGGCATGTATTGATTATTGACATGAAATTGTCGAATGTGTTGTGCAAATATCTCCCGCATTTGCCAGATGCTGGCATAATCTGTAGACCGTTTTCCTATTTCCATAGTGACTTACCTTGACCAATTGCCAGACATAGTAGATTTCATATTTACAATTACAGTTGTTTTACCACTCAAGGAAATCTTGTTTCTTTTTCATACTACACTGTTGGTATACGGATACATGAAAGAAACTATTACAGTTGTTTTAACATCCAAGAAAAAAACGTAATACACACATGTGTACTATTACAGTTGTTTTTTACAATCAAGAAAACCTTGTTTCTTTTTCATACTACACTGTGGGTGTACATATTTATGAAACACACTATTACAGTTGCTTTTACATCCAGGAAAAACACTTAATGCACACGTATGTATATATGACTATTATTTTTTATTTTCAATATATAATAATTATTTCCTAAACCAGTATCAAGCCATGCAGTGTTAGGCAGTGCATCATTGGATTGGGGTCTGCATTTCATTACTCCCCTAGAGGAGTGGGCTATTCCTCGAGGTACTGCCACACCAGGCCAACCAATGGCAGAGGCGGAGCAAGCCCCTTTGCCAAAGGTCAAATATAAGTTAAAATTCTACCGCCTCCAATGGAGGACATATCAGATATTAAGCTGATAGGAACAGGTACTACACTTTGATCTTAGCCGAAAGGCTGAGAAGCGATAAACTAGAATAAGGCATCAGCCATGTATATATACTAACTAGCACATCAAAGATATGCCTTTGGCGAGAAACACCCCTTCGTATCGTTGGATTTTTTCACGAGCAAGGTCAAGCACTTGAAAAATAATACAGTTGTGCCTTTCTACTTTATATAACCAACATTACTATATCCTCACTTTTCTTCGTTGAAGTGAAAAAAGATGTAAAACTTAAATTTAGCCCTTTTTTTAAAACTGCACTGCAAACAATTGCCAAAGGCCGTTGCTGGCTATTAATAGCTAAGAGCATGAATGGATCTTTGGCCATAGGGTGTTCTCACTCAGAAAATCAGGAAGTTTTACAAGGCAATGCCATTGCAAGAGGCATTTGAGTGGCATGTATTGATTATTGACATGAAATTGTCGAATGTGTTGTGCAAATATCTCCCGCATTTGCCAGATGCATGCATAATCTGTAGACCGTTTTCCTATTTCCATAGTGACTTACCTTGACCAATTGCCAGACATAGTATATTTCATATTTACAATTACAGTTGTTTTACCACTCAAGGAAATCTTGTTTCTTTTTCATACTACACTGTTGGTATACGGATACATGAAAGAAACTATTACAGTTGTTTTAACATCCAAGAAAAAAACGTAATACACACATGTGTACTATTACAGTTGTTTTTTACAATCAAGAAAACCTTGTTTCTTTTTCATACTACACTGTGGGTGTACATATTTATGAAACACACTATTACAGTTGCTTTTACATCCAGGAAAAACACTTAATGCACACGTATGTATATATGAATATTATTTTTTATTTTCAATATATAATAATTATTTCCTAAACCAGTATCAAGCCATGCAGTGTTAGGCAGTGCATCATTGGATGGGGGTCTGCATTTCATTACTCCCCTAGAGGAGTGGGCTGTTCCTCGAGGTACTGCCACACCAGGCCAACCAATGGCAGAGGCGGAGCAAGCCCCTTTGCCAAAGGTCAAATATAAGTTAAAATTCTACGGCCTCCAATGGAGGACATATCAGATATTAAGCTGATAGGAACAGGTACTGCACTTTGATCTTAGCCGAAAGGCTGAGAAGCGATAAACTAGAATAAGGCATCAGCCATGTATATATACTAACTAGCACATCAAAGATTTGCCTTTGGCGAGAAACACCCCTTCGTATCGTTGGACTTTTTCACGAGCAAGGTCAAGCACTTGAAAAATAATACAGTTGTGCCTTTCTACTTTATATAACCAACATTACTATATCCTCACTTTTCTTCGTTGAAGTGAAAAAAGATGTAAAACTTAAATTTAGCCCTTATTTTAAAACTGCACCGCAAACAATTGCCAAAGGAGGTTGCTGGCTATTAATAGCTAAGAGCATGAATGGATCTTTGGCCATAGGGTGTTCTCACTCAGAAAATCAGGAAGTTTTACAAGGCAATGCTATTGCAAGAGGCATTTGAGTGGCATGTATTGATTATTGACATGAAATTGTCGAATGTGTTGTGCAAATATCTCCCGCATTTGCCAGATGCTGGCATAATCTGTAGACCGTTTTCCTATTTCCATAGTGACTTACCTTGACCAATTGCCAGACATAGTATATTTCATATTTACAATTACAGTTGTTTTACCACTCAAGGAAATCTTGTTTCTTTTTCATACTACACTGTTGGTATACGGATACATGACAGAAACTATTACAGTTGTTTTAACATCCAAGAAAAAAACGTAATACACACATGTGTACTATTACAGTTGTTTTTTACAATCAAGAAAACCTTGTTTCTTTTTCATACTACACTGTGGGTGTACATATTTATGAAACACACTATTACAGTTGCTTTTACATCCAGGAAAAACACTTAATGCACACGTATGTATATATGATTGTACCACAGTTGCTTGCCTTCCACCAATCAGAGGCCTCGAAAAGTGTAGGGTTATAGGACATAACCCACACTTTTCAAGCCTTTGTTCCCTAAGCTGCCTAAAACCAAAAGTGTTACCCTAGGGTATACTTTTCTCGGCCTGTGATTGGTGGAAGGCAGTCAACTGTGGTACAGCCACATAGACTCCTCGTTAGCTGTGGTGTATGGGATACCCTTGGGGTTACTCGGCTCCGCCTCGTAACACCTTGGGTATATCCCATACACCACAGCTTCCCTGGGGTCTATCTATCACATATTATTTTTTATTTTCAATATATAATAATTATTTCCTAAACCAGTATCAAGCCATGCAGTGTTAGGCAGTGCATCATTGGATGGGGGTCTGCATTTCATTACTCCCCTAGAGGAGTGGGCTGTTCCTCGAGGTACTGCCACACCAGGCCAACCAATGGCAGAGGCGGAGCAAGCCCCTTTGCCAAAGGTCAAATATAAGTTAAAATTCTACGGCCTCCAATGGAGGACATATCAGATATTAAGCTGATAGGAACAGGTACTACACTTTGATCTTAGCCGAAAGGCTGAGAAGCGATAAACTAGAATAAGGCATCAGCCATGTATATATACTAACTAGCACATCAAAGATATTCCTTTGGCGAGAAACACCCCTTCGTATCGTTGGATTTTTTCACGAGCAAGGTCAAGCACTTGAAAATGATACAGTTGTGCCCTTCTACTTTATATAACTATACTATATCCTCACTTTTCTTCGTTGAAGTGAAAAAAGATGTAAAACTTAAATTTAGCCCTTTTTTTAAACTGCACCGCAAACATTTGCCAAAGGCCCTTGCTGGCTATTAATAGCTCAGAGCATGAATGGATCTTTGGCCATAGGGTGTTCTCACTCAGAAAATCAGGTAGTTTTACAAGGCAATGCCATTGCAAGAGGCATTTGAGTGGCATGTATTGATTATTGACATGAAATTGTCGAATGTGTTGTGCAAATATCTCCTGCATTTGCAATATGCTGGCATGAATAAAACATGGGCCCAAATAGTGTCTTAGGGTATACTCTACTCATATCCAAGACCTCACAACCACCCACCTCCACATTAAAAGTTTATTGCTGTTTTAATTCATGTTTTGCCATGTATCTGGGGGCGGCCATTTTGAACCTAGCTCATGACAGAATAGTTGCACAACCTCTGCAGTAGCCAGCATCTGCATATACAAGGCTAGGAGTGTGCCCAAATGCATTGTGTCCTGTTTCTTCTAGTAGTAGGAATTTGACAAAGATCATATGACATATTTATTGAGTTTACAAGGACACACTAGATTGTGTAAGTTTAAGATGTAAGAGTAAAATACTTACCCTTCCTATCGCTCTAGACCACAGTCAGATAGTACACTGATTGTAAATTATTGTTTGTTTGTACTGATTTACATTGTAGTTGTTAAAAGGCAGGATATAGTAGGTAGGGTAGATTACAACAATTGCAAGCACTTCCCAGAGTTGAAAACACCCTGGGGACTTCAGGTGCTCAGGAAACAGCCATCTCAACACAATTATGTTGATTGCTATCACCATTGCAGGAAGTAAATCTGGGGAACTACTAATCAATCAGTCATGTATACAATTGACCTGGCTAGTACTGTCAATCTAAGGAACACTTTCCCTGATGGTTTTGATGGTATTTTTATCCCTCTCCCTTTCTTAGCCATTTTATTGTACCCTTTAAAGAGAAATTGTCTTTCAACAATTTGATGTAACAGATATTGCCTCCTTTTTTGAGCACTTCTGGACCCTTTTCTTTTCTCATTTGTTGAACATGGCTCTGTGTGGAATCAAAATTGAATATTGTAGGCACTGCACCAGGTTTCGGGTGTTTAAACCTCCTAAATCCAAGTTTTGTTTGTAGTTCAGCCTCAAAACAAGATTCCTCAAAGTGTTCATGACAAACACTTTGGGCTCCACTTAAATGATTAGTTTTTCATAGTCCATTCTGTCCCAATGTTGAATAGCCATCTTGTTGCTAAATCCTACTTTTCTGGGTTAATCTTTGGGCTTGAAATGGAGAAAAAGGAAACTCCCTTTCCTTTTCCCATGTCGGATCTGTTGTAGCATCCAATAAACAGCACAAATCACCATTTTCACAACATAGTTGTCATGGTTTCATGTGTGATGCTGGGTGCTGCACATACAGGAAGTGCAACTATTCTGGCCTGGACTGCCTGTCAGATGTAGAGTAGCAGTGCATTGTGGGATACAATGGCTCCTATGGTCTTGAGCTTAATGGCTGGTTGGGGGTTGGCAATTAAGTGCAATTTCACAGGTAAGGAAGCCAAACAGTATTCAGGTGAACAGGGACTGTAAAGTATACATACTAAAGTATGTTCTAAGCATATATTAGCCTGAAGGTGTAATTGTCCTTTAATATAGTTCTCTTTTCAAACGGCAACATTGGCATAAGTACCCGTGGCGTAATGGATAGAGCGCTTGCCTATCAGACATGGGATCGCGGGATCGATTCCGTCTGCCCGCGACTAGTTTCATCTTTTCCATCTGTCCAGCGCTTCGTGAGGTACTTAGAAATGATACCTACTTTTACTAACTGTGGCATTATTTTTATTTTACTTTACTTTACTAAAATAAATTGTTGGTCAAATCCGCTGATCCCAGAGAGAATGTCTGCATGAATTGCCGTTCGCTATAAGGGCCGATGAATTAATGTTGGGCCTTGACTAAAAACGATCTTTTATCTTTGAGTTATAACAGGGACAATTTATTCAAAAATAAATTGACCTCTCTGGTTATAATAAACATTTCCACAGTTGTGAAGTTGGGAATTTCTTCGAGAAAATCTATAGTTTAATGGATGTAAGTAATGCCTAGCCTTCATATAAAAATTGAGCTCTGTGAAGTTTAAAGGGTTTAAGTATTAATTTATATATGTTGATGAAGGAAATGTTCCATTAAGTTCCCTATGACGTTGGTGTTGTCACTTGCATGCACACTTGCTGCACATGACTATTACTTTATGCAACTCCCAGCCATTTACCTTCTATCTGCCCTTTCACACGTCCCTACTTGCTGATCAGTGCCCTATCCATGTACCTACCACCTGTACTTTGGGCTTGGATCCGTGCGCCCGCCACTCACTTTTTGGGCGCACGGATCCTTCTACTCCTCCTGCGGCCTTTAGCGCCTTGCCGCAACACTTGTCTTCCCCCTTCTCTGTAATTATACTGTCCTCCCAGTACCTCTTTCAACGGGGCCCTATCTGGTTAGTATATATACAGGGCTGATGCCTTATTCTAGTTTGTCGCTTCTCAGCCTTTAGGCTAAGATCAAAGTGTAGTACCTGTTCCTATCAGCTTAATATCTGATATGTCCTCCATTGGATGCCGTAGATTTTTAACTGATATTTGACCTTTGGCGAAGGGGTTTGCTCCGCCTCTGCCATTGGTTGGCCTGGTGTGGCAGTGCCTTGAGGAACAGCCCACTCCTCTAGGGGAGTAATGAAAAGCAGACAATCCCCCAAACCCCCATCCAATGATGCACTGCCTAACACTGCATGGCTTGATACTGGTTTAGGAAATAATTACTGTAGAACACGAAATTTCCGCGTGTGTTTATATTTAGCGTACATTGCGTCTGGTGCCGCTTCGCTATATATAAAAACGCTGTACTTTTGTCTTTTTTTAGCCACTGGTGGCGCTGACGTCAATTTTCGTTTTAGTGGTGGCCGCTAGATAGCGCCACTAGTAAATCTAATAGAAGATACGTAGCCCTGCTGAAACCCCTTTTCAAAATCTGTTTCTGGGCTTGTGGACTAGCTCATGATTCCATTGAATTAATAAACATTCCACTTTAAACCCAAAAAACAACAACAAATGACACCTTTAGCATGCCTCTAGCACAGGCATTTGACACACTTTCAGGAGACGCCATTTTCGTGGTGACCGCTAGATAGCGCCACTATTACAAACATGAAGCATACGTAGCCCTTCTTGAACCATTCTTTTTTGTGTGTTTTCTGGCCTTAGGAAGCAAAAGACATGTTAAAAAAGCAAAGGAAATCATTGTGATTTGATTTAATTGTTTATTTTCCAAAAATTACACATAATACAACCTGATATGGCCCCTTTGTTGTGCCACCACGGATAGGGTTCATAGCCCCATTTCCTTTGTTTAACTTCCTTTGTTTAACCCTTTGTAAAAACGGGCGCCCCCTTTTGAGAGAATGCTCAATCAAACTGCTGCTGAGCAAGCATTCTCTGCTCAAATTAGTTCGTCTCTTTTGCGACAGATGGCGCTGTCAGCGGAGGCGGCTATGGTAAAGAGACGCTTATATAAAGATACGCTATGATGCAAAACTTCACTTTTCCAGCCGCTTACGCGCCTACGTTTGAACATCGCGTCTAAGATATTAAATGTAACGAGCGCCAGTTTCTAAAGAAAATAGTAGTAAAGAAATAAAAGATAAAATGCTCTTTAATGAGAATTGCAATTATCGTTCTCACAGTAAGGAATCACAAACAAAACAGTGAACACGACGTCTGCTATGGGGCGCCGTTTGTAACATCACAAATTCTGTTGACAGAATTGTATTCTGTCTAACAGAATTGTATTCTGTCTAACAGAATTGTATTCTGTCTAACAGAATTGTATTCTATCTGACAGAAGTGTATTCTGTCTGACAGAATTGTATTCTGTCGACAGATTACAATTCTGTCCGACAGAATACACTTCTGTCAGACAGAAAACAATTCTGTTAGACAGAATTGTATTCTGTAGGACAGAATTGTATTCTGTCGACAGAATACAATTCTGTCGTAGTATCTTCCACTGATTATAGATGGCGTTATTTTCTTGATATAGACTGGTTAGAAGCAATCCGATGTGGCGTGAATTTTCGGAACCCATGAGACTATGGGGCGCCGTTTGTAACATCACAAATTCTGTTGACAGAATTGTATTTTGTCTGACAGAAGTGTATTCTGTCGGACAGAATTGTATTCTGTCTGACAGAAGTGTATTCTGTCGACAGAATAGAATTCTGTCGTAGTATCTTCCACTGATAATAGATGGCGTTATTTTCTTGATATAGACTAGATGCAACACTTTGAAAATGAGTCAATTATTAAATACAAATGATAGAAAATTGTTAATTAAGGTGGCCAAATTTGTTTATTTTGGCATGAAGAAATACACATCTCTTCCAGATGTTGTGAGTGAAGAAATTGATAATGTTGATTTAAACTGTCTATATGACTAATATTATGACAGTAATCGGATAAATCATTGTATAATGTTGATACACATAACTTTTATGGGCGTATATTGTATATATGTATCTATATTATAAGAGAGGAGGCCCAATCCTTTGCAACGCATGATCTCCGTTGCCGCGCCTGTTTGCCTAATTCTGAGTTGGCAGTTTGGTGGACGAGTGTATCTAGATGGTTCTTAACGTAAACTAATTTCAGAAAGATTTGCAAAAATGTGCTTTTGATGCTAATTTCTCATCCTCACTTGAGGGCCTGGTTTGGTATGACCACCCGGCGTTAGATGGTACTACCGATATCAAACCTCTGCTTCCACAGTGGGGTTGCACTGCATGGACTTTGTTGGTTGTTCGGTTGCTGAAGTACGCACACAGTAGTAGTGGTCTGCCCGAATGTTCAAAAGAAACTCAAGGCATGTACCGAAAGGGTTTAGACAGCATAGAGACCCTGGACAATGCCTGCATGGGCAGTTAAAGCGTTTGAACACATCCCTTGGGGGTAATGCACAAACAAAGGTAGTGCGCTTAGACAAAGAGTATTGACACAACAGACAATTCAGCGAACTACGGCGGCACATGGATAACAATTTGAGCGTACGAAAAATCCTAATTTTCTGTAGTTCCAAAAAATGTTTTCCAGACAGCCAGCCAGTAAAACGTACATAAGTTACATACTGATGGAACTTAATGTCTAAATACATAGAAGTACCCCATGCCCATACCGCACTTTGGACATGCATGGAGTGCGTACATGTATCTATTATGAAGTCAAAACAGTTTGCATCTTTTGGAATATTTCTTCCTTCAACAATTATTGAGATAGTTTTTCCTTAACAATCTTAACAGAGTCGCGCGATTCTTTTTTTTTTTTTTTGGGGGGGGGGGGAGATATCTACATAAAAGGATCATTTGAAAACAATTTGTGGGTAGAATGAATATATATATATATATATATATATATATATATATATATATATATATATATATATATATATATATATATATATATATATATATATATATATATATATATATAAATATGTATATATATATATATATATATATATATATATATATATATATATATATATATATATATATATATATATACATATAAATATATATATATATATATATATATATATATATATATATATATATATATATATATATATATATATATATGTATATATATATATAATGTATATACATACATACATATATATATATATATATATATATATATATATATATATATATATATATATATATATATATATATATATATATATATATATATATATATATATATACATGTTATAAGAAAGGACGCCATTATAAGAAAGTTCATGGTTTCCGATCGCAGGACGGGTACTTTTCTAGTATATGTATATTTTTACAATTATGACTACAATGTAGATGTATATATATGTTGATTATTCTAATGAAATTATTGTATTTCCTCTATGTACCGCAAAATGCGGTTAGAGAGTAATATAAAGTTCGTATTCGTATTCGTATTCGTAGACTGGTTAGAAGCAATACGATGTGGCATGAATATTCGGAACCCATGAGACTGAGTTACCTTTGATAATGCACAGGCGCGAAAGTTCCGGCTTCTCACGCGTACAAAATAGAATTTGTTTCCCATGGAAATGGGTTACTCCACAAATAATTTGCATCTTGTAGCATGTAATCTTCTGAACCAACACGAATAAAAAGACTTTATGACATGGAAATATGTATACTCTTTGTGATGTAAATGGAATGATTTGGACACGAATGTTGATCACAATTCAGGCACCGTAAATCGCGCAAGTTTGAGGCACAGGTTCCGATCGTAGGTTCAGTTTCATAAAACGGAATACTGACAACAAGTTGTAAGTGGTATGTTATCTGTATACATATAGGCTATCGGCCAGGGACCCAAATTATGGATTTTAATTACCCCCCCATGTATATGGAATTTTTTACTTTAGATGGATAGGGGAGTATATGGGGCCTACCAAAATGCCGTGCCCCCACTTTGGGACATGGTCAGATTTCCATTAGGCCTGGTCAAACTGACCACCCACAAATCAGGTAATCGGCCACCTGAAGCACACATATATTGAGGAATAATGCGATGGGGGGTAAAGAAACTGACCATAAAAATGCTCAAGGTTCATTGATTACCACAAGTTTGGTATCAAAATGTTGGTCTGGAGGAGACGTATCCTTTAAAATACTAAACACATAACAAACTCTATTTCATGATGTAATAGAGGTCATTCAAGGTCAAAATGGCTGCCAAATCAAGAATCTGGGATATTCCCATAATCTATAGTTTCGGCTTATAAACTTCTCAGTTTTTTTGAAGGGATGTATTTCATTTCTGTAGCCACTTTTTCAGAAGGAATGCTTTTTAGTGGAGTTGTTCAACATTTTAGAAAGTTCATTAATTAGAATGTCAAGTCTAATTTCGAGATTTAAGGCACAAAGTAGGGTACCAGGCCCACCTAGTGACCCCAAAAAGTGCCGAAAATGGTAAAAAATTGAAAACCAAAATGCCTGTATCTAAGGTTTTACAAGTCGGAAGGGAGCAGATAATGCACTAAAATATCAGGTTCAATTTTCTCTTCAATCTGGAAGATTATGGTAAAAAATCCTGAAAGTAAGGGGTCATTGAAGGTCAAATAAAGGTCAAAAAGTCAATTTTTCTCTAAAAAATTCAAATTTTGATGAAGATATTTTGACAAAGTAGTTGTGTTTTGTTTGGGATTTAATTACTCTCCCCATGTAGATGGAATTTTATACCTGAAATGGATAGGGGAGTGCCTGGGGCTTTCAAAAATGACGCGCCCCCACTTTGGGACATGGTCAGATTTGCATTAGGCCTGGTCAAACTGACCACCCACAAATCAGGGAATCGGCCACCTAAAGCACACATGTATTGAGGAATGATGGTATGGGGGGTAAAGGAATTGACTATGAGATTGCTCACAGTTCATTAAATGCCACAACTTTGGTATCAGAATATTGGTCTGGAAGAGACTTATCTTTTAAAATACTAAACACATGACTTACTCTATTCCATGATGTAATAAAGGTCATTCAAGGTCAAAATGGTTGCCAAATCAAGAATCTGCTATTTTCCCATAATCTCTAGTTTCCTTTTATGAACTTCTCAGTTTTTTTGAAGGGATGTATTTCTTTTTTGTGGCCACTTTTTCTGAGGGAATGCTTTCTAGTGGAGTTGTTAAACATTTTAGAAAGTTCATTGATTGAAATTTTAAGGTACAATTTAGAGTACCAGGCCCACCTAGAGATCCCAAAAAGTGCCTAAAATGGTACAAATTTGAAAACCAAAATGACTGATTCTTTAGTTCCACAAGTCGTAATGGAGCAGATGATGCACCAACATATCAGGTTTAATTTTCTCTTTAATCTGGAAGATGATGGTAAAAAACAGTATAATTAAGCTGTCATTGAAGGTCAAATAAAGGTCAAATAGAGGCCAAAATGTCAGATTTTCTCTAAAAATTCAAATCTTGATGAGGGATTTTGATAAAGTAGTTTTGTTTTATTATTATATAATGTCCAAAACAGGTTACCACAATAACTGAAAGATATATTACCTGAAATATGGTCCACCCTTTTATTTTGGACCATATATATACCATATATTAAGTCAATATGGAGGTGTGGAATATGGCATTTAGCAAATCCATGCTTATAATAAGTGTTTAAAGACGGTTGGTGAGGGAGTGCTAGTATGGCACCACTGTTTAGGTCATAGAAGTTGTGAAAACAAAACATCATAGGCATTGTTTGGTATCAAAATGTTTGCTGTAAGACAATCTTTTCATTTCATTCAATCAACCGATGGTAGGGTATAGTGTTGTGATATTAGAGGTCATTCAAGGTCAAACTAACCCCAATTTCATGATTTAAGGTATATCATCTTTGAATTGTCCATTTAGCAGCTTATTAAATATTTCTGGAATACATCTTTTATCCTGGAAATAGTTTTAGTTGAGAAATATCTTTATAAAGGATTCTCAGACATTTTGAGTCATTTCAAAACAAAGTCTGGGCCAATTCTGAATATTCAGGGACCAAAATGACAAAATGACTGATTATGGGTGCACCCAGATATTTAAGTGAAGCAGCAGAAACTTGACATAGCAGAGTTGTATCTTATGGTATGTCAGCTTTAAAGCTTTTGAACTTGCCTATTGTGTTTGTCATGTAAGATGTTAAAGAGATTTGAGGAAAAAAGAAGGTAAAATATAGGTCAAAACATCCTTTTTCTCTAGGAAATTCAAATTTTGATGAAGAGATTTTGATGGAAGGTGTGTTTTGTCATCACTTAATTTCCTGACCAAGTTACCACAATAATTGGCTAACAAAATACCTTAGATATGTTTACTAAACATTTTTTGAAGTGATGTATTTTTTTCTAGCCACTTTTTCTGAAGGAATGTCTTTTATTGGAGTTGTTGAACATTTTAGAAAGCTCATTGACTTGAATTTCAAGTTCTATTTTAAGGTTTAAGGTACAAAAAAGGGTACCAAGTCCACCTGGCGACCCCAAAAAGTACCTTAAATGTTACAAATCTGAAAACTAAAATGACTCTTTTAAGTTTCACTGGTTTGGTTTGAGTAAATGATGCATCAAAATATTAGGTTTAATTTTCTGTTCAATCTGGAAGATGATGGAAAAATGATATTAATAATATAATTTAGAGTCAAAATGCCTTTAATCATAAAAGAGGAGGTAGTTTGACCTTGAATGACCTCTAATATGACAACAGAACACCCTACCTTAGGTTGGTTGCATACAATGGGAAGATTGTCTTACAACAAGTAATTTGATACCAAACAATGCTTATATTGTTTGGTGCTCACACTTTTGATGACCTAAACAGTTGTCACATACTAGCACTTTCTCACAAACTCTCCTTATTAGAAACCTGAAATTGCCAAACGTCTTATTCCACACCTCCACATTGACTTAAAACTACCTAATTTTCATAAGTAAATGGTTCAAAATATATTCTCAGATCCTATCTTGGGGTAATTTATCTGTCATTTATTGTGATAACTTGAATTGGAAATTGTAAAATGTCATAACACAACTACTTCATCAAAACTCTCTTTATCAAAGTATGAATTTTCAAATAAAATTGACATTTTGACCTTAATTTGACCTTCAATGACCCGTTAATTTTAGTATCACTTTTCCATCATCTTCCAGTTAGAAGAGCAAATTATACTTGATATTTTGGTGCATCATCTGCTCCCTTCCAACCTGTAAAACGTAAGATACAGTCATTTTGGTGTACAGATTTGTACCATTTTAGGCACTTGTTGGAGTCGCCAGGTGGACTAAGTACCCTATTTGGTACCTTAAAGCTTGACATGGAACTTTTGGTCAATGAGCTTTCTAAAATGTTCAACAACGCCACTTAAAGACAATAGGCAAGTTTAAAACCCTGTTCTCCTCATTGAAAATGAAAGCTGACATACAATAAGATATAACTCTATTATTTCAACATTCTGTTGCTTCACTTAGATATTTGGGTGCACCCATATTCAGGCATGTGGCCATTTTGGTCCGTAAATATTCAAGATTGGCCCAGACCTTGTCTTGACGTGACTAAAAAAGTGTCTGAGGATCCTTTATAAAGATATTTCTCACCTGAGATTAATTCCAGGATAAGAAAATGTATTCCAGGAGAATTCAATAAGCTGCTAAATGGACAATTCAGAGACAAAATACCTTAAAGCATGAAATTGGGGTTAGTTTGACCTTGAATGACCTCTAATATTAGAGCAATATACTTTACCCTAGATTGGTTAAATTGAATAAAAAAGAAATGTCCTACAACAAGCATTTTGATACCAAACAATGCCTATGATGTTTGGTTTTCACAACTTCTATGACCTAAACAGTGGTGCCATACTGGCACTTCCTCACCAACCGTCTGTAAGCACTTATTATAAGCATGGAATTGCTATATGCCATAATCCACGCCTCCATATTGACTTAAAACTACTTCATTTTTACCGATATATGGTCAAAAATATAAAAGTGGACCATACTTCAGGTAATATATCTGTCAGTTATTGTGGTAACTTGGTTTGGACCTTATACTATGACAATTTGTAACTGCTTTATCAAAAACTCGTCATCAAAATTTGAATTTTTAGAGAAAATCTGACATTTTGACCTTTATTTGACCTTCAATGACCGCTTAATTTTAGGGTTTTTTACCATTGTCTTCCAGATTGAAGAGAAAATTAAACCTGATACTTTGGTGCATCATCTGTTTCAGTCCGACTTGTAGAAATAAAGAAACAGTCATTTTGGTTTTCAAATTTGTACCATTTTAGGCACTTTTTGGAGTCTCTAGGTGGGCCTGTTACTCTACTTTGTGCCTTAAATCTCAAAACTAGATTTAACATTCTAAACAATGAACTCTCTAAAATGTTTAACAACTCCACTAGAAAGCATTCCCTCAGAAAAAGTGGCCACATAAAAGAACTACATCCCTTCAAAAAAAACTGCGAAGTTCATAAAAGGAAACTAGAGATTATGGGAAAATAGCAGATTCTTGATTTGGCAGCCATTTTGACCTTGAATGACCTTTATTACATCATGGAATAGAGTTTGTCACGTGTTTAGTATTTTAAAAGATAAGTTTCTTCCAGACCAATATTCTGATACCGAAGTTGTGGCATTTAATGAACTGTGAGCAATCTTATGGTCAATTCCTTTACCCCCCATACCATCATTCCTCAATATATGTGTGCTTTAGGTGGCCGATTCCCTGATTTGTGGGTAGTCAGTTTGATCAGGCCTAACGCAAATCTGACCATGTCCCAAAGTGGGGGCACATCATTTTTGTAAGCCCGAGACACTCCCCTATCCATCTGAGGTATAAAATTCCATCTACATGGGGGGAGTAATTAAATCCCAAACAAAACACAACTACTTTATCAAAATATCTTCATCAAAATTTGAATTTTTTAGAGAAAAATTGACATTTTGACCTTTATTTGACCTTCAATGACCCCTTAATTTTAGGATTTTTTACCATCATCTTCCAGATTGAAGAGAAAATTGAACCTGATATTTTGGTGCATCAACTGCTCCCTTCCAACTTGTAAAACTTAAGATACAGGCATTTTGGTTTTCAATTTTTTACCATTTTCGGCATTTTTGAGGGTCACTAGGTGGGCCTGGTACCCTACTTTGTGCCTTAAATCTCAAAATTAGACTTAACATTCTAATCAATGAACTTTCTAAAATGTTGAACAACTCCACTAAAAAGCATTCCTTCTGAAAAAGTGGCTACAGAAATGAAATACATCCCTTCAAAAAAACTGAGAAGTTTATAAACCGAAACTATAGATTATGGGAAAATCCCAGATTCTTGATTTGGCAGCCATTTTGACCTTGAATGACCTCTATTACATCATGGAATAGAGTTTGTTATGTGTTTAGTATTTTAAAGGATACGTCTCCTCCAGACCAACATTTTGATACCAAACTTGTGGTATTCAATGAACTGTGAGCATTTTTATGGTCAATTTCTTTACCCCCACCCCATTATTCCTCAATATATGTGTGCTTCAGGTGGCCGATTCCCTGATTTGTGGGTGGTCAGTTTGACCAGGCCTAGCGCAAATCTGACCATGTCCCAAAGTGGGGGCACGGCATTTTGGTAGGCCCCATATACTCCCCTATCCACCTAAAGTAAAAAATTCCATCTACATGGGGGGGTAATTAAACTCGCCAAATAAGGCTCTTTTAAGATTTGGCCGATAGCCTAATAGTATACACAGATAACATATTACTCCACCGGATTGCTTTTAACCAGTCTACATCTGAATATAACGCCATCTATAATCGGTGGATGATACTACGACAGAATTGTATTCTGTCGACAGAATACAATTCTGTTGGACAGAATTGTATTCTGTTGGACAGAATACAATTCTGTTGGACAGAATATAATTCTGTTGACAGAATACAATTCTGTCCAACAGAGTTGTATTCTGTCCAACAGAATTCGTTTTCTGTTGGACAGAATGTAATTCTGTCGACAGAATATAATTCTGTCAGACAGAATTGTATTCTGTCCAAAAGAATTGTATTCTGTCAACAGAATTCGTGATGTTACAAACCAGTGCAAACGGCGCCCCATAGTGTGCATGGTTGACCGGGTGTTTATTATCTACTCGCAGATATGAACTTTTTTCCGTTGTCTTGGCCACTAAGTTTTGATTTGAATGCACGCGCTGCTTTTCGTCTTAGGCACGACTAAGAACATAAGAATGTCGTTGATAAAATGAGGCAATCCGTTATAAAGTTTTTTCTTCTTTGTCCCTCTCTACATCTCACCGTGACGTAGGGCGCGTGCTGAGTGGGGAACTGGACGCAAATGTTCATGCAGCGCGTAGCGCCCCCAAAAGTGAAACGGCAGCAGATGTAACTAATTGAACCTCAGAATAGCAAGTTCATAACACTAGGAAAATTGGATTGCGAAACTGGCGATGCCATAAAGTTAACGACATGTAAAGGCGTATTGATATAATCATTATTTTTTATCTATTTGAAAAGGCATAAGATTAAAAGATCAAATACAATTTTTCAGCTATTTTGGCGCACCTTATTGGGTTCTAACGACATTCGGGTGATGGCGAGCCGTCTGGCAGTAGTTAGACAACAGGCGCCATATTTGATTTGGTTATTTACCAAAGGTGACGAAGGTAGGTCATAATCAGTTTCGGGCCGTATGTAAATGTGTGGGGTCATTGATAAAAGTGGCTTAGTGGTACATGTACCTAACAAAGATCTACTACGGTTGTCAGTCACGTAAATGACAAGAATGACTCGGAATACTAGGAACGATCCCAAATAGAGTTACGGGATTTAATCAATATGGTTCTCTTTTCACTCCATTACACAATAGAAGGAATGGCCTGATTGATAGCCCAGTCAGGATAGCCCAGTCGACTCCCGATCCTAGGGTCGCGGGTTCGATTCCATCTCTCGATCGTTTTTACTTAACTTTGCTAAAATGAATTGTTGGTCAAAACCGTTGATCCCAGAAAAGACGTCTGCCTGAATTGCCGTTCGCTATAAGGGCCGATGACTTTATGTTGGGCTTAGACTAAAAACAATCTTTTATCTTTGATTTATTATAATAAACATTTCCACAGTTGTAAAGTTAGGAATTTCTTCGAGAAAATATATAGTTTAATGGATGCAAGTAATGCCTAGCCTTCATATAAAAATTGAGATCTGTGAAGTTTAATGGGTGTAAGTATTAATTTATATCTGTTGATGAAGGACACTAATCAATGCATGCACACTTGCTGCACATGACTTTACCTTAGATCACCAAACACAAGTGGATTCGAAACCAGCCGGTCAACATGAACATGCAAGCCTCAACTAATGTCAACTAATAGCTGCTAATAGGCCAGAAATTGGTGCTTTGGGCACCCCCAGCTGGTGGTGGAGATAAGGTGTCTCAGTAATGTAATCGATGCGAGAGCCCTGATTGGTCCTTGTTCCCACGTGAGCCCGCACTAATGGCTTATGTGGTACTCCTGACATGAGTCCAGCACTTAACTATAAGGCATTACTTTATGCAACTCCCACCCATCTACCTTCTATCTGCCCTTTCACACGTCCCTACGTGATCATCAGTGCCCTATCCATGCACCTTCCACCTGTACTTTGGGCTTGGATCCGTGCGCCCGCCACTCACTTTTTGGGCGCACGGATCCTTACTACACTGCCACTTTCTATTACTCCTGCGGCCTTTAGCGCCTTGCCGCAACACTTGCCTTCCCCCTTCTCTGTAATTATACTGTCCTCCCAGTACCTCTTTCAACGGGGCCCTATCTGGATCAGTGGAATTCTGGGACAGCTGAAAGATGCCTACGAGGTCCTCGGGCCAAGAGGCTGAGGTGCATGTGGTGTGTGTGTGGAGGGGGGAGGGGGGGGGGACCTTTTGACAGGGGTGTGCCGCATTGTTTTTGCGGCCAACTGATATCCCAGCGGATTGTTTTTACAGTCACAATGTTACATGCTTTCCAATCCCCACTGCGTATTTGCCCGGCCAAATGAAATAGCGCTTTAAGAAATCGTGTAGATTTATCCTAACAAAGGTTGAATCAGGACACTATAGGCCAATTTCATTAAGCCACTTGATACCTGGTTTAAAGTTAAACCAGGTCACAACTTGAAGATAAACCAGGTCTCAAAGTTAGGCCAATTTCATTAAGAACTTAGTACCTGGTCTAAAGTTGAACCAGGTCACAAATATGGGACTAACTTTAGACCAGGGGAGGGGTGGTTTATATCCTAGTAGGGCCTGGTCTCAATATCTATATGGCTGATATAAAGGCTATTTTGAGTATATAAACTGGACTTAGCATATACATAGCCATTTCATAATTATTGTGGTACAATCATAACTAAAATACATATTTTTTATCAGAAAAAAATCATACTTGTAAATGTGCATATATTATGTGATGCAGATGAATCTAACACACCTTAATGCTAATAATTTGTACAGATGGCTTTTGTCAGCTTTCCCAAAACATGCTTTTTGTCATAGTTTTTCAACAAAAATGTCAGGTACCTCTCCCTTTGAAAAATCTCTCAAATAAAAATAATACAGTTTGGGAGTAAACTAAGAAACTTGTCTTAATAGTAAACTAAACCACTGGCATTTGCATTTTAAAGATATCTTGCTTCTACATTTACATTTTGCACTTACATTTTGATATTCATAGATAGTTTGAGTGGTGCTCATGTCTTGAATTGCAGAGTGCAGCATTTGAAGCATCTGATATATAAGTCAGAATAAATATCAAATCAATTAAAATTGACAGTGTTAAATATTGCATGTATCAACTTTATTTTATATTCCATGCATTTAATTAGCATTTACATCATAATTGCATGCAATACTTAATACATGTATTTTTCATTCCAAAGAAATAATACACTACACTGGTCATCCACTATAGACGCAATAGGCTTTGTTGAGGGAGGGAGGTTTCTGTTCTCTCAACATGGTGTCCTCTACTCATAGCCTTTGTTATACTGACCACAAGCCCTTGCCAATGCCCAAAATAGAGCAAAAACCAAGGCCTAGATAGTTGAGACTAGGTTTGGTTGTTACCTGGTACTAACTCATTTGATGAAATTGGACTAAAGTTAGGCTGGTTTAACTTCTAGACTATAGGTAACAGCCAGACCAGGTATCAGAGTTGACACCTAGTCTAAATTGGGTGGGTTTATCTCACCTTAATGAAATTGGCCCTATGGGGCCAAATGGGCCCAAATTGTCAAGTGGCCCTGTATCTCTGGAGTGCATGACCGAAACTTTATGAAATCTGGCCACCAAATAGCTTGCAGAAGTACAAAACATTTGAAAAATTAAAATGACATTGATATGACCTCTAATGACCTTGAAATGACCTTTAACTATGTATTTTCAACATATCTGATTTTTGGTCAAAGTTATTGCCCCCTAATAATACAGAAATGGAAATTACCCCCCCTTATTATCATAGATATCATACTCTAGTATATATTTTCAAGAAAATCTGTTCAGAAAAAGCAACTTTTGAAATCTTTTATGAAGTATGATATGAAAGTATTTATTTGCTTTTCTTGTGCCATAACCAGCACCCCTACCAATACCAAACCCACGTTATCAGGTTGGGCTCAATGAGAAGATATCATTTTAAAAAAAGATCACCCCAATATCTGCTTTCATCGCAAAGTTATGTCCTATTTTCGAAATCTGCGATGACCTTTGACCTCAAAAATCCAAGATGGCGCCCTCGGCGGCCATCTTGGATTTCGAAAATTGAACATATCTTTGCAACGGAAGCAGATATCGGCATAGTCTTTTTTTTAAATGATATCTGCACTTTTAGCTCTAATTAGTTATGTGATTGTCATCTTGGTAGGACTTACATGTCTGGCAGTAGAAGAGAAAATGCATATGTTAATTTCAACCTTCACAAAAAAAATCAATTTTTGTACTTTTTGTACCGATTTCTTTGTAAATGTATTCTATAGTCCCTTGCTCAAAATCGTATGAGAGCAGATTTTTCATTTTCAGACAATTTTAGGCAGAAAATGTGATTGAAAGAGTGATATGCTGAGAAAAAAATTGTTTTCTTATGTCATTTCAAGGTCATCCAAGGTCAATCAAGGTCATTTGGGTTAATTATTTTTTTTGTATCCCCATTGGCTATCATGTGGTCAAAAATGATGAGAATATGAAAATGTCTTACAAAGATATGCCCACATATGCTCTCGACTTGGCAATTTGGGCCCATTTGGCCCCACAGTGCGGCCGGATGTGAAATTATAGGGCCGAAAGAGAAATACTGAGAAGATGGTCTAATTCATCTGCTACTCTTTATGCTACAAACATTACGACCGCAAGTCATGGACCGAGGTTTTAGGACCGGCTTACCAGTTTTGCTTGCGAGTTAACAAAGTTCTAGACGCAAAAGTTCATCCCCCGCGGCGTGCAGCGCCGCAAAAGTGAAACGGCAACTAGTGTAATTAATGAACCTCAGAATAGCAAGTTCATAGATAAGGCAAAATCGGTATGCGAAGTATGCGATGCCACAAAGTTAACGACATGTAAAGGCGTATTGATAGAATTACTTTTGTTCATTTATTTGAAAAGGCATTAGATTATTTGATCAAAAACAAATTTTGAGCTATTTTGTTGCTCCTTATTGGGTTCTAACGTCATTCGGGTGATGTCGAGCCGGTTTGCAGTAGTTAGACAACAGGCACCATATTTGATTTGTATATTTACCGGCTTGCATGACGAAGGTAGCTCATAATCAGTTTCGGGCCGTATGTAAATATGTGGGCTCATTGATAAAAGTGGCCTGGCGGTCCTGTTCAAAGATTTACTACGGTTGTCAGTCACGTAAATGACAAGACTAAACGTGGAATACTAGGAACGATCCCAAATAGAGTTACAGGATTTCATCAATATACTTTTCTTTTCAAACACTAACATTGCACATGGGTTTCCGTGGCCTAATGGGTAGACCGCTTGCCTACGAATCATGGGGTCGCGGGATCGATTCCGTCTGCCCCTATATCCTAATTATTTTTCTACCTGCCCAGTGCTTCGTGTGGCACTTAGAGATATTTCCTACTCTAAATAATGGTTGCTTTCGTTATATTTTACTTTACTTTACTAAAATGAATTGTTGGTCAAATCCGCTGATCCCAGAGAGAACGTCTGTCTGAATTGCCGTTCGCTATAAGGGCCGATGACCTTATGTTGGGCCTTGACTAAAAACGATCTTTTATCTTTTGAGTTATAATAAACATTTCCACAGTTGTGAAGTTGGGAATTTCTTCAAGAAAATCTATAGTTTAATGGATGTAAGTAATGCCTAGCCTTCATATAAAACTTGAGCTCTGTGAAGTTTAATGGGTGTAAGTATTAATTCATATCTGTTGATGAAGGAAATGTTCCATTAAGTTCTCTATGACGTTGGTATTGTCACTTGCATGCACACTTGCTGCACATGACTATTAATTTATGCAACTCCCACCCATTTACCTTCTATCTGCCCTTCCACACGTCCCTACATGCTGATCAGTGCCCTATCCATATACCTTCCACCTGTACTTTGGGCTTGGATCCGTGCGCCCGCCACTCACTTTTGGGGCGCACGGATCCTTACTACATTGACAACTTCTACTCCTCCTGCGGCCTTTAGCGCCCTGCTGCAACACTTGCCTTCCCCCTTCTCTGTAATTGTACTGTCCTCCCAGTACCTCTTTCAACGGGGCCCTATCTGGATCCGTTCTGGATCAAAATGTATCCTCACTTTGTTTGCAATTATGACAGAACATATCGGTGGAGACACGGATTACGTAGAGGAAACCTATACTCACTCCAGATTACACTTACAACCACGTGTGCTTGACGTATATTCATCACCCCCAACCCAACCCAGCAAAGATAACACAGCATTCCTTGGCTTTCCTAAAACAGTAGGGCAGGATAAACCCAGTTGTGACGGACTCACTGATAGGTTTTGGTAGAAGTGACAGAACACGGATTGTTTCTCAAACAAACAGTAAAATGACAATGCTGATTTTAACACATTTTAATAATACAACCGTGAATAAAGGTAGGGGTGAACTAGTTATTACAATGTGGTTAGGTTTCTAAACCAAATACATTTTAGATATTTGGAATTAAGGTTAAAATCTAAATTTCTGAACTTGTTGTAGATATTTGGAAGTTTGAAAAAAATGGTAGATTTTCAAATTACTTATGTTGACTTGAAATCAATTTTATACATTTCTCGAACATAAAATTAATATTTAATGGAATGGGAGAGGTAAGCTAATTATTCGTAAGGAAAGGTTAAATACTTTGCTTAACAAGTGCTATGAGGTGGAAATAGATTGAGAGTAAAAAAATAATAATAAGGAAAAAATATGCTGAATATCTGTGAGAAGGGCCAGTAAATGTCAAAATCCAAATTTTCGCAGTGGCTCAAAAAGTGTTAAATTCCATCTCCACTGATTTAGAACAATGTACAAATAAATTGGGCTGCTCGCTAAAAAGTGCAAAAATAACAATTATTTGACAAGTTACCTAAAGACTGCTGATCTGTTTGCCCTTATTTAGCAAGTTGCTCGGCTAATAAAACGCCGGCTAATAAGAGCAGCCTAGCGAATAAGGGGTCCTCCTGGCTTTATTTCCCAAGTTGCATATCAAGCAGCCTCAGCCTAATCATATTTCGCATTGTTTTGGAAACGACGATATTTTCTCAGAGAATGTGATAGGTACGAATGCTGTGCTAGATTGACGCTGCGTGGAGCTATATTGCGACTGTTCCTACCTCATCCAGAGAACACGTAGACACGTGCCTCAATACACCGCTAACAGGCCATGCGCCGTTGTACTGACATTTACTGAACTGACCTCGTCACTACGATGGTGCAAGTACGATGGTGCAAGTGTGAACAGCAGAAAAAAAATATTTAAATTTATTTTCTCCACCGTTTTTTTACCAAAACAGCAGAAAAAATAAATTTCAATTTATTTTCTCCAACGTTTTTCCAAAAACAGCAGAAAAAATAAATTTAAATTTATTTTCTCCAACGTTTTTCCAAAAACAGCAGAAAAAATAAATTTAAATTTATTTTCTCCACCGCTTTTCCAAAAACAGCAGAAAAAATAAATTTAAATTTATTTTCTCTATCGTTTTTCCAAAAACAGCAGAAAAAATAAATTTAAATTTATTTTCAATTTTCTGATTTTTTGTTTTCTTGTTATTTAAACAAAAACGAGATATTAACTTAATAATTCAATTTTTAATTCTAAATAGGAAAACAAGAAATGAAATATGAAATAATCTTTTTAATTTTTATCACTACTGGGGAAGCAAAATATTGAAAATGTGTTTAATGATTTTTTAGTTTTAAGTCAGTACTTGAAAACAATGAAAATGAAATTTGGTTTCAATTTTCTATTTTTACTTTTTAATTGAAAATAGGAAATTGCAATTAATATTTCAATTTTCTATTTCCAATTTGAAAATAGAAAATTGAAAATTGAATGTAGTTTGCTTGATCGCTAAAAGAGGGCAGCACTAGCGAAGCGGATCTGGGAGGTGGTCACTAAATTGTACAGGCCTCCAGCATGAGGTGTGCTCGAAGCGTGTTCGTCTTTCGTTCTAAGGGCTACGGGTTCGGTCCCAATCCTAGCATAGACCTACTTTCACACTACTAACTCCGCTAAATCACTAATATTTGGCGAGAATAGCTCTGCGACAATGAGCTGTTAACGTCTCCTTGTGTGCGACGGTAGTGAAAAAAGCAAGAAAAACGGCAATCAATTTTAACATTCTTAATTATTTATCTTTACAATGCATATACATATATATATATATATATATATATATATATATATATATATATATATATATATATATATATATATATATATATATATATATATATATATATATGTATATATATATATATATATATATATATTTATATATATATATATATATATATATATATATATATATATATATATATATATGTATGTATGTATGTATGTATGTATGTATGTATGTATGCATGTATGTATGTATGTATGTACATATATATATATATATATATATATATATATATATATATATATATATATATATATATATATATTATACAAATATGACATCTCTGTGGGGTTGCCAACATGATTGTCTACCCCGAGTGAGCATTGTCTACCCCGAGGGCGTAGCCCGAGGGTGACAATGTTCACGAGGGGTAGACTATCATGTTGGCAACCCCACAGAGATGTCATATTTGTTTTATTATACCGAACACCCCCCCCCCGCCGGCACCCAAAATCCATGACAAGTTAAAAGTTACAAAACCCACCTAGGCAGTGTAATTTCGGAGCAGCAGGTTTACCGTGCTGACCATGCTGGAATGTCATATGTGTTTATTATACTGAACAACCTATCATCTCAACTGGGTTGAGATTTTACTTTTTTCCCCTAAATTGAGACACTCGCGCATGATGTTCTCAACAATAAGATAATTCTATTGTTTACGCCGGCATTCTGCTCATTCTTTTGCCACGCGTGGGGATCTTGAAAACAAGACGTCCTCAATAATATAGGGAATCGTGAAACGGCACCTTGACAACGGGTGCTAAAACGTCGTCTCCTTGACAGCGGGTGCTAATACGTCGAATGGTGACCGCTGTCAAGGAACCTGCAGAGCCAAAAATTTAAATTTTTTTTCTGCTGTTTTGGTAAAAAAAACGGTGGAGAAAAAAAATTTGAATTTTTTTTTCTACTGTTCACACTTGCACCATCGTACGTCACAGACACGCGACGACAGTAATTCGTCAAGTCGATTTAAAAAAAGTGTCTCACTGCGTTGGAATTTGTTCCTCATGTATGCATAATCTAGCTCCGATTTGCGCTGAAAATTTATTCGCAAGAGGTTGTAGCCAGCAAACTTTCCCATAGTTTCCACAGCATTTTGAAACTATTGGACTGACTAGTTTTTTAGAGGTATTCTATTCTACCGTAATCATGTTTTCATTTGCATTGACGCGATAACCAGCAACTTACATTGCAGCAGCAGCAGCAGCAGCAGCAGCAGTAGTAGTAGTAGTAGTAGTAGTAGTAGTAGTAGTGGTAGTAGTAGCAGCAGCAGCAGCAGCAGCAGTAGTAGTAGTAGTAGTAGTAGTAGTAGTAGTAGTAGTAGTAGTAGTAGTAGTAGTAGTAGTAGTGCCAGCTGCAGCATCGTCAGTGGACTTAAAATCGCGTCACTAAATGTCTTTGTTTGTCATGTATACTAGTGGGTAGAATGATGTCTATGTACCATTTGGTACCAAAATGCAAGTTTACGTTTAATTGATAGATGAAATGAAACCAGTAGAAGTGTTATTATTAGAATTTTTTCACCCAAGAAACACAACCCCCGCCCCATGCCTTACTACCATATAGCCCGGGTACATATGTAGTGGGTGAGCGCTCTATGTGTGACATGCCAAGCAGAGAGTGTCCAGTGCCATATATCACCGGGCTCAATTAGTGTCAGACGGGCCATGTCTGCACATGGACTAGGGAAGGATGTTTGGTGACCAGACTGATCCCATGCCAGATAATCCCACACATTTCTTATCACACCTCAGTGTGTTTCCTAACCACCCGGTCATGAATGATGGATAGATGGGACTAACCGCATTGCATTGTGGGCGTGGTTTACCGTCCCTGATGCCGAAGCTACGGACCTCAGTCCTCGCAGAGAGCCTTCAGCACTGCGCCAGATCCCAATGACGCCCCAAGAGCAGTCAATGCGGTTTTGATGTACCATGAACCTGAAACTTTAGCCATATACAATATATAGCCAGGATGCTCTGATACTTCATAGATATTTCTGGCAACTACTATACTTTCAAATCATATTTGGCTAGATGTTGATTTTCTATGTTAATTTGGCTATTTGGACGTTTATTATCATGAACTCGTTGGCATATACAGACATATAATTGCCAACGAGATCATGAACATATTTAATAAACGTCCAAATAGCCAAATTAACATAGAAAATCAACATCCAGGCAAATGTAGAGTCAGATATTTCGGTCTATTTTTAGAGATGCTCAATGCTAACCTGCGTGCATGTGGCAGAGGGTCAGAAACGAATTCTTCTACGAGATATCTCTAATTCAAAACTAAGAATGGGTTTTCGCAAGAGGTAAAAAGTGTTTAGCCGAGTTGTGGTTAACTTAATTATTTAGGCTATTTGGATATTTATTGAAAATGTTCATGATTTCGTTGGCATACACAGATATATATATATATATATATATATATATATATATATATATATATATATATATATATATATATATATATATATATATATATATATGTGTCTATGTATAATATATATGTATATATATATATATATATATATATATATATATATATATATATATATGTGTGTATATATATATATATATATATATATATATATATATATATATACATATATATATATATATATATATATATATATACTTGCCATCATGAACATGTTTAATAAACGTCCAAATAGCCAAATCCACATAGAAAATCAACATCTAGGCAAATATACAGTCAGATATTTCGGTCGAAGTCCACCCTCACCTGGTTAAATGATTTTGAACCTTACTACGTGCAACGATATCTTATTGATGATATTCTGTGTTGCACATGTAAGCCGCGCTATACAATATAAACAACAGTAAAAAGTGTGCAAGGGTTTCTTCGGTCCATAGTAAACCCTCAGCTTGTTTCGCGACCGACCCTGCCCCTCCCAGGCGGCACCCGCCTGCCCGACTGCTGCTGTCCGCCAGCTGAGCGGGGTGTTTGTTAACAGATCCACTCACACGAAAACCTCAGGCCAGCCTCAGCCACAGCCAACTTCTCTCTCTCACTGAGTGAGTCAGTCCTGACTGAGCCACAGGAGCACATGTCTGCGGACTGCCTGGCCCACCGCGCTCAAACTGGGCCCGCACGATTGGCGTTGGTTCAGTTAGTTGGTTAGGAAGTTGGGAATATTGTTGGGTGATCTTTTTGTGTATGTATATCTGGACTACTGGACTCCTAGCAACAGGGATCCCAAGAGAAGATGCTGCTAGAACAGCAGCAGCAGCAGCAGCAGGAACCTAATCACAGTAAGTAAACTCTGCTGTGCCTGTGGAACTCACTTTACTCCTGTCAATTCACTCATGTTGTTAGTCAGTTTGTTTCAGACAGAGAATGCAATGCGACTGAGAAGGGTGTACTTTCACAGATTTTCTATAAGTTGACCATCTTGGAATTATGTCTGCATATATTGCATTAGTTAGGGATGGTAATACACGAGAGTAACCTGGCTAGTGGAAGAGTGAGTCGGTGAATCATACGCGTATCTATAGCAGGAAGGGGATGGTTGTTCCCTGTTTAGTCTATAACTGTGCATAGTGCATTCATCTGGTACAGTTGTCATGGGGGTGATTGTGTATACCTGTTGTTGAGGGGATTCATATCCCAACACGGCTTGCTGAACTAATGTGTACTTGGTTGATAAGAAATGCAAATTGAAATGGTGCAAAATTAGCCACTTTTCGTGACTTATATGTACATTTAGATACAGTATATCTATTGGGTGACTATGTATACTGTCCATGCAGCAAGTACCCTCGTTATTTGTCAGTTTCCATTTGAATGTTGATAAATTGATTTTTTTACATACTTATGACAAAATGTTTAGGAAAAAAGGAAACGTTCCCAAGTATTTGAAGCATTTGGCCTTGTCATAGACCACATGGTTCATGTCCCAGATGTGAATTTGTTGAATTAGAAGGGTTACCCTGAAATCATTCAGTCTGAATGGTCACTGTGTTAATTGACCGGCTTTAACATAACTGGTGTTTAATGCACCATAGCAATACAAACAAACAGTGCCATCCAATGCTTGGCCACTTCGTAAGTAAACAGTAACAAGAAGGTTATGGCACAGGCAATATTCCTCATCAAAAGATGCTTTTGTCTCCTGACAACTTTGTGAAAAAATTATTTTTTAATTATAGGGATTAAGTTCGAGCCTGGTGATATTATATCATGAAAAACATATATTTTACTGTTTAATTTTTTGGGAAGACTGCCTATAACTTTTGGAAATAAGGGCTCTCTAAAAAGTTGTTTACATATGGTTGCCATGACAGCGTGCGAGGTGGACAAATGAGGCTAGTTAACACTTTGTCCAGCCTTGGTTGCTCTGTGTGGCAAAACCGCAATGTCTGCACATTACTATGGCAATATGCCATATTTACTTATGTACAATCTATGGGAAAGGTGCATTTGATTTATGAAAAAGGCTTAATTAATAAGTTGTTTACATATGGTTGTCATGACACAGCGCGAGGGCAACGAATGAGGGTAGACAACTGAATACACTTTGGTATGCACTGTGTGGGAAAACAATGTCTAGATATTACTATGGTAACATGATATAATAACCCATTAATGCTTACAGCGGCCAAAAGCAGCCTGATAATTTTGATGAAATCTTGTAAGCAGGACATTACCAACAACACTCCTTCAAATATTTTGTTAAATCATTCGCAATTCCAATGTTATTGTCAAAGTATCTTAGATCCTGATGGCAATTTCTGTATAAACTCTTTTAAAGCATTAATAGGTTAAGAACACTAAGAACTTTGAAATGATAACTTAGCAAAGGAAACAGAGGGAATCTTTTTACGTACAGTTTGTATGTATTTGCATGTATACAGAAACTCACATTCAGAATAAAGACACTTCACAGGGTGAGGAAAATCAATTCAGGGCAAGTAAAAGAGTGACACCAACTGAATTGTGATGTAATGCTGGGAGCTGCCAGGCGGAATGCGTATGAGAGGGTTAGTGACTTCAGAGCTCATCACAGACTTTTAAAAATTTTCATGTCCTTAGAGGCCAAGTAGAGACCAATCTTTACTTACATAAAATGTATGATAGCTTTTTATAAAATCAGGCACCTACATAAGTACTTGCCCGCTTACCCCGACAAGTGAATTTTTGAAAAAGGGCTTTCGAGCAAGTACATTTTAGTTTTCACTTGCCCGAATGAGCAAGCTGATTTTCTGAGCAGTCTTGCACATTTTTATGTAGAAAATGGCACAAATATCTTAGAATATGCAACACAATTAAAAAGAAAATGGGTTTCAAATCATTAGATCCATGTTAAATAGTACATGCCATTCTAGCATAATTATAATTTACTTCGGGCAAGCCAAAAATGATGGCGGGCAAGTAAAAGTCATTAACTGCTTGCCCAGCATGGCAACTTAGTTCTGAAACTTATGTTGGTGCCTGGAAACATGTGAAACTAACATGGAAAGTGCAATTTCCTGTGAGGGCTCGACCGTGGCCTAGTGGTTACGATGCCTGGCTCCCAAGCATGAGTTTACAGGTTCGAGTCTCTCCTGGATCCTCACGAGGCAGGTTGCTTTATACATGTGCGACTTTGTGGAGGGCTGTTGAAAGCAAAAATCATTCCTTCTTCCTTGCAATTTCCTGTAAACCATTTGAACTAGAATTAAGATCTAATCTTGTATCTGTCCTGTAGATCAATGCCATCTGAATGTAATGCTTAGCTGTCCTGTAGACCAGTGCCATCTGAATATAACGCTTAGCTGTCCTGTAGATCAATGCCATCTGAATGTAATGCTTAGCTGTCCTGTAGATCAATACCATCTGAATGTAACGCTTAGCTGTTCCGTAGATCAATGCCATCTGAATGTAATGCTTAGCTGTTCCGTAGATCAATGCCATCTGAATGTAATGCTTAGCTGTCCTGTAGACCAATACCATCTGAATGTAACGCTTAGCTGTTCCGTAGATCAATGCCATCTGAATGTAATGCTTAGCTGTCCTGTAGACCAATGCCATCTGAATATAACGCTTAGCTGTCCTGTAGATCAATGCCATCTGAATGTAATGCTTAGCTGTCCTGTAGATCAATACCATCTGAATGTAACGCTTAGCTGTTCCGTAGATCAATGCCATCTGAATGTAATGCTTAGCTGTCCTGTAGATCAATACCATCTGAATGTAACGCTTAGCTGTTCCGTAGATCAATGCCATCTGAATGTAGTGCTTACCTGTCCTGTAGATAAATGCCATCTGAATGTAATGCTTAGCTGTCCTGTAGATCAATACCATCTGAATGTAGCACTTACCTGTCGTGTAGATCAATGCCATCTGAATGTAATGCTTACCTGTCCTGTAGATCAATGCCATCTGAATGTAGCACTTACCTGTCCTGTAGATCAATGCCATCTGAATGTAGCGCTTACCTGTCCTGTAGATCAATGCCATCTGAATGTAGCGCTTACCTGTCCTGTAGATCAATGCCATCTGAATGTAGCACTTACCTGTCGTGTAGATCAATGCCATCTGAATGTAACGCTTAGCTGTCCTGTAGATCAATGCCATCTAAATGTAGCGCTTACCAGTCCTGTAGATCAATGCCATCTGAATGTAGTGCTTAGTCCTGTCCTGTACACATGTGCCATCTGAATGTAGCACTTACCTGTCCTGTAGACCAATGCCATCTGAATTTTATGCTTAGCTGTCCCGTAGATCAATGCCATCTGAATGTAATTCTTACCAGTCCTGTAGATCAATACCATCTGAATGTAGCACTTACCTGTTCTGTAGATCAATACCATCTGAATGTAGCGCTTACCTGTCCTGTAGATCAATGCCATCTGAATGTAATGCTTAGCTGTCCTGTAGATCAATGCCTTCTGAATGTAGCGCTTACCTCTCCTGTAGATCAATACCATCTGAATGTAGCGCTTAGCTGTCCTGTAGATCAATGCCATCTGAATGTAGTGCTTACCTGTCCTGTAGATCAATGCCATCTGAATGTAATGCTTAGCTGTCCTGTAGATCAATGCCATCTGAATGTAGCGCTTACCTCTCCTGTAGATCAATACCATCTGAATGTAGCGCTTAGCTGTCCTGTAGATCAATGCCATCTGAATGTAGTGCTTACCTGTCCTGTAGATCAATGCCATCTGAATGTAGCGCTTACCTCTCCTGTAGATCAATACCATCTGAATGTAGCGCTTAGCTGTCCTGTAGATCAATGCCATCTGAATGTAGCGCTTATGCACCAGTCAATTGAATCCCTGGGAGGGGGGGGGCCGGGACTTGGCCGGGAAACACGGTGCTTCTGCTAAATACTGCTTAAAATAGCTGCCCGGTGTACCGGGGTTACTGTGATTATATTGTTGCTGTCCGTCGAGGCGGTGCATGATAGGCAGGGATTTGAATAGTGACGTCATACCCCGCGGGGGGCACTTGGGTATTTAGGGGGCGCATACGCTCGCTATCAACATTAAAAAATACCCCTAAAGCACTGATTTCTGGCCAAAAAAGCACCCTTATTTCATTAAAACGCTGATTTTTTCCACTAAAAAAACACCACTTCTTTTATCAAAACACTGACATTGGATGAACGGGAGCACGTATTTCAACTTCATATTTTATAATCCTCTGCGTGTCTAGCGGCAGCAAGTGGCAGCAGCAAACTCGTTAGCCAGATACTTCGGGAGTCACTCGGCGTCAGAGCCGCGTATGTTTCCTGGATTGTAAGGGGATTTTGACCCCCATACTTCGTACCTGGGTACAAAAAAGTAGTACCCTTCTTTTACAAAATCGCGGACATGCGGTCTTAAAAAAAGACCCCTTTCTTCCGCGAAATACGTAATGCAGGTGCGGGCCCCCCCTCTGTACCTGAGTGCCCCCCCCCCCCCCCCCCCCCTCACCCACCGGACGTCATACTTTGCTGCCACGATTCCAGTAGGGCCTATTAGCCGGGCTCACCCGGCCTCTGCTAGGTCCACTGTGTTGACCAACTACGGACCCTTCACCCGGGGGACTGCCCGGCGCGGGAGAATGAGTACACACAAGCTGAATTTTCAGTCTTGTGTATTCTTGTTGAGCATGCCCCGGGGGTGGGGCATACTGCCACAGAATTGGTCCCCTGCCAGTGGGGATGAGTGCTATTTATTGATTTTTTCCTGAGCAGTATCCCCGCATGTCCCCGGCCCCCCCCCCCCTCCCAGGATTCAATTGACTGGTGCATTACCATTCCTGTAGATCAATGCCATCTGAATGTAGCACTTACCTGTCCTGTAGATCAATGCCATCTGAATGTAGTGCTTACCTGTCCTGTAGATCAATGCCATCTGAATGTAGCGCTTACCTGTCCTGTAGATCAATACCATCTGAATGTAGCACTTACCTGTCCTGTAGATCAATGCATCTGAAATATAGTGCTTACCTGTCCTGTAGATCAATGGCCATCTGAATGTAGCGCTTACCTCTCCTGTATTTGATTCTTCTTTGAGGGCCAGGGAACCCTTTCAGTGTAGGCATGAAGTGAAAAAAAAAATAATAAGTTGAGCTGACTATTGTTATTTATAATTGCAAAATGAAATCACAGTCATTTAATATTGAATAAACTAACACAATGTTACCAGGCATATTTTTTTTCATTTTTTTCTAAAATGATACATCTTTATTGAAATTGTAAATGATTTGTAATGTTTTTTTTTTTTTTTTTTTTTTTTTTGTTGGGGGGGGGGGGGGAATCATTTGTATCCTAAAGTATAGAGCCTCTAGAAATAGATTTCCTTATGCCAGGCTGGAAACAGTGTGTAAGATATGGGTTTTGTGAAAGCATTGTGCTGTTCTTGCTGTGTTTATCTGGTTTGACTTTCCTTGGATAGCTGGAGCTGGGATACCTGGAATGGAAGACCCATATTATGGGAAAAGATAAGGAATTCTTTAAATAGCTCACAGAGAGGTGGATGTATGATTTGCAAGAGCAGAGTCATCTTATCTGTCTGTATGATTTGTATGATTAATAAATGGACTCATTTATAAAGGTGCAGGATGGTGTATTTCTAGTTATTTAGGTAATGTATTTGTGATTCATTGTGTACTCATCCTCTGTGGTATATAGGGGGAGGGGGGGGGGGGGTGCACTGGTTATGTAATCAGTAGGACAAATATTCCAGTTGCCATGCAAGAGTGCTATCTGAAGGATGCCGTGTTCCTCTTCGTGTCCATACTTTCACACAGGATGCTGACCCCAAACATCCCTGCCCTCCACAATCAAACATCATCTCATCACTAGTTAGCGTCCCTCATAAATTCATGGCATCTTCAGAGTACTATTTGGACTTGTCTCTCAATGCTGGGCCGAGTCTGAGCTGATGACAGATGGCTTTCATGAGGGTAAGCCTGGATAGGGAATACCCTGGAAACATCTCAAAGAATGAATATTGGTGTTTTTTCACTTTTTCTGCTATTTCTTGCAGACTAGCGAGTGGTTAGTGGTCGTTCAAACTGAACTATCCTGCAAAACGACCCACTAAGCTTTAAAGTAAAGCCAGTGGCAACTTTCTCCCATGCCTCAAACGGGACTTGGACCCTCAAACTTGTACTGTGATGAGGCACAGCAAGTAGTTATTGCAAAGCACCCTGGGCCTGCATAGACCACTCAGCCATGAGGACAGCCCCTCACATGGAATGAACTTGGAGTGGCTGCTAGGAATGAATGGGTTCTCATTCCCCTCGTCTGTGTTGTCTGTATATGCCATGGTGGTGTCTGTGTCTCCATTGATGGGCTCCTTACCATTGCTTCTATTAAGCCATGGTAGTAGTTGTATCTCTGGCTCCATTGGCGGGGCTCCTTACCCTTGGTTCTAGTAAGCCATGGTAGTAGTTGTATCTCAGGCTCCATTGATGGGCTCCTTACCCTTGGTTCTATTAAGCCACGGTAGTAGTTGTATCTCTGGCTCCATTGATGGGCTCCTTACCCTTGGTTCTATTAAGCCATGGTAGTAGTTGTATCTCTGGCTCCATTGACGGGCTTCTTACCCTTGGTTCTAGTAAGCCATGGTAGTAGTTGTATCTCTGGCTCCATTGATGGGCTCCTTACCCTTGGTTACATTAAGCCATGGTAGTAGTTGTATCTCTGGGTCCATTGGCGGGCTCCTTACCCTTGGTTACATTAAGCCATGGTAGTAGTTGTATCTCTGGCTCCATTGATGGGCTCCTTACCCTTGGTTACATTAAGCCATGGTAGTAGTTGTATCTCTGGCTCCATTGACGGGCTCCTTACCCTTGGTTCTATTAAGCCATGGTAGTAGTTGTATCTCTGGCTCCATTGACGGGCTCCTTACCCTTGGTTTTATTAAGCCATGGTAGTAGTTGTATCTCTGGCTCCATTGGCGGGCTCCTAACCCTTGGTTCTAGTAAGCCATGGTAGTAGTTGTATCTCTGGCTCCATTGACGGGCTCCTTACCCTTGGTTCTATTAAGCCATGGTAGTAGTTGTATCTCTGGCTCTATTGATGGGCTCCTTACCCTTGGTTCTATTAAGCCATGGTAGTAGTTGGATCTCTGGCTCCATTGACGGGCTCCTTACCCTTGGTTCTATTAAGCCATGGTAGTAGTTGTATCTCTGGCTCCATTGATGGGCTCCTTACCCTTGGTTCTATTAAGCCATGGTAGTAGTTGTATCTCTGGCTCCATTGATGGCTCCTTACCCTTGGTTCTATTAAGCCATGGTAGTAGTTGTATCTCTGGCTCTATTGATGGGCTCCTTACCCTTGGTTCTATTAAGCCATGGTAGTAGTTGGATCTCTGGCTCCATTGACGGGCTCCTTACCCTTGGTTCTAGTAACCCATGGTAGTAGTTGTATCTCTGGCTCCATTGACGGGCTTCTTACCCTTGGTTCTATTAAGCCATGGTAGTAGTTGTATCTCTGGCTCCATTGACAGGCTCCTTACCCTTGGTTACATTAAGCCATGGTAGTAGTTGTATCTCTGGCTCCATTGACGGGCTTCTTACCCTTGGTTCTATTAAGCCATGGTAGTAGTTGTATCTCTGGCTCCATTGATGGGCTCCTTACCCTTGGTTCTATTAAGCCATGGTAGTAGTTGTATCTCTGGCTCTATTGATGGGCTCCTTACCCTTGGTTCTATTAAGCCATGGTAGTAGTTGGATCTCTGGCTCCATTGACGGGCTCCTTACCCTTGGTTCTAGTAACCCATGGTAGTAGTTGTATCTCTGGCTCCATTGACGGGCTTCTTACCCTTGGTTCTATTAAGCCATGGTAGTAGTTGTATCTCTGGCTCCATTGACAGGCTCCTTACCCTTGGTTACATTAAGCCATGGTAGTAGTTGTATCTCTGGCTCCATTGACGGGCTTCTTACCCTTGGTTCTATTAAGCCATGGTAGTAGTTGTATCTCTGGCTCCGTTGACGGGCTCCTTACCCTTGGTTCTATTAAGCCATGGTAGTAGTTGTATCTCTGGCTCCATTGACGGGCTCCTTACCCTTGGTTCTATTAAGCCATGGTAGCAGTTGTATCTCTGGCTCCGTTGACGGGCTCCTTACCCTTGGTTCTATTAAGCCATGGTAGTAGTTGTATCTCTGGCTCCATTGACGGGCTCCTTACCCTTGGTTCTATTAAGCCATGGTAGCAGTTGTATCTCTGGCTCCATTGACGGGCTCCTTACCCTTGGTTCTATTAAGCCATGGTAGCAGTTGTATCTCTGGCTCCATTGACGGGCTCCTTACCCTTGGTTCTATTAAGCCATGGTAGCAGTTGTATCTCTGGCTCCGTTGACGGGCTCCTTACCCTTGGTTCTATTAAGCCATGGTAGCAGTTGTATCTCTGGCTCCATTGACGGGCTCCTTACCCTTGGTTCTATTAAGCCATGGTAGTAGTTGTATCTCTGGCTCCATTGATGGGCTCCTTACCCTTGGTTACATTAAGCCATGGTAGTAGTTGTATCTCTGGCTCCATTGATGGGCTCCTTACCCTTGGTTACATTAAGCCATGGTAGTAGTTGTATCTCTGGCTCCATTGATGGGCTCCTTACCCTTGGTTCTATTAAGCCATGGTAGTAGTTGTATCTCTGGCTCCATTGACGGGCTCCTTACCCTTGGTTCTATTAAGCCATGGTAGTAGTTGTATCTCTGGCTCCATTGACGGGCTCCTTACCCTTGGTTCTATTAAGCCATGGTAGTAGTTGTATCTCAGGCTCCATTGACAGGCTTCTTACCCTTGGTTCTATTAAGCCATGGTAGTAACTTTGTATCTCTGGCTCCATTGATGGGCTCCTTACCCTTGGTTCTATAAAGCCATGGTAGTAGTTGTATCTCTGGCTCCGTTGACGGGCTCCTTACCCTTGGTTCTATTAAGCCATGGTAGTAGTTGTATCTCTGGCTCCGTTGACGGGCTCCTTACCCTTGGTTCTATTAAGCCATGGTAGTAGTTGTATCTCTGGCTCCGTTGACGGGCTCCTTACCCTTGGTTCTATTAAGCCATGGTAGTAGTTGTATCTCTGGCTCCATTGACGGGCTTGGCAGCGTGTCGTGTCGTCGCTGAGAAGACAGATGGGTGTCATATGCTGGGTGCGATGGCTGACCCGCGGCAGGGGGAGATCTACAGTGGCACATGTCAGTGTTTATCTCACGCACATGGAGGAACTACTCCAATATATTTCATTTCTTTGTCTCTCAGTTCCACATGCAAAATACCCTCTCAGTAGGTCCTTCAGGTTCTTGATATATTTCAATTTTCAGATATTGTAGGCTTTTGTAGGAAAGTTAGGTTTTCTCTCTATGTACATAGGCTGATGGAACTTTTTTTCTCGTGAAACCCTATTAATACTGCTGTGAACTGCTTGTCCATATTGTTCAATTCTAAATTTTGAAAATTATCAAACATGGTATTGGCCTTGGTCCACATCAAATAACCTTGGTTTGACCTCTATCCTCCTGCTGTCACTTCAGGCTGGCAGTTTTATGTCACATGCGTTTATGCAACATTGTGTAGTCTATCTCTGGCGGAACTGTTTGTTATTTCTATAGAAACTATTCTCCGATATCAAAACTCTCCTGGCTTGAGCAACGGGGTTTATCACCATGGTTACTTGTAAGATGCGCTGTGTGGAATTTCCGCCCTACTCTATATTTACTCTGCCAGGTATCTCAGTGGATTCCTCTGGTGGACAGGTTATGGTTTACTCTCACTGATAATCACACCACTGTGGTCTACACAGTCTCCAGCATAATATAAGCTTAGATCAAATGATAGTCGGAACGACTCTTGTCTCAGCTATTACCTTATGGACCTTTCAGTTGACAGTGCGCATAATAATGATATTAATGATAATGATAATAATAGTAATAATTATTCTACTACTACTTCTACTACTACAACTACTGATGATAATGATAATAACAATACTATTAATAATAATAATAATGATAATAATAATAATAATAATAATAATAATAATAATAATAATAATAATAATAATAATAATAATAATGATAAAAATAATGATAATACTAATAATAATACTAATAATAATTATAATAATGATAATAATAATGATAATGATGATGATGATGATAATAGTAATAATGATCATAATAATGATAATAAAATAATGATAATAATAGTGATAATAATGATAATGATAGTGATAATAGTAATAATTTTCATCATAGTTTAATGATGGATCTTTTATTTTGTGCATACAATGAAAGATGACGTTCATTTTATTGAAAATCAAAGGGGGGGGGGGGGGGGGTGGGAAGAAAGGCTCAAATCTAATTGGTGAGGTGTTTATAATATGACTGCAGGGTGATAGTATTTGATAACAAGTAATGATAATAATAGTAATGATAATAAAGATGATAATGATAATGATGATAATAATTATAATGATAATAATAATGATAATGATAATAAAAATAATATTTATAATGATAATAATAATGATAATATTATCATTTGATATTTCACCCTTTCCATATAAACATGCTCAAAGGCGCATTACATTCATTGTCAAAGGATAGATGTTGATATCCACAAGACATAGTTAATTTGATAAATACATCTCTGAACAGATGTGTTTTCAGTTGTCGTTTGAAGATTGCCACACTCCCAGCTGCCCGAATATTATTTGGGAGCTGATTCCATAGTTTTGGGGCACAGGCACTAAATGATATGTCACCGTAGGTTTTCATGTTGGTTCTCGGCTCGCAGAGTAAGTTCTTGGATGTGGATCTCAGTGTCTGTGTTGGGACATACTCTTTCAGCATTTCCCTCAGGTAAGTGGGTGCTGTTCCATGAAAACACTTGTACGCCAGTAGCAGAATCTTGAATTCAATTCAGCCTTCCTGACTGGTAACCAGTGAAGTTCCTTATGTACTGGAGTGATATGGTCATGCTTCTTTGTGACCACCCTGGTAGCGTTATTTTGTACTCTCTGGAGCTTACATATTAGCTCTTCAGGTATTCCACAGAGAGGTCCATTGCAGTAGTCGAATCTTGAGGTTACCAGGGATATGACAGCACTTTTAGTTGATTCTGCAGTCAATGATGATAATGATAATGATGATAATAATAATAATAATAATAATAATAATAATAATAATAATAATAATAATGATAATAATAATAATAATGATAATAATAATAATAATAATGATAATAATAATAATGATAATAATAGTTATAATGATGATAATAATGATAATGATAGTAATAACAATAATGATAATTATAACAATAATAGCTTTATATAATTTAACAAAATGATGAATTATTCAATTACAACTAAGTTAAAAGTAAGTGACAATTGAAAATTTCTATTCTACTTTATGATAAATTCCTCACAGTTTTGTTATATAGTTTTGGGTGAAATGTATTTTCCCCTTCATTTCTACTACTCTGAGATGGCATCAACATGAGACATATTCAATGTGATCTGATTATGCCATAAATCGTTATCCAGGCCCAAAACTACTTTTGCAATATCGCTTTTGCTTGTAAGGTATCTTGTTAGTTGGCAGACTCCCTGCAGCCTGCTGAGTGACTGTGAATGGGTTAAGCTGATGTAACTGTTTGGTAATAGCCAGTAACTACTTACATAGCCCGCTAAGATTGAGTAATGTTTCGGGGAGAGCTGTCTATGGTTTTAGGTGGAGGGTGTGCGTCCCTCTAAGTGGTATGGCTGGATGAGAGCACCTCACTATTTGACTAGGTTTCTTTGGTTATGAACAACCTATAGATGGCAGCTAACATTCCAATATTTTGAATTCAATTTGAACCATCCATGCTCCATCTGGTGTAAGAAATCAAAACAAATTTACCTGGCTAGAAATGATATTACATTGGAGATGGTAGAATATGTACTTTAGCTGGAATTGTTAAGGCTTCAAATGTGAGGGTGGAAATCATCTGGACGCAGTTCTACGTAGGGTGGGGGCAATCCCTCTATCTAATTAGTGAACATATCATGCCCCAGATAGTAGCACATGTTGCCTGTTGTTATTTTTGTTGAGGGCACTAGAAGATGATCTTTAGCTGACCTTTTCCTCTTGTCCACAGTTCTCTCAAGGGGACCAGGAGGTTTTCTCTCAATGATGAGGTGGCTTTGTTATCTGTAGCAGGCAAGTCTAGCGTGTTTAGCTCTTGGAAGTATTTGAACCTGTGCTATCCGCAATGCTGACAGGGCTCAACACTAACAGTGAACCCCTGGCCCCAGGCCAGTAAAAAAACCTGATTGTCAGATTACAGATTTTTTCTTGTTTGCATTACTCTAACATTTATGATTTTCTAAGGGGTTTGTCTACCCTCTGTTCTTGAGAGGAAGGGTGGAGGGAACTTGCAACAAAGTTTATTCACAGCGGTTTAAACAGAGAAGGGTGCTTTACATTAATAAGAAAGCTAATTTTATGCAATGTGTAGTACTGGTTAAAAGAGATAGAAATCAACTGCACGGGTCAGCCTCAATCAGGGTTGTCAAAACCTGATCACTATCATCCAAAAATGAAGTATTTAGGTACAGAGTAACCAATAAGTACCTTAGTTGCCTCCACATCTTCAGTAAGCTATCTTCGATTATACACTTAATTCAATGTCTGGTAATGTAACGTTGCAGAAACTAGATATTTCATTATCAATTCATCTCAATGTCAAAGAAAGATATTGAAGATATCATTGATTTCAGAAGTTCGGTATTAAGTTCCTAGCCATAGTCTACCAACAAGAAACTACTTCCTAAATACTGTTCAGACCCAACAGGGACACTGTTCAAGAGATCACAACAGTAGACATTACTGAAAAAATTTTGTATGGGTAAAAATGACTTGAGGAACATTAAGAAGATGGCATGGTATATAGGTTTTGTGTAATAGTAATTCAAACTTGGATGTTTGCTCTTTAAGATGATACCATTTATGACACCATTCAGTGGTTGATAATGCTGATCACATCCCGCGAAGCAATATGCCTCTACAGGTTGCAGATACTACAACAATTTGTTTTGATAATTGAGAAAAACAATTAGAAAATATTTAGCACCTGATCATGGCTAAAATACACATTTTGCATTTTACTTAAGGTGAAAGGATATTATTAGATCAACCATCATGGATGACAACATATTCATACCTGTTCTTATCATTATCCTTTTAGCATCAGCACCATCATTGCCATAATCAACACAATCACTGTTATCATAATCATCATTATCCTCCCTCTTATCATCATGATCTATATCATCATCCTTATCAGTATGTATTGTTTACCTTATTGCCACTGTTCTTTTCCTCCTCATGTTTATTTTTGTGACTTTGCAGCAACATAGTAATTGGTGCCTCGCTACATATTCATTTTTTATTCATATAAGATTTAATGGACATTTTTATTAGCACCTTCTCCATCATCATCACAATCTTCCTCCTCCTAGTCCTCACTGGCTGTATTATGCCACCCACTGCCTCCCCTCTCTTGAAGATCCTCCTCAACCTTATCATGATTGTAAGCAGAGCCATCACCTGAGTAGACTTGCTACAAGTCTGTGATTTCTGGCTCTTTCACTGATCTGACTTGAGTTGAATTCACTCCAGTATTAGTTCTGAATAAATCCTCAAGGGGGACACACTTGAGCTCTAGTCTGAATGTGTTCTCAACCACAACTCAACCATAACTCATGAAAACAGTGCTTCCATCTATAGTTTGAGAGAGACATCAAACCTACTTAGTATGTATAGTGGTGGGGGCATTATACCTAACACAGCCTGAGAACCAGGCTATCACCTGAGCTGTTAACGCCAAAGTCTACAGAGAGAAGTGTCTATTGGAGCTGGTACCTGCTGTGATGATTTGAGGATCTCCTGCAACTTCTCCAGAAATAAGTAGTATTACACAGTATGCTGGCTGCAGGATGATACAAAATCAGAGAGCCTGGATCGGATCAGTCTCACAGCTAGTGGGTCCCTGGCCGCTGCTCTGTGGCAAGAGTTTGTACAGGCTGTTGTTATGGTCAGAGAGACCCAAAGAGTGACCTTTGTACAGTGAAGTAGCATTCAGACATGACACTGCAGGGCTCAACGTTAACTTTTAAAATCTCTTGCCCAGCAGGGCAGGTGACCTGGAACTTTCACCTGCTCTGAAAACCTTTTAGCTGCCCGGGCAGGCAGGCAGGCAGGCAGGCCTTAATGTCGAGCCCTGCACTGACAGACAATCAATAACAATTCTACATTGTCTCACTGCCTGATTTATCCCATCCTGGATGGTTATAAGTGTAAGATGGGCTAGTGCTATATTCATATAAATAGTATTTCCCCTCCCACTCAAAGCGCCCTGAGGAGGCACTTCCCTCCCTCTAACAGCACCCTGGGTGAGGGTAGTTTCCCCAGTAACATGTGGTCTAGGTTACAGTCATAATGGTACAGTTAGTGTAAAGGTTGAAGTGTTTCTCAAGTGTTGCTGGCCTGGCGCCCTCAGAAGAGTTACAGACACAATTATGATTACTTAGAGACTTGTCCATTTCTGTTCATCACCACTTTTTTCATCATAATAATGCAGTCATATGACCATCTTAATTGTGCTAGGGCATGATTGATCAATATTAGCACGATAATTGAAATTCTCATTGTCCTCATTTGTTTGTCATCAACATCATCTATATCAATCATCATCATCATCATCATTGTCACCAATATCATCATGGTCATTTCCCCGAGCTCCCGGCCAGAGCCAATAGATTGTGCAATGATATATCACCACTTACGTGTGTTTATTACTTCAATGTGTGAGTCATGCCTGTGTAAGCTATCTGTTGGACGCTCTGTTAAGTTCTTATCAGTTTTTCCAAGTGCCTGTTGCGTTCCTGGCGGGCATCACAGAGAGTCTTGATGGACGAGGGAAGAGGAGGCATGCGCTGCAATGGAAAGCCTCTAATTGCTTTTTAACCCGCTCATTTTCAGGTAGTCCTCACGGGGTGTGTTGTATTACATAGAGAACGTAGCAGTGAAAAAGATACATAAAGGTCACTTTTCTGGTTTAAAGATGACAGTAGTGACATCATGAGTTCAGCTCTCGGAAGTGCACACATAAATGGTGCATGCCTTTCTTAGCCTCACTCCCTGTTCAGCACATATCCCCAAACAACAACATTTGCTCAGCTTGATGAGAAGATACTCACATTCCAGTAGTCATGCAGTTCCTCTAATAGTCAATGAATGGTTCAAGAACAATACAATATACAATATATAACAAGGCACTGAAAATGATTTGGTTGATGGAGTATCTCTTTTATGTGTAAACTTATTGAAACAACCACAACATTGACATCAAAGAAAAAAAATAAAATGCATTTCAGTCTCTTAAAGGATTTGTAGCATATAGCTAGTATCTGAGCAAGGCCAAAGGTAAATGTCAATGTAGTTCATCAATAAGACCTTTCCTTTAATGAAATTTGTTAATCATGGACATAGTCATATATAATTTCTTAATGTGTTGGGAAAGTTCATGGTCAGGTACATGCATTACGTTCAGAGTTAAATTATGTCTATTTTAGTGTAGATGACAGAAATGAAGGATGTGAAATTGCATTTTTCTAATTTCTGTGTCAAGTGAAATGTAGAAATGTTCAAAAAAACAAGGCAAAAATGCTAAGCAGCCAGAGTTCCAGTGTGAGTGGATTCCCATTAGCGTCTGGCGCGAGTAGCTGCTGCTGCTGCTGCTGCTGCTGGGGAAAGATAAGAGACTAGCTTGTCTTAGGTTTTTGGATTCCTGTCGTTGTTGGGTATCACCTTTATAGGTCTACCTGATCTCCTGCAGCTCCGCGGGGAGTGGGGAGTGCATGCATGGCTTCTATAGCTACAGCTGGGCCACATAGACAAATCAGGAAAATGAAAAGTTGGGCTGGATTAGACAACACAAAGTTTATGATCTATCGTGGATAGATTTCAGTTCAGGTTTAGTTCCGTATTAATCCTCATTGTCATACTCATGGGGACTTATGTACCATATGCTGTTCTGTATCATCTGCTGGCTCATTGCTTAGGTACTTAAGTAGATAACTATGAAATGATAGAACTTGAATTGGAAAATAGGAAACTTCTCCATTATAGCACCCTAGGCTTCGTTGAGGGAATGTAGTATTCCCTGCTGCTGCATTTCTCCAGGTCTCTGTAGAGCGGACCACATGCCCTTCACGGCTAACGTTACGCCTAGACACAGCAGCAGCTTATTTTAGGCAGGGGACCTATCATCTCACTCAGTGTGAGTTTTTGTCAACATGGTAGTAGTTTGTGGCATGCAGTGTATTTCCCCAGACCCTCCCCTCAGGGCCCTGCCAGCAATCCTGCTGCAGGCTGCAACCCTCAACACAGGACGTGTGTCTCTTGTCTACAGTATCTACAGATTTTGGATGGTTCATTTCCAGCAAAAAGCAAACAACGCTACAACGCTGTTCCTACTTAAGACATGGGGACTGTCACCTGATTCTCAACAGTAAAGACCAGCAGAATCTACCCTAAATTCTTGGAAATATCGGTAACATTCAATTGTTCAGAGTTCCTCCTAAGCTGGACGCAAATGTTCATGCAGCGCGTAGCGCCCCCACAAGTGAAACGGCAGCAGATGTAACTAATTGAACCTCAGAATAGCAAGTTCATAACGCTAGGAAAATTGGATTGCGAAACTGGCGATGCCATAAAGTTAACGACATGTAAAGGCGTATTGATAAGAATGGGAATTTTTTTTGAAATTGTTCTAGACTGATATTTAATGTACATTCACAAACTGGCTCTTATAGTTGTATTTCTTGGCACTATTAGGTGTGATAAAAAGATAAAGAAATTCAAAAATAGGGAAGTTTTTTTAAGTGCGGATTTAGATAGAAATCTTATGAAAAGTTTGGAAGATATGTGTTTCAGATGTATTTTTTGGCACTATTAGGTGTGATAAAAAGATAAAGAAGTTCAAATAAAAGGAAATTGTTTTAAATTGCTCCAAACTGATATTAATGTCTATTCACAAACTTGGTTTTTGATTAAAAAGTCTGTAAGTATCATCAGCAGCATTACAAGTGTGTATCAGTCTATTTTAGGTTTAAGTACAAAGTTATTGCATGCATATTGGGTTTCTGGTAGTGCTGGACCTGCTTTAGTGGCGGAAGATCATGGCCAGGGGCATATGTCCCTTAAGGGGCCATATGGTTGATATTTGTGCATGTTTGCATTCAGGCAGTGTTTGGCCATTTTCATGTAAAGGTAAGTCACGGACTAAAGTTCTTCAGGCAGCAGCATGTTAGTTGTGGCAAGCATGCTGCTGGTGGGGTTTTGTTGGCTGTCATTTGCAGTGCTGGTTGTAGGCTTTTCCCATTCATGTTTGGTGATCTACTGGATTAGTGGTGGTGAGTTTGCCATAGTTTCTTGGATAGCTAGGAGTGGGTTATAGTTTTCGAAAATATTTGAGGGAGGGTTTTAGATAGAATTCTTTTGAAAAAATTGAGGGATATGTGTTTCAGTTGTAGTAGGCGAGCGGCTGAGGACCAAATTTCAGAAATTTAATCAACCCGAGAGTCATACGGACACAACATAGCTCATTTGAAAGCTTGTTTTCTGCACTTTAAGATGGCATATGTTGTGGAAATCAAATGTGGTCAGGTTTTTCTGAAATCAACTAAAGGTACTGACATGTTGAAAAAAAATTGTCAAAAATCATGAAAACGAAAAGTATTTTTAATGAAACAACATAATGAGGATATTCAAGAACACAGTATTCTAAAGTTTGGCCAGTGTGTATATACTATTAAAAAAATTAATTGAACTTTCAGAGGTATTTGCAGGGGGGAAAAAATATGATTTTATCATAAATTTTCACATTTTTTTGTATTTATTTTCAAATGCATAAAGCATTTTCACCTATATATCAGTCTGTAAGGCAGAGAGAGCACTACATCATACACAAATATAAAGCTGGAACTATATTCTTCCTAATGAGACCAGATTTGAGTGGATCGGTAGATAAATGTACAAGTTGTGGGACTTTGATTACACCTACCCCCATTATGAAAAATATGACAAAAATGTGAAAAAATCTGAAAATATATATTTTTAAATCATTTATGTACAAATAAGATTGTAATGACATTGGAAGTCATTTAAATTGTTCAGAAAGGAGTATGTTGCATAACTAAGTGATTTTACATCAAATCTGTTTCTTCAAGATATCCAGGAACACTTGTGTTTATGTACACCAATGCTGTGTCAACCACACTACAATTGTCATTTAAATGTGATAGTTAACTAGGAATTTGCTTTGCTATATCCCAGCATGTCTTTCTCAGTGATATTGCACATCCTATGAACCATTGTGTGAATACTTCCAGTCTTCACTTGCTTCCCAAGGGCAAAGTTCCATGGAAGACATCTCTTACTGGTAGCAGACAGTATTTCGAGCACTGTTTCCGACCTTCGTAATTGCAAATAAGGTCTTGCAGAACCTCAGACCTGAGGGGACTAAGCTTCCGAGTCTGCTGTCGCTAATTAAGCAGAGGATTATAAAATCTAAAGTTAAAATACGTTCATCTAATGTCAGTGTTTTGATGAAAGAAGGGGTGTTTTTTTACTGGAAAAAATGTCAGCGTTTTTGAAAATAAGGGTCCTTTTCTGGCCTGGAATCAGTGCTTTAGGGGTATCTTCAAATTTTGAAAATGAGCGTATGCAACCTTCTAAATACCAAAGTGACCCCACCTGACCTCTGACACTATAGGACCTCCATGAAAAATAAGTATAAAAATGTCACAGTCCTTCCATCCACAATCATAATCATACCCTGCTGTGCTGCGTGAGATGACAACCATATTTTGGTTTGCCAGAATGCTCTCCTCACATGTTGCAAATGTTTGCCTCACATGGAGGTTGTTTAATAAAGCTAGCATTCTTTCTCAAACTAGTTTGACCCACAGTCAGTTCATGTCTTTGGCATCATTGCTAGATCTTCTTTTAGGATCATACAAGGTCAAATTGAGCAATCTATCACAGTAAGCTAGGTCAGATAACATTAAGGGATTTTCCATAACAATCTAAAACACTATCCTTTTCCCTCTTGCTTGCATCAAACATTGCTGAGGTGGACTGAGTGAATGAAGTTTGCACATTTGCACATAAAGACCATTTAGTGCCTTAAAGTATTCCTGAAAAGCTGTCCCCTGTCATTGTTAAGGAACAATGACAAAGCATAATAATTCTAGGTGAAAGAAAAAAAGATGGAGAATAATAGCAGAGTCTTCAGATCCAGAGGACCAACAGATCTTTTAAATGTATGGTATCCATAGAGAGATCCACACATCCCCCTTTTATAGGGTGAGCAGCATGCCACTCCAGCTTAGGGTTCTGCGGGAGGTGCAAACTCCTATTGCAAACCATTGAACAAGCATATATGGTATGTCGCTTGCAGGGTTTGCTGAGTTGGAATCATATCCAGTAGGTGCATGCACTGCTGGCTATATTTTACAGAAGGTAGGTGTGCAAGCCTTGCTGATGGCATGAACTCGAATGAAGCATCTTTTGTCTGCAGTGTTCAGTTATCCTTCACACCCACTGGTCGTTCCTTTGAGGTGTGCAAGGACTAGGCCCCCAAAATCCAGAGATTTTTTGAGTTGAAACTCATGGCTCTCCATTAAGGGGTCTCTCAAAGGCTTAGTGCCAGCCCATCTCCTGCGAAGGGTCGGTATTGGACACTTTTCATCCAAGATAAGGAGCCTGCAGGGCCCTGCAGGCTCCAGGGGTGCCACAATGAAGTCTTCCCATAAAAGAGATGTGAGAGCACCCTTCCCATCCACTTCATCCTTTTCCGATACCTATCTGCAAAGATGCAGACAAAGAAAGCACTTTGTAGCAGAAACACTCTAAATTACTGCAGTTGGGAGGGGGTGGGGGTATGTCCAGGCCAATGGCTATGGTCTCAGCCACCCTGTGTGTCCTTCCGGATCAGTCTGAGGTCCTGCTGAGGGCACGCTGGAGCAACAACTGACCCAGCCTCTAGCTAAGATGTTTGTCCCTCATGCTGCACCACCCATGCTGCAGCTTCTAGCAGATTTACACTCTTCAGCCATGTCAATGGCATCCGTGGCAACAATTCCAAAGGGGCTCTCCCCTGATGAAGAGCACACCAATCTCTTCATAAAGGTGGATGTGCTGTCACAGAATCTGACCGCAATCACTTCGGAATGAATGAATAAGTGTTTAAAGGCACATTGACACACAAAGGTCATTTAGTGCCATAAGATATTAGTAAAAAGTGGTCCTTTTTCATTGTCGAGGAACAATGACTAAGCATAAGTATTCTAGATGAAGGAAGAAAAAAGAGGGAGAGTAAGAGCAGAGCCTTCTGATCCATGAGGACCAATGAATATTTTAGATGCAGGGTACCAACAGACAGATCCACACATTCCCCTTCTTTTATAAGACCAGCAGGGTGCCTCACCAGCTTAGGGTTCCCCAGAACTCCTATTGCACACCACAAGATGGGCCCTTTGCAGGGTCCATCACTTGGGTGCTCACTCCGATCAGGCCCAGAATATCACCTATCCGGACCCCTCCAGCCTAGACTGCCAGTCCGAGGTCTGAAGATGAGGAGGCATTAAGCAATCTCTCTGCCTTTGAGCTTAACACTCAAAATGATGGCGCACTTGATATTAACTTTGTACGTGACAAGTCAACAGCACTCAGACAGGCCAGGGGCCATAGCCAACACTGTCTCTAACCCTGATTTGCACAACCCCCAAGGAGATGCATCTGTTTGGCAAGTAACTGGGACAGTGGAGATAGTCTGCTTCGCTTTCAAGAAATTCATCCCACTTTTGTGCCAGCTCTCTACCTCATGGCCTTTGAGGTCCTGGCACCCTCCGCCAAACCTGATAGGCCACCCCAGAGGTGATTGATCTTCATCTGAGTATTGGAGATTGCCTCCGCTTCATATGTCTGGGTCCTGTGGGCCTACCCGACAGTCAGGATAGCAAATCATGACTTGAGGACCCAATTGCGTATGTGAAGTCTTGGATTAATCCGGACTTCAACCCAAAGAAACCCTTTAGTTCGTCATCAATTTTGCATTGTTGTAACACTGATAGACTGGGGAAAAGGCTTGAGGACCACTCAACAACAATGAGTCGTCTTAGCATTACAGGTCCAGATGCATGTGTTCATTTATTCCGCACCCCTGGAACAGCAGAAGATGGGCTCGCATCTCACATTCCGTGTGTGGGTGCTCCAGGCAATCTGCACGGGTTACCGTATCGATTTTACTCGCTGGTGTTGTCTGACCCGTCTCCACTTTGAACCAGGGAGAGCCATCGTCTCACCTTAGAGATGGGCCTCCAGAAAAGACAAGCAATTCAAATTGTATACCCTCTGCTGAACAGGCTCAGCTTCTACTTTTCCCTCTTATAAGTGGATGAGAGAGGCTGTGGATTAACCCTTGTCATGCTAGACCCCCATATGGGAGAACCTATCCCCTGGGACCAGGGATATTGTGGGTCTACCCACCATATCAGAAGGATTTTATAGATTTCTATTACTGTTTCAATAATTTGCTTCACAAACTGAAACAGAAACATGGCAAAAGGTAAAACCTTGATATCGAGTATAAATCAATACCCCTTAATCAACCTATGTTTTTTTTTTTGCTAAGTGCAAGGGTACCCAAAGACCGGATATATCCGGTGTTGGTGACACAGGCAAGATATGTAGCACCGGATATATCCGGTGTTAGCAAGAACAGGGTTAAAGACGTGTGGATTAAATCTGTTCCAGTATCTTGATGATTCAAGGGGGGGGGGGGGGGGGGTTGAGGGGTGCTAGGGGGGGAAGGGTAAAAAAACTAATCAAACACCCCTTCTCTTATCAAAACACTGACATTGGATGAACGTGAACACATATTTTAACTTTAGATTTTATAATCCTCTGCCTGCTTAGCGGCAGCAGACTCAGAAGTCCAGTCACTTTGGAAGTCAGTCGGCGTCAGAGCCATGGATATTTTGTGGATTGTAAGGGGATTTTCTCCCCCACACTTTGTACCTGGGTTCAAAAAAGTACCCCTCTTTTACAAATCATGGACATGCGGAGTTCTTAAAAAAGACCCCTTCTTCTGTGAAATACTTAAAGTGGGTGCGGCCCCACTCTGTACCTGACAGCCCCCCCCCTCCCCCCTGACCGAGTTCTGATAGTCTCTAGGGTCCACTCTGGATCAGGTGAGGGCACTGGCCCATCCATCAAAGATTGGGCCAACTGGCTCCATCACCTGATTAGGCAGGTTCTAAGGGAGGGCAGCTCCTTGGCCTGCCTTTGGAGCTCCTTGATTTGACACTTGGCCAGTAACTGAATCTTTGGGCCAGGAGGCCCATATGCCCTCTCCCTCTTTCTCTCCACTTGATGAACTAAAGACTGCAGCTTTTACTCAAAGACACTAATTAGTACATTCCACTTAAACTTCTATAGTAATATATGTCTTGACCCTTGGCAGCGGTGACAGCTACAATGAACAGCCACCTAGTGGCTAGTTCATGAACTAAAACAAATTGTCTAACTTAACTGACTAACTTAGAAATAGTCCAAGAAAATGTCCACAAGGACCGCAAATGTATCAAGACATCACCTGCCAGTTGTCTGAATTAAAAAAATATTTTTTTCGATTTTTTCGTATTTTAGTTGCATTTTTCAGAATAGGGGTAGGGGTAAGTAAACTTCCTTCACTAAGTCCTGAAAAGCCAATCCATTTCAAAATTGGTCTCAAATGAAAGCTGAGATGATAAGCTTTCTGATAGCATTTTATATGACACACTCTGGTATGCAAACCCTGTTATAAAAAACAAAATATCACTCCTCAAAAAAAATTATACCAAAAAAAGCTCAAATTTGTCTAAAAATTCACATTTTTTCAGGTTTAAAACAATTTTAGCAGAATGAAACTTTTTGTATAAGATAATACATTGACTTAACTCACTTTTCACTGCTATTTGATTGCAGGTTATTGATTTGCAAGTTTAGAATAAAAAAATAAGAAATTTGTGTTTTTTACATAATTTTACCTAACCATATGATATAACAAGCAATTTTCAGAAAAACCTGACCACATTTGAATTCCACAACATACTTTTTCTAAAAGTTTAGAAAATCAGCTTTAAAATGACATATGTTTTATCTGTATGACTCTCGGGTTGATTAAACTCCTTAATTAGAGCCCTTTTTCCAAGTTTGCCGCTCGCCTATAGGGAAATGTTTTAACTGTCCAGGTTTGGGGGTTTTGGAGCATTTTTCCAGGGAAAAAATTGAATAGTTTGTGTTTCTGATGTATTTTTTGGCACTATTAGGTATGATAAAAAGATAAAGAAGTTCAAGAAAGTTGAATTTTTTTTTAAATGTTCTAAGCTGATATTTAATGTCCATTCACAAGCTTGGCTCTTATAGTTCATCATCAGGTAGCAAAATCACATAATCCAGGAACATATGCCCCTTAAGGGACCATAAGGTTGATCCTTGTGCATGTTTGCACTCAGGCAGTGTTTGGTCATTTTCATGTAAAGGTAAGTCACGGACTAATGTTCTTCAGGCAGCAGCAGGTAAGTTGTGGCAAGCATGCTATTGGTGGGGTTTTGTTGACTCTCATTTGCAGTGCAGGATGTGGGCTTTTCCCATTCATGTTTGGTGATCTACTGGATGAGTGATGGTGGGTTTGTCATAGTTTCTTGGATAGCTAGAAGTGGGTTATAATTTTGGGAAATATTTGGGGGAGGGTTTTAGATAGAATTCTTATGAAAAAATTGTAGGATATGTGTTTCAGATGTATTTTTTGGCACTATTAGGTATGATAGAAAGATAAAGAATTTAAGGAAAAAGGAAAATGTTTTAAAATGCTCCAAACATATATTTAATGTTCTTTCACAAAGTTGGCTCGTATATTTTTTCATCTGGTTGCAATATCACATGAACCAGGGGCATATGCCCCTAAAGGGTACATAAGGTTGATCCCTGTTCATGTTTGCTTTTAGGCAGTGTTTGGCCATCTTCATGTAAATGTTTTGTGTTACTTTGATGATATGTCAGATGTCAAATTTTTAACCCCGCCCCCCATCGCTCTCTTTTTCTGAAGTATGTGTGTTAAAATGTTCATGTTTATATTTGGCGGATAGGCTTAGTGATTAGTTTAGTTTGTCAAAAGTTGCATTTTATTTATGCGTGCTGAATTTTAGGTTATGATGAAATTTTTTATTCGCTGTTTAACTGTTGGTCTTTTTTAATATTTGAGAGCCGGCACTTATTTTAATGCATGGGCTTTGTTGTATATACTTAGCTTATGTGTTAACATTTTGTGTTGTGGGGGAGAGTCACAAGCCTCTGTTAAGGGGGAGTGGATTTTTAGCTGTTGGCAACATGTTTGATTTTGATGTGGTGTTATTTGCAGGCAGCCAGTCAGTTTGTTACATGCATCAGTGATTGACTTTAACATTTTCAGACAGGAGCAGATTTGGCTCCCAGGATTTTAAGTTTAGGGGCTATTAAATTCCTGTGCGGCCACCACGACGGTATGGTTTTGCCAGGGGTGCATTGTCCAGGTTTGGGGATCTTGGGGCATGCTCCCAGGGAAAAGTTTGAAAGGTTTGTGTTTCAGCTGTATTTTTTGGCACTATTAGGTATGATGAAAAGATAAAGAACTTCAAAAAAAGGAAAAGTTTTTAAAATGCTTTAAGCAGATATTTAATGTCCGTTCACAAACTTGGCTCCTATAATTCATCATCTGGTAGCAAAATCACATGGTTCAGGGGCATATGCCCTTTAAGGGACCATAAGGTTGATCCCTGTGCATGTTTGCATTCTGGCAGTGTTTGGCCATTTTCATGTAAGGGTAAGTCACGGACTAAAGTTCTTCAGGCAGCATTAAGTAAGTTGTGGCAAGCATGCTATTGGTGGGGTTTTGTTGACTGTCATTTGCAGTGCAGGATGTGGGCTTTTCCCGTTCATGTTTGGTGATCTACTGGATAGGTGATGGTGGGTGGTGAGTTTGTCAAAGTTTCTGGATAGCTAGAAGTGGGTTATAGTTTTGGAAAATATTTGAGGGAGGGTTTTAGATAGAAATCTTATGAAAAATTTGAAAGATATGTGTTTCAGATGTATTTTTTGGCACTATTAGGTATGATAAAAAGATAAAGAATTTCATAAAAAAGGAAAATGTTTTATAGTGCTCCAAACTGATATTAATGTCTATTCACAAACTTGGTTTTTGATTAAAAAGTCTGTAAGTATCATCAGCAGCATTACAAGTGTGTATCAGTCTGTAACCACTAACGAAAAAACACAAAAATCAGAAAAATTTCAAAATAGCGAAATATTAAAAAAACAAAAAATTGCAAATGATTAACTACAAAAAGACATACAAGGAATCAACCTCTTGACGCCACTGGCGTCTATCTTGTTATTATTTTTATTTCACTTTACTAAAATGAATTGTTGGTCAAATCCACTGATCCCAGAGAGAAGGTCTGCCTGAATTGGCGTTCGCTATAAGGGCCGATTTGATTAGTGTATGAAATTCCCTGGTTATAACAGGGAGTTCTATCTAAAGGGAGAGGCAATGCGGCATGCAGTCCATTAGCTTTACACTGTGGAGGGAAATCTTACCTAGGAGCCCAGTTAGATAAGGAAGGCGGCCATCTTGCCTAGCAGGTTTGGTAGCAGGTTGAATGGACCTCTTGTACTTTCAAACATGTAAGACATGAATTTTACTTTTTGGAAAGGCTTAACAACAGAGATTCTGGGGATGAATGTAGGAACTATTGTTTACTATGCTTAATTGATGTTAGTGTAATTGCAATACACATATTTGGGGTGGTTCAATCGGGGACTCTATTTCACTTGTGATAAGACTAAACATCAGTCATGAGTCATTTTTAGTAAATTCCACCTTCTAATTCTCAGAAACCAACACTTTCAAGTTTGTTTATAAGGTGAAATAGATAAATAAAGAAGTTAATCTCTAGCGTTAAACTATTTTCAAAGAAATTTGTTCACCTGAAATAGTATTTTTTCCCGGTTTTCTGGACCTTATGTAAGGTAATAATGGGATTATATGTTCTGCCATTTTGTATGCTTGATGTTGAATAAAACTTTTTTTACATATTTTTCTCCCATGTAAAGTTTTGAAATATTAATAGATTTGTATTTCCTATCATCAAGCTATTCTGTGCTGCATTTTCTAGTTTCCAGGATTTTGAAGTCTCAAATTTGGGGTCAACTTCAGGTCCAAGGAATCAACAGACAAATAAACTAGAAATAGGCCATCACATAAGGGGTTATTTATTGAAAATGTGCTGATGACACATACCTATGTTAGCATCCTGAAGATACGTCAAAAGTCTTAAACTGAAGCAAACATATGCTCATTGCAACAAGGCTAACATTAATTAAACAAGGCCATTCAACAAACAAAATATCTAACAGTACTCACATACATTCCTAGAATGCCCAGGTTGTTAAGCCTCCCAATAAGGTAAAAACTGAAACTATCTAGATGTTTGAGAGGTTGATGAACCCTCTCCCTCCACCAAACATATTTGAGGTTTTCCAAGCTAAAATGACACTTCTTTGATAAGTCTGCAAATCAAATATCTAGACTGTAATTCTGTTTCTGCCTGTTGGCAGCAGACAATCCCCTCACTCAGGATGTTATGAGGCCCATCCGGTCTGACACCAATTAGCTTATTGTCTTTTCAAGACCTGAGGAAATAAAAGAAGCCCAACCTGGCCAGTGGGGATTGCAATCAGACGGGTATGTCATGTACTGCCCCTGACAGATGTGGATCTGAGAGTAAAGGCAATCCACAACAGTAGAATAAGACCATACACTGAGACAGGAAAATATCATGTTTTGTCACTGCATCCTGTCTGGTGTTATGGACCTGTGAAACCATGAAATAGACAAACTAACAGATCTCTTCTACATTAAGCTAATGCCATTACTTTAGGAAAACTTCATGTATCCTTTTTGGACAACAAAGCTATCATACTGTAAAGAACTCAGGAATATAGGCTTATTTACAGCTTTACAATGTATTAAAATAGATGAGTGTATGGATTCTTGAATTATCTTGTTTCAATTTATGAAGATGTGAAGAACTGAGGAATGGTACAATTTACAGAAACATTTTTGCTAAAGCAACTCAAAGAAACACTTAATCATCATGAGTTTTTGGATTAGCATCTTTTCTCAACCCATTCATACCCTAGACAACTATATACCCTGTGGTACAGCCTACACAGGAAGTGGTGATAAGTAGAACAGTGCACATGCCCGGCTGAGCCAGGATGAGCTCCTGGGTATGAGTGGGGTGCAGATAAGAGCTCATTTGCATAACAATAGTGCATGACAGGTGTAGGAGCTTTTTCTATTTGTATCATATCTCCTTAGTCTATATATCTCTGGTTATAATAAACATTTCCACAGTTGTGAAGTTAGAAATTTCTTCGAGAAAATCTATAGTTTAATGAATGTAAGTAATGCCTAGCCTTCAAAATTGAGCTCTGTGAAGTTTAATGGGTGTAAGTATTAATTTATATCTGTTGATGAAGGAAATGTTCCATTAAGTTCCCTATGACGTTGGTATTGTCACTTTCATGCACACTTGCGGCACATGACTATTACTTTATGCAACTCCCACCCATTTACCTTCTATCTGCCCTTTCACACATCTCTACATGCTGATCAGTGCCCTATCCAATCCCATGTACCTTCCACCTGCACTTTGGGCTTGGATCCGTGCGCCCGCCACTCACTTTTTGGGCGCACGGATCCTTATTACATCGACAACTTCTACTCCTCCTGCGGCCTTAAGCGCCTTGCCGCAACACTTGCCTCCCCCCTTCTCTGTAATTGTACTGTCCTCCCAGTACCTCTTTCAACGGGGCCCTATCTGGATACTCACATTGATGCTCTGAGAAATCCCACTCCATGGTTACAGCTAGATGACAGCTAAGAAGATACACACTGATTCAGAGCAGAAGGTTTTAAGGAAAAAAACTACAGCAAAGTGCAGGTTAGATGAGAGAGATTCGCCCTGATCCACTGGTAGCTGTAAATGTGTTCCAACAGTGAGGGCTTCATATTGAGGATTAAGCTTATATTCAGGCTCATCATTAAATGAAGTCTCATTTGTCTTGTAGGGCAAGGCCAAGTGTCTAGAGGCTTGCTTGTATGGGTTCAAATCCAATTAAAATCTAACAGGTACACAGTTCTTTAGCATGTGCTTGTGCATCTTTTAGGGAACTTTTGGTAATACTTCAAAATCAAGTACTTGAAATGATGCAGAAATAAACCATTTATATCAATCGCATCTCTGTAATGAGCATAAAAACTGGACTATCACATATCAAGCATTAGGTATGCTCTAGTGCTAGAAGCTGATTGAAATGGAAACGTAATCTGTCTGCGGCGGGACCCTCGCCCGGCCGCGGCCTGCAGGCTCTCTGAGAGAGAGGTTAATGTAGTTTAGTGGTAGGAGTCTCGGCAGGCTCTCTGAGAGAGGAGGGCCAGAAATTAATGTAGTTTAGTGGTAGGAGTCTCGGCAGGCTCTCTGAGAGAGGAGGGCCAGAAGTTAATGTAGTTTAGTGGTAGGAGTCTCGGCAGGCTCTCTGACAGAGGAGGGCCAGAAATTAATGTAGTTTAGTGGTAGAGTCTCGGCAGGCTCTCTGAGAGAGGAGGGCCAGAAGTTAATGTAGTTTAGTGGTAGCTAGGAGTCTCGGCAGGCTCTCTGAGAGAGGAGGGCCAGAAGTTAATGTAGTTTAGTGGTAGAAGTCTCGGCAGGCTCTCTGAGAGAGGAGGGCCAGAAGTTAATGTAGTTTAGTGGTAGCTAGGAGTCTCGGCAGGCTCTCTGAGAGAGGAAGGCCAGAAGTTAATGTAGTTTAGTGGTAGAGTCTCGGCAGGCTCTCTGACAGAGGAGGGCCAGAAGTTAATGTAGTTTAGTGGTAGGAGTCTCGGCAGGCTCTCTGACAGAGGAGGGCCAGAAGTTAATGTAGTTTAGTGGTAGGAGTCTCGGCAGGCTCTCTGACAGAGGAGGGCCAGAAGTTAATGTAGTTTAGTGGTAGGAGTCTCGGCAGGCTCTCTGACAGAGGAGGGCCAGAAGTTAATGTAGTTTAGTGGTAGGAGTCTCGGCAGGCTCTCTGACAGAGGAGGGCCAGAAGTTAATGTACTTTAGTGGTAGAGTCTCGGCAGGCTCTCTGACAGAGGAGGGCCAGAAGTTAATGTAGTTTAGTGGTAGGAGTCTCGGCAGGCTCTCTGACAGAGGAGGGCCAGAAGTTAATGTAGTTTAGTGGTAGAGTCTCGGCAGGCTCTCTGACAGAGGAGGGCCAGAAGTTAATGTAGTTTAGTGGCAGGAGTCTCGGCAGGCTCTCTGAGAGAGGAGGGCCAGAAATTAATGTAGTTTAGTGGTAGAGTCTCGGCAGGCTCTCTGACAGAGGAGGGCCAGAAGTTAATGTAGTTTAGTGGTAGGAGTCTCGGCAGGCTCTCTGACAGAGGAGGGCCAGAAGTTAATGTAGTTTAGTGGTAGGAGTCTCGGCAGGCTCTCTGAGAGAGGAGGGCCAGAAGTTAATGTAGTTTAGTGGCAGGAGTCTCTGCAGGCTCTCTGACAGAGGAGGGCCAGAAATTAATGTAGTTTAGTGGTAGAGTCTCGGCAGGCTCTCTGAGAGAGGAAGGCCAGAAGTTAATGTAGTTTAGTGGTAGGAGTCTCGGCAGGCCCCTGAGAGAGGAGGGCCAGAAGTTAATGTAGTTTAGTGGTAGGAGTCTCGGCAGGCTCTCTCTCTGAGAGAGGAGGGCCAGAAGTTAATGTAGTTTAGTGGTAGGAGTCTCGGCAGGCTCTCTCTCGCTGAGAGAGGAGGGCCAGAAGTTAATGTAGTTTAGTGGTAGAGTCTCGGCAGGCTCTCTGAGAGAGGAAGGCCAGAAGTTAATGTAGTTTAGTGGTAGGAGTCTCGGCAGGCTCTCTGAGAGAGGAGGGCCAGAAGTTAATGTAGTTTAGTGGTAGGAGTCTCGGCAGGCTCTCTCTCGCTGAGAGAGGAGGGCCAGAAGTTAATGTAGTTTAGTGGTAGGAGTCTCGGCAGGCTCTCTGAGAGAGGAGGGCCAGAAGTTAATGTAGTTTAGTGGTAGGAGTCTCGGCAGGCTCTCTGACAGAGGAGGGCCAGAAGTTAATGTAGTTTAGTGGTAGGAGTCTCGGCAGGCTCTCTCTTGCTGGGAGAGGAGGGCCAGAAGTTAATGTAGTTTAGTGGTAGGAGTCTCGGCAGGCTCTCTGACAGAGGAGGGCCAGAAGTTAATGTAGTTTAGTGGTAGGAGTCTCGGCAGGCTCTCTGAGAGAGGAGGGCCAGAAGTTAATGTAGTTTAGTGGTAGGAGTCTCGGCAGGCTCTCTGACAGAGGAGGGCCAGAAGTTAATGTAGTTTAGTGGTAGGAGTCTCGGCAGGCTCTCTGAGAGAGGAGGGCCAGAAGTTAATGTAGTTTAGTGGTAGGAGTCTCGGCAGGCTCTCTGACAGAGGAGGGCCAGAAGTTAATGTACTTTAGTGGTAGGAGTCTCGGCAGGCTCTCTCTCGCTGAGAGAGGAGGGCCAGAAGTGAATGTAGTTAAGTGGCAGGAGTCTCGGCAGGCTCTCTGAGAGAGGAGGGCCAGAAGTTAATGTAGTTTAGTGGTAGAGTCTCGGCAGGCTCGCTGAGAGAGGAGGGCCAGAAGTTAATGTAGTTTAGTGGTAGGAGTCTCGGCAGGCTCTCTGAGAGAGGAGGGCCAGAAGTTAATGTAGTTTAGTGGTAGAGTCTCGGCAGGCTCTCTGAGAGAGGAGGGCCAGAAGTTAATGTAGTTTAGTGGTAGGAGTCTCGGCAGGCTCTCTGACAGAGGAGGGCCAGAAGTTAATGTAGTTTAGTGGTAGGAGTCTCGGCAGGCTCTCTGACAGAGGAGGGCCAGAAGTTAATGTAGTTTAGTGGCAGGAGTCTCGGCAGGCTCTCTGAGAGAGGAGGGCCAGAAGTTAATGTAGTTTAGTGGTAGGAGTCTCGGCAGGCTCTCTGACAGAGGAGATCCTGAAGTTAATGTAGTTTAGTGGTAGGAGTCTCGGCAGGCTCTCTCTCGCTGAGAGAGGAGGGCCAGAAGTTAATGTAGTTTAGTGGCAGGAGTCTCTGCAGGCTCTCTGACAGAGGAGGGCCAGAAATTAATGTAGTTTAGTGGTAGGAGTCTCGGCAGGCTCTCTGAGAGAGGAGGGCCAGAAGTTAATGTAGTTTAGTGGTAGGAGTCTCGGCAGGCTCTCTGACAGAGGAGGGCCAGAAGTTAATGTAGTTTAGTGGTAGGAGTCTCGGCAGGCTCTCTGAGAGAGGAGGGCCAGAAGTTAATGTAGTTTAGTGGTAGGAGTCTCGGCAGGCTCTCTGACAGAGGAGGGCCAGAAGTTAATGTAGTTTAGTGGTAGGAGTCTCGGCAGGCTCTCTGAGAGAGGAGGGCCAGAAGTTAATGTAGTTTAGTGGTAGGAGTCTCGGCAGGCTCTCTGACAGAGGAGGGCCAGAAATTAATGTAGTTTAGTGGTAGGAGTCTCGGCAGGCTCTCTGAGAGAGGAGGGCCAAAAGTTAATGTAGTTTAGTGGTAGGAGTCTCGGCAGGCTCTCTGACAGAGGAGGGCCAGAAGTTAATGTAGTTTAGTGGTAGGAGTCTCGGCAGGCTCTCTCTTGCTGAGAGAGGAGGGCCAGAAGTTAATGTAGTTTAGTGGCAGGAGTCTCGGCAGGCTCTCTGACAGAGGAGGGCCAGAAGTTAATGTAGTTTAGTGGTAGGAGTCTCGGCAGGCTCTCTGAGAGAGGAGGGCCAGAAGTTAATGTAGTTTAGTGGTAGGAGTCTCGGCAGGCTCTCTGACAGAGGAGGGCCAGAAGTTAATGTAGTTTAGTGGTAGGAGTCTCGGCAGGCTCTCTCTCGCTGAGAGAGGAGGGCCAGAAGTTAATGTAGTTTAGTGGCAGGAGTCTTGGCAGGCTCTCTGAGAGAGGAGGGCCAGAAGTGAATGTAGTTTAGTGGTAGGAGTCTCGGCAGGCTCTCTGAGAGAGGAGGGCCAGAAGTTAATGTAGTTTAGTGGTAGAGTCTCGGCAGGCTCTCTGAGAGATGAAGGCCAGAAGTTAATGTAGTTTAGTGGTAGGAGTCTCGGCAGGCTCTCTGAGAGAGGAGGGCCAGAAGTTAATGTAGTTTAGTGGTAGGAGTCTCGGCAGGCTCTCTCTCTGAGAGAGGAGGGCCAGAAGTTAATGTAGTTTAGTAGTAGGAGTCTCGGCAGGCTCTCTGAGAGAGGAGGGCCAGAAGTTAATGTAGTTTAGTGGTAGGAGTCTCGGCAGGCTCTCTGACAGAGGAGGGCCAGAAGTTAATGTAGTTTAGTGGTAGGAGTCTCGGCAGGCTCTCTCTTGCTGAGAGAGGAGGGCCAGAAGTTAATGTAGTTAAGTGGCAGGAGTCTCGGCAGGCTCTTTGAGAGAGGAGGGCCAGAAGTTAATGTAGTTTAGTGGTAGAGTCTCGGCAGGCTCTCTGAGAGAGGAGGGCCAGAAGTTAATGTAGTTTAGTGGTAGGAGTCTCGGCAGGCTCTCTGAGAGAGGAGGGCCAGAAGTTAATGTAGTTTAGTGGTAGGAGTCTCGGCAGGCTCTCTGACAGAGGAGGGCCAGAAGTTAATGTAGTTTAGTGGTAGGAGTCTCGGCAGGCTCTCTGACAGAGGAGGGCCAGAAGTTAATGTAGTTTAGTGGTAGGAGTCTCGGCAGGCTCTCTCTCGCTGAGAGAGGAGGGCCAGAAGTTAATGTAGTTTAGTGGTAGGAGTCTCGGCAGGCTCTCTGACAGAGGAGGGCCAGAAATTAATGTAGTTTAGTGGTAGGAGTCTCGGCAGGCTCTCTGACAGAGGAGGGCCAGAAGTTAATGTAGTTTAGTGGTAGGAGTCTCGGCAGGCTCTCTGAGAGAGGAGGGCCAGAAGTTAATGTAGTTTAGTGGTAGGAGTCTCGGCAGGCTCTCTCTCTCAGAGAGGAGGGCCAGAAGTTAATGTAGTTTAGTGGTAGGAGTCTCGGCAGGCTCTCTGAGAGAGGAGGGCCAGAAGTTAATGTAGTTTAGTGGTAGGAGTCTCGGCAGGCTCTCTGACAGAGGAGGGCCAGAAGTTAATGTAGTTTAGTGGTAGGAGTCTCGGCAGGCTCTCTCTTGCTGAGAGAGGAGGGCCAGAAGTTAATGTAGTTAAGTGGCAGGAGTCTCCGCAGGCTCTCTGAGAGAGGAGGGCCAGAAGTTAATGTAGTTTAGTGGTAGAGTCTCGGCAGGCTCTCTGAGAGAGGAGGGCCAGAAGTTAATGTAGTTTAGTGGTAGGAGTCTCGGCAGGCTCTCTGAGAGAGGAGGGCCAGAAGTTAATGTAGTTTAGTGGTAGGAGTCTCGGCAGGCTCTCTGACAGAGGAGGGCCAGAAGTTAATGTAGTTTAGTGGTAGGAGTCTCGGCAGGCTCTCTGACAGAGGAGGGCCAGAAGTTAATGTAGTTTAGTGGTAGGAGTCTCGGCAGGCTCTCTCTCGCTGAGAGAGGAGGGCCAGAAGTTAATTTAGTTTAGTGGTAGGAGTCTCGGCAGGCTCTCTGACAGAGGAGGGCCAGAAATTAATGTAGTTTAGTGGTAGGAGTCTCGGCAGGCTCTCTGACAGAGGAGGGCCAGAAGTTAATGTAGTTTAGTGGTAGGAGTCTCGGCAGGCTCTCTGAGAGAGGAGGGCCAGAAGTTAATGTAGTTTAGTGGTAGGAGTCTCGGCAGGCTCTCTGAGAGAGGAGGGCCAGAAGTTAATGTAGTTTAGTGGTAGGAGTCTCTGCAGGCTCTCTGACAGAGGAGGGCCAGAAGTTAATGTAGTTTAGTGGTAGGAGTCTCGGCAGGCTCTCTGACAGAGGAGGGCCAGAAGTTAATGTAGTTTAGTGGTAGGAGTCTCGGCAGGCTCTCTCTCGCTGAGAGAGGAGGGCCAGAAGTTAATGTAGTTTAGTGGTAGGAGTCTCGGCAGGCTCTCTGACAGAGGAGGGCCAGAAGTTAATGTAGTTTAGTGGTAGGAGTCTCGGCAGGCTCTCTGAGAGAGGAGGGCCAGAAGTTAATGTAGTTTAGTGGTAGGAGTCTCTGCAGGCTCTCTGACAGAGGAGGGCCAGAAGTTAATGTAGTTTAGTGGTAGGAGTCTCGGCAGGCTCTCTGACAGAGGAGGGCCAGAAGTTAATGTAGTTTAGTGGTAGGAGTCTCGGCAGGCTCTCTCTCGCTGAGAGAGGAGGGCCAGAAGTTAATGTAGTTTAGTGGTAGGAGTCTCGGCAGGCTCTCTGACAGAGGAGGGCCAGAAGTTAATGTAGTTTAGTGGTAGGAGTCTCGGCAGGCTCTCTGAGAGAGGAGGGCCAGAAGTTAATGTAGTTTAGTGGTAGGAGTCTCGGCAGGCTCTCTGACAGAGGAGGGCCAGAAGTTAATGTAGTTTAGTGGTAGGAGTCTCGGCAGGCTCTCTCTCGCTGAGAGAGGAGGGCCAGAAGTTAATGTAGTTAATTGGCAGGAGTCTCGGCAGGCTCTCTGAGAGAGGAGGGCCAGAAGTTAATGTAGTTTAGTGGTAGAGTCTCGGCAGGCTCTCTGAGAGATGAAGGCCAGAAGTTAATGTAGTTTAGTGGTAGGAGTCTCGGCAGGCTCTCTCTTGCTGAGAGAGGAGGGCCAGAAGTTAATGTAGTTTAGTGGTAGGAGTCTCGGCAGGCTCTCTGACAGAGGAGGGCCAGAAATTAATGTAGTTTAGTGGTAGAGTCTCGGCAGGCTCTCTGAGAGAGGAGGGCCAGAAGTTAATGTAGTTTAGTGGTAGGAGTCTCGGCAGGCTCTCTGAGAGAGGACGGCCAGAAGTTAATGTAGTTTAGTGGTAGGAGTCTCGGCAGGCTCTCTGACAGAGGAAGGCCAGAAGTTAATGTAGTTTAGTGGCAGGAGTCTCGGCAGGCTCTCTGACAGAGGAGGGCCAGAAGTTAATGTAGTTTAGTGGTAGGAGTCTCGGCAGGCTCTCTGACAGAGGAGGGCCAGAAGTTAATGTAGTTTAGTGGTAGGAGTCTCGGCAGGCTCTCTCTCGCTGAGAGAGGAGGGCCAGAAGTTAATGTAGTTTAGTGGCAGGAGTCTCGGCAGGCTCTCTGACAGAGGAGGGCCAGAAATTAATGTAGTTTAGTGGTAGGAGTCTCGGCAGGCTCTCTGAGAGAGGAGGGCCAGAAGTTAATGTAGTTTAGTGGTAGGAGTCTCGGCAGGCTCTCTGACAGAGGAGGGCCAGAAATTAATGTAGTTTAGTGGTAGGAGTCTCGGCAGGCTCTCTGAGAGAGGAGGGCCAGAAGTTAATGTAGTTTAGTGGTAGGAGTCTCGGCAGGCTCTCTGACAGAGGAGGGCCAGAAGTTAATGTAGTTTAGTGGTAGGAGTCTCGGCAGGCTCTCTCTTGCTGAGAGAGGAGGGCCAGAAGTTAATGTAGTTTAGTGGCAGGAGTCTCGGCAGGCTCTCTGAGAGAGGAGGGCCAGAAGTTAATGTAGTTTAGTGGTAGGAGTCTCGGCAGGCTCTCTCTCTGAGAGAGGAGGGCCAGAAGTTAATGTAGTTTAGTGGTAGGAGTCTCGGCAGGCTCTCTGAGAGAGGAGGGCCAGAAGTTAATGTAGTTTAGTGGTAGGAGTCTCGGCAGGCTCTCTGAGAGAGGAGGGCCAGAAGTTAATGTAGTTTAGTGGTAGGAGTCTCGGCAGGCTTTCTCTCTGAGAGAGGAGGGCCAGAAGTTAATGTAGTTTAGTGGTAGGAGTCTCGGCAGGCTCTGTGAGAGAGGAGGGCCAGAAGTTAATGTAGTTTAGTGGTAGGAGTCTCGGCAGGCTCTCTGACAGAGGAGGGCCAGAAGTTAATGTAGTTTAGTGGTAGGAGTCTCGGCAGGCTCTCTGAGAGGAGGGCCAGAAGTTAATGTAGTTTAGTGGTAGGAGTCTCGGCAGGCTCTCTCTCGCTGAGAGAGGAGGGCCAGAAGTTAATGTAGTTTAGTGGTAGGAGTCTCGGCAGGCTCTCTGACAGAGGAGGGCCAGAAGTTAATGTAGTTTAGTGGTAGGAGTCTCGGCAGGCTCTCTGACAGAGGAGGGCCAGAAGTTAATGTAGTTTAGTGGTAGGAGTCTCGGCAGGCTCTCTGACAGAGGAGGGCCAGAAGTTAATGTAGTTTAGTGGTAGGAGTCTCGGCAGGCTCTCTGACAGAGGAGGGCCAGAAGTTAATGTAGTTTAGTGGTAGGAGTCTCGGCAGGCTCTCTGAGAGAGGAGGGCCAGAAGTTAATGTAGTTTAGTGGTAGGAGTCTTGGCAGGCTCTCTCTCGCTGAGAGAGGAGGGCCAGAAGTTAATGTAGTTTAGTGGTAGAGTCTCGGCAGGCTCTCTGAGAGAGGAGGGCCAGAAGTTAATGTAGTTTAGTGGTAGGAGTCTCGGCAGGCTCTCTGACAGAGGAGGGCCAGAAGTTAATGTAGTTTAGTGGTAGGAGTCTCGGCAGGCTCTCTGACAGAGGAGGGCCAGAAGTTAATGTAGTTTAGTGGTAGGAGTCTCGGCAGGCTCTCTCTTGCTGAGAGAGGAGGGCCAGAAGTTAATGTAGTTAAGTGGCAGGAGTCTCGGCAGGCTCTCTGAGAGAGGAGGGCCAGAAGTTAATGTAGTTTAGTGGTAGGAGTCTCGGCAGGCTCTCTGAGAGAGGAGGGCCAGAAGTTAATGTAGTTAAGTGGCAGGAGTCTCGGCAGGCTCTCTGAGAGAGGAGGGCCAGAAGTTAATGTAGTTTAGTGGTAGAGTCTCGGCAGGCTCTCTGAGAGAGGAGGGCCAGAAGTTAATGTAGTTTAGTGGTAGGAGTCTCGGCAGGCTCTCTGAGAGAGGAGGGCCAGAAGTTAATGTAGTTTAGTGGTAGGAGTCTCGGCAGGCTCTCTCTCGCTGAGAGAGGAGGGCCAGAAGTTAATGTAGTTTAGTGGTAGGAGTCTCGGCAGGCTCTCTGACAGAGGAGGGCCAGAAGTTAATGTAGTTTAGTGGTAGGAGTCTCGGCAGGCTCTCTGAAAGAGGAGGGCCAGAAGTTAATGTAGTTTAGTGGTAGGAGTCTTGGCAGGCTCTCTCTCGCTGAGAGAGGAGGGCCAGAAGTTAATGTAGTTTAGTGGTAGAGTCTCGGCAGGCTCTCTGAGAGAGGAGGGCCAGAAGTTAATGTAGTTTAGTGGTAGGAGTCTCGGCAGGCTCTCTGACAGAGGAGGGCCAGAAGTTAATGTAGTTTAGTGGTAGGAGTCTCGGCAGGCTCTCTGACAGAGGAGGGCCAGAAGTTAATGTAGTTTAGTGGTAGGAGTCTCGGCAGGCTCTCTGACAGAGGAGGGCCAGAAATTAATGTAGTTTAGTGGTAGGAGTCTCGGCAGGCTCTCTGACAGAGGAGGGCCAGAAGTTAATGTAGTTTAGTGGTAGGAGTCTCGGCAGGCTCTCTCTCGCTGAGAGAGGAGGGCCAGAAGTTAATGTAGTTTAGTGGCAGGAGTCTCGGCAGGCTCTCTGACAGAGGAGGGCCAGAAGTTAATGTAGTTTAGTGGCAGGAGTCTCGGCAGGCTCTCTGAGAGAGGAGGGCCAGAAGTTAATGTAGTTTAGTGGTAGGAGTCTCGGCAGGCTCTCTGACAGAGGAGAAGTTAATGTAGTTTAGTGGTAGGAGTCTCGGCAGGCTCTCTGAGAGAGGAGGGCCAGAAGTTAATGTAGTTTAGTGGTAGCTAGGAGTCTCGGCAGGCTCTCTGAGAGAGGAGGGCCAGAAGTTAATGTAGTTTAGTGGTAGGAGTCTCGGCAGGCTCTCTGACAGAGGAGGGCCAGAAGTTAATGTAGTTTAGTGGTAGGAGTCTCGGCAGGCTCTCTGACAGAGGAGGGCCAGAAGTTAATGTAGTTTAGTGGTAGGAGTCTCGGCAGGCTCTCTGAGAGAGGAGGGCCAGAAATTAATGTAGTTTAGTGGTAGGAGTCTCGGCAGGCTCTCTGAGAGAGGAGGGCCAGAAGTTAATGTAGTTTAGTGGTAGGAGTCTCGGCAGGCTCTCTGACAGAGGAGGGCCAGAAATTAATGTAGTTTAGTGGTAGAGTCTCGGCAGGCTCTCTGACAGAGGAGGGCCAGAAGTTAATGTAGTTTAGTGGTAGCTAGGAGTCTTGGCAGGCTCTCTGAGAGAGGAGGGCCAGAAGTTAATGTAGTTTAGTGGTAGGAGTCTCGGCAGGCTCTCTGACAGAGGAGGGCCAGAAGTTAATGTAGTTTAGTGGTAGGAGTCTCGGCAGGCTCTCTGACAGAGGAGGGCCAGAAGTTAATGTAGTTTAGTGGTAGAAGTCTCGGCAGGCTCTCTGACAGAGGAGGGCCAGAAGTTAATGTAGTTTAGTGGTAGGAGTCTCGGCAGGCTCTCTGACAGAGGAGGGCCAGAAGTTAATGTAGTTTAGTGGTAGGAGTCTCGGCAGGCTCTCTCTCGCTGAGAGAGGAGGGCCAGAAGTTAATGTAGTTTAGTGGCAGGAGTCTCGGCAGGCTCTCTGAGAGAGGAGGGCCAGAAGTTAATGTAGTTTAGTGGCAGGAGTCTCGGCAGGCTCTCTGAGAGAGGAGGGCCAGAAGTTAATGTAGTTTAGTGGTAGGAGTCTCGGCAGGCTCTCTGACAGAGGAGGGCCAGAAGTTAATGTAGTTTAGTGGTAGGAGTCTCGGCAGGCTCTCTGACAGAGGAGGGCCAGAAGTTAATGTAGTTTAGTGGTAGGAGTCTCGGCAGGCTCTCTGACAGAGGAGGGCCAGAAGTTAATGTAGTTTAGTGGTAGGAGTCTCGGCAGGCTCTCTGAGAGAGGAGGGCCAGAAGTTAATGTAGTTTAGTGGTAGGAGTCTCGGCAGGCTCTCTGACAGAGGAGGGCCAGAAATTAATGTAGTTTAGTGGTAGGAGTCTCGGCAGGCTCTCTGAGAGAGGAGGGCCAGAAGTTAATGTAGTTTAGTGGTAGGAGTCTCGGCAGGCTCTCTCTCGCTGAGAGAGGAGGGCCAGAAGTTAATGTAGTTTAGTGGTAGGAGTCTCGGCAGGCTCTCTGACAGAGGAGGGCCAGAAGTTAATGTAGTTTAGTGGTAGAGTCTCGGCAGGCTCTCTGACAGAGGAGGGCCAGAAGTTAATGTAGTTTAGTGGTAGGAGTCTCTGCAGGCTCTCTGAGAGAGGAGGGCCAGAAGTTAATGTAGTTTAGTGGTAGGAGTCTCGGCAGGCTCTCTGACAGAGGAGGGCCAGAAGTTAATGTAGTTTAGTGGTAGGAGTCTCGGCAGGCTCTCTGACAGAGGAGGGCCAGAAGTTAATGTAGTTTAGTGGTAGAAGTCTCGGCGGCAGACACATCTGCTGATCAGCACCTTCTCTCCTTGCCGCGGAGTTCTCCCACACTTGAGATGCCAAGTGAGGCATTTATCACGGGAGCTACAAACCTTCAGGACACAACAATGGGGCTGCTGTGCCATGGCACTAGTACTAGCATAGTTAAGTTAAGGCTTTGTTGTTATGATCATCATTATTATCATTATCATTATCATTATTTTCATTTCTGTTATTATTATTATTATTATTATAATTATTATTATTATCATTATTATTATTATTATTATTAATATCATTATTATTATCATTATCATTATTATTATTATCATCAATATTATTATTATTATTATTATTATCATTATTATTACTATTATTATTATTATTATTATTGTTATTATTATCATTATTTTTATCATTATTATTATTATTATTATTATTATAATCATAATCATTATTATTATTATTATTATTATCATTATTATTATTATTATAATTATTATTATTATTGTTATTATTAATATTATCATTATTATTATTATTATTATTATTATTATTATTATTTTAGTATTAGTATTATTATTATTGTTATTGTTTTCATTACCATTATCATTATCATTATCATTATTATTATTGATATTATTGTTATTATTATTATTATTATTATTATTATTATTATTATTATTATTATTATTATTAGAATTATTATTATTAAATGCGCTGAAAGCAGGAAGATAACATTCTTTTCCACAATTTAGTTCATCTATACACCACCAGGGTGCAGGAATATGATGCGCATGGTTGTACCTGTCATGTTTCAGATAGGGGTCCGATGTGAGATTGGAATCGTTTGAGAGTGCCAGTTTGTGTTTGATGAGGGGGTTCATATTGCAGCAAATTCAAAGCAAGGTCAGGCTTATTGACTGTAAAATGCATATTTTTTTTTCCATTGTGTTTGCTGTTTTATCTTTATTTCTTTAACCCTCTATAAGTATGCCTCTTAGGCTGGTAGTCTGCATTGTAGAATCGTGGTGCTTTGAATGATCTGGAACTTTCAGGAAACTGAAGTCAAGTGACCTATGAGGTAGAAGGTCCTATGAGTATGACTGTTACTGAATAGGTTAAGTTTATACTTATGTATAAGCATGAATGTTGTTCATAGATAGTTTTTTGTCCAATCTGGATTAAAGCAATAATTACATATACCATATTTGTCCCAGCAACTACACAATGGCACCCCCACTATTTTCGGAAAATGCTGGAAAGGGGCAATTTTAGCCAGCGTATATCATTTTCTGGCATTCTGAAGCTCCCCCCTTTCCTTACCTGTACATGTGGTACCTGTACAGACTGCATTAGTGTTGTTAATTCCCAGAGCTTGAACACTCCTAGGTCTTTCACCATTCAGTGAGTCCTTGGCTTGCCATTGTTCAGACGACCAATCGGACATGGCATAACAAAAGACAAAAGAGCGTGAAGCGTCCAAGCACTGGCACTGCACTCGCACTCCACAGTGTAGAATACAAATAGTAAAATAAAAGCAAGGTTGAGGATAAAAATCTAAGACAAAAAAATCAATCCCATAAGCTTAACCTAAAGACAGGGGATGGACATGAAAATTACCGATGATTCAACTCCTGACTGCCATTTACCTAGCTATAATGAAGGAGGAGCTCGGCTTTAAGCTAATAACATGAATTCCAATTTCTCTTAGGTTTTTAGTTTCTAAACATGTTTCAGTTTGTTATTGCTTTATTGCATATAAATACTAGAACCTGCGCAGAACAGAACATATGCATCAATGATTTAAATACTTTGATAGGGACAGGAGAAATAAGAAATAAGCAAAAAAAGTTAAAGAAAGTTGTCACCGTCCAACAATATCGTCCAACGTGCGGGACAACGTGCGGACGACTTCCGTTCTGGAGGATTTCTTTAGTAGGTTAAGTAACGACTGATTTCATTGGTCGACAATGACGTAATGTGCAGTACAATAACAAACACGCCCTCCCATTGGATGAAATGTACGAATGCACGTGCGTGAATGAAGGTGGCCGCTACTACATGTATATCCACGTTAAAACTTAATTTCTCGCCCGTCCGTGGCTCAATTCTAATGCAGTTTAGAACCGCCAGAATTCATTCTACTGACCATTGATTTCACCTTAAAATCGGCTCGCTTCCTGGCCATACCACGCCGTGGCCGCTACTTTATCCAAGTTAAAACTGAATTTCTCGCCTGTCCGTGGGTCAATTTTAATGCGGTTTAGATCGATAGAACCGCCAGAATTCATTGTATTGGCCATTGAATTCTCGTCAAAATCAGTTGTGAAATATGAATGAAAGTGGCCGCTACTACATGTATATCCACGTTAAAACTGAATTTCTCGCCCGTCCGTGGCTCAATTCTCGGCTCGTTTCCTGGCCATACCATGCCGTGGCCGCTACTATATCCAAGTTAAAACTGAATTTCTCGCCTGTCCGTGGGTCAATTTTAATGCGGTTTAGATCGATAGAACCGCCAGAATTCATTCTACTGGCCATTGAATTCTCGTCAAAATCAGTTGCGAAATATAAATTTTAAGACAGCAGGCCTCAACGCTAACTCAAAATGATACTCGCCCTGTAGGACCAGTAACACCTAGCATCTACTGGTCCTGCTAAAGGTTTACTGGTCCTACATTTTTTCTTTAACATATAACAAGAAAGAACATTGTATAAGATTCACCACAACATTTATCTTTATGAATTTTATCTTCATTTATTTCAAAAACAATTTGGGACATTCTCAGAGAGAAACTTTTTAACAAGAATGCCTCCAAATGTTTACTGGCCCTGTAGGACCAGTTGAGGTATTTTTTTACTGGCCCGAAGCTGTTTTTGGATTTTTTTACTGGCCTGGGGCCATAGGTTTACCCTTAGCGTCGAGCCCTGGACAGTTTAAAATCGTAATGTTTTGTATGCCATCTTAGATGACCAAACACAAGTGGATTCGAAACCCGCCGGTCAGCCTAAACATGCTAGCCTCAAACAGTGTCAACTAATAGTCGCTAATAGGCCAGAATTGGTCTTCTGGGCACCCCAGCTGGTGGTGGAGATAAGGTTTCTCTGTAATGTAATCAATGCGAGAGCCCTGATTGGTCCTTGTTCCCACGTGACCTCGGGCTGCTGCCTCATCTGGTACTCCTGGCATGAGTCCAGCATGTAACAAAAGGGCATATAGTAATTGGTCTCTCGCTACATATCCATTCTTTTCTTAATCCAAGATGCCATTAATTTACGGTCAATCAATGCTGTATTTTGGTCAGAAGTAAAAAAAAATGATCATCCAAAGCTTCGCTCGCTTTCTGGCCATGCCAGCGTCATATTATACTGACACGTCATTGGCTACTGACACGTCATTATTAGAGTAAGTAATTTCATGGAATTATGGAGAAGTAGTAAAACATATAGCGGGACTCTTGATGACCATAGTAGTAGTAGTAGTAGAAGTAGTAGTAGTAGTAGTAGTAGTAGTATCAGTAGTAGTAGAAGCAGTAGTAGAAGTAGTGGTAGAAGTAGTAGTAGTAGTATCAGTAGTAGTATCAGTAGTAGTATCAGTAGTAGTATCAGTAGTAGTATCAGTAGTAGTATCAGTAGTAGTATCAGTAGTAGTAGAAGTAGTAGTAGAAGTAGTAGTAGAAGTAGTAGTAATGGGATACTACAATTTTAGTGGATTGTGGATATACTTCTTATTTAGTAGAACTACTCACTGGTTGCTATATTCCACTTATGAATACATGTACCATTCATACCTAATACTAAGCAAAGAGAAGATAGCTCCTCCTTGACCCCTGCAGATAGCAGTTCTTATTTATTATAAACAGGTCACCACTTTCACCCCTGATTGTAAAACTTGCTCATTAGGTCTTGGCTGGCTGTGATAGTGTGAGGAGCCGGAGCAGGTCAGTGAGTTAACATTGAGGGCTGCTGGCAGACACTGATTACACCATTAATCATGTTCCTGCAGTAAAACTCTAATTGAGATTGGCATGGATGTAATGATATTGGTGGTAAAAATGAAAACTCACACTTCTGACGATCCATCATTAGGACCTGATTCAACCCTGTCAGAGAAAGGGTAGGGATAACCCAAACAAACCCTAACTGTCAGAAAAAGAGAAAGGGAAAACCCAAACAAACCCTGTCAGAGAAAGGGTAGGGATAACCCAAACAAACCCTAACTGTCAGAAAAAGAGAAAGGGAAAACCCAAACAAACCCTGTCAGAGAAAGGGTAGAGATAACCCAAACAAACCCTCACTGTCAGAAAAAGAAATGGAAAACCCAAACAAACCCTGTCAGAGAAATGGTAGAGATAACCCAAACAAACCCTAACTGTCAGAAAAAGAAAAAGGGAAACCCCAAACAAACCCTGTCAGAGAAAGGGTAGGGATAACCCAAACAAACCCTAACTGTCAGAAAAAGAAAAAGGGAAAACCCAAACAAACCCTGTCAGAGGAAGGGTAGTATCTGTGTTAAACTATAACCAAACCCTGTCAGAGAAAGGGTAGGGAAAACCCAAACAAACCCTGTCAGAGAAAGGGTAGGGAAAACCCAAACAAACCCTGTCAGAGAAAGGGTAGTGTGACTAGTGTCTATGTAAAACTATAACCAAACCCTTTCAGAGGAAGGGTAGTGTCCGTGTAAAACTATAACCAAACCCTGTCAGGAAAAGGGTGGGGATAATCCAATCATACCTTGTCAGAGAAGGGTTGTACTCAATCAACCCCTTGGAAGAATTTGGAAGTTGCTCTCACTGTGATTGGTGGTTTTGTAGGGGCAGTCTGATTTCCTCCACTATCGTACTTACTAACTTGCTAGTCATGATTTCCATGAACTAGTCCTCAATAGCTTTAATGTCAGCACTGGTGATGAATAAAGCGGGAGGATATGTTCCCTACCTTCTACCCCATGACAGGAAGCCTATAATTTGGTTTATGATGATCAGGGTAGACCTCTGGCAGAGTGGGACATTGATTCAAATTATTTCGTTTAGACTGATGTTCAGCCTATAGATTTTAACACTGTTCTTGCAGAAGCGTGATGGCAGATGATTAGTCTTTATCACTCTCTACAGACATGTGCTTGAACCTGATGTGCACCCTGTGGGTATTAACACTCTACTGCCAGAAATGTACAAATAGACTATCAATCTGCAGTCATATTTGTCAAACTTCTAACATGTTAGATGTTGAGCCTTTCGCCCCTTAGGGTTCTCTTTGATTTTCAATAAAATGAATGTCATCTTTCATTGTATTATTATCATTATTATTATTATTATTATTATTATTATTATTATTATTATCATTATTATTATTATTATCATTGTCATTATTATTATCATTATTATTATTATTATTATTATTATTATTATTTTTATTATCATTATCATTATTAACATTATTATTATTATAATTATTATCATCATTATTATTATCATCATAAGCATTACTATCATCGTCATCATCATTATCATCATCATCATCTTTATTATCATTTGATGATAATCATATTAATTTCGAGGAATAATTGCATGTTTTCTGCAGTATCTGGTATTGTGTTGACTTGTGAGTGATTTGACATGATGTACATCGAGCCTTGCCATTTGGTCATTATGTTTTGTGAGAGAGTTAATGTGCCAGCTATGGGGTTGATATATCTGGGTGCATGTGATACCCAATAACTGGGTACAGTCAACATTCATAGGGGTATATTAACCTAGAAATGTGTTTATATTTCTGAGGCGGCAGCGACTGCAGCTGATACTATGACTAGGATGGGCCAGGAGGAGACTGTGGCCATCAACAGGTCGAGGATCTCCTGTAGAACCAGCCGTGCTGACTTGTCCTAGGACAGAATCCTAGTGGAGGATAACAAGAAGAGTTAAAAGGAGGACGTACTAAAGCTAAATTCTCCAACAAATGGAACACAGATATTGCTACTTTTCTATTGGAGACTAATACAAAGGATCATAGTAGGTGAACTGTTCAATGACAGGCATTAGATATTGCCTCTTACCATGTTTGAGTATAACAAAGTGATGACAATAGATGAACACATGAGTAAAATGTGCATATATATAGTATTACTTATACCATAGGAGTATCATTGTATAAATGAAAGGGATACTGTTAGGCATTAACAAAAAGAATGATCATAGTGACACCTAGCCTATTGGAGTATAACAAAGGATGAACTGCTCAACAAATGGAATTCTGGTTGTATTAATCCCTCCATTAAACACGACTTACCGTAGAGGAGTATTGGAGTTCAATCAGTATAAGTGGAACTTGCCAAATGTGTCATTTTTCATGTTGTCAGGTTAACACTGACTGAATGGTCAGAGCTGAACTCTCCAGCAGAAGGAATACACATATAAGAAAATCATAATCTATCTGATTCATTGTATGTATAGTTTCCTTACATCAGAAGGAATCAGACAATGAATATATATAGGTTATAGGTGGACTCTCAATGCATAGGAAAGGACTATAATTACTCCTGTCTGGTCAGTCTTCATGCACAACAAAGAGCTGTAACCATGGCGATGAGGTATAGCAAAAGAAAGCAGTGCTACTACCGCTACCTCCCAATGATGGTTGGCTTGGCACAAAGAGGTGGGTGAATTTTTACATACATAAAAAATTATATGTACATATATATACACACACACACACACACACATATATATATATATATATATATATATATATATATATATATATATATATATATATATATATATATATATGTATTTATGTATGTATGTATGTATGTATGTATGTATGTATGTATGTATGTATGTATGTATGTATGTATGTATGTATGTATGTATATATATATATATATATATATATATATATATATATATATATATATATATATATATATATATATATATATATATATATATATATATATATATATATATACTGTAGATCATGTTCTTTGGCATGAAATTAATGTTCCCAATTTTTCCTTTGTGGTAGATGTCTGGAACATTATAAACGATAATTCAAACACCAAATCCTGAATCTGAGGTTGGAAAAACAAACCAGTTACATATAATTAAGATTAATCAATTATCTCAAAAATATGCAGTTACCAATCAGAGCCTGTAGCAAATGAGGCCTGAGCAGCTGTTTCTGATATATGATATATATGATATATAGGCAATGACCGCAGTTTAATACAATGATAGTCACTACCAAGGGAATTGACTGCTAGTCTGCAGTCTACTCATCAATGCTCACCTTGATTGACTCTCAGGCTGATGATTACTATGATGGTTGTTTGTAGCAACCACCTATGACAGGGTGACTTTTTATGTGGCTAATGTTAGCTCTCTGTTATATAATCTGTTGTCAAAGGTTATATTTGGTGGGGGATAGCAAATTAAGACAAAAGTATTTTGAATTTGCCACTTTCAGGATGGTTCTGATTCTAACATGATTGTTGGTGACCTGCTTACCCTGACGTTAATCAGATATCAGATGTTAAGCCAATGAAATCTCACCTGGACTGTCTGATATACAGGGCAACTGGATTTTTTGCCACAGAACTTAACTTTGAGGAGCAAAGGAATAGGACTGTCATTGATATGACAAGTATCGATTGATCAAAATAATTTTTCCAATTAATCGAAAAAAATATTATGTCAATTGTTATGTCAATTAATCGAAACACATTTTTTCAACCTTTTACACCATTATTTTAGCCAACACTGATAAGAACTGTGAAGAGAAACTTAAGTATTCAATCAAAAAGTGTTGAGAAAACCTTATTATCTTTATATTGTGAGAATCTTAGGATCATAGTGTGGAACATGTGAAAATATTCTATTAGTTCAGTTCATCAAAATCAAATCGAAATAATCGGAATTGAAAAATAAAATGTCAATAATCGAATCGAAAAAAATGGATGTCAATGACAGCCCTACAAAGGAACTAAGCAAAGAGTAAATTAGGGCAGCCCAGCCCTGAAATCTTCATTATACTTAATTATACTTACCAGCCTACTGATATCAAACAATATCAAATACCCTCTGCACATGTATGTTACTCTATTTACGATTCTTGGAATGGTAAGATTTTACTCTGATCTCAAGCTTAAATGAATATCTATATTCAGTTTTTCAGCACTAGATTATTAATTCATTATGTTGGTGGTGCCTGTGCACATATTAACTCACCTTATGCTCTACCCAGCTTGATGTTTTGTGCAGGTCACTTGAATGTGCATGGATATTGGACCATTAACAAGAATTGACCCTTCATTTGTGGGCCTGTCCTGATGGCTTAGTGGTCTAAGGCGTTACCACTGACTGCTAGTTGTCTCTCACCACTGCTGTTGCTTTGAATCCCAGCTGGGGCATGAGAAGAAGTTGCCAGAGACTTTGAGTTAGGTCGTGGTTTTTTCTGAGTACTCCGGTTTCCTTCACTACACACAAAAAATATGGGGCTCAAAAACTTGTCAAAAGTTTGTCATATTGACAAGTACTGGGTCGTCATTTCGATGGTGCCCAAAACGACGAGTTTACGTTTGTCAAGACGAGTTTCTGTGGCAAAACTTGTCAAAAGGTCGTCAAGTAGAACAAAGCAATATATGTCAGTTTCAAATTATTTTTATTTATTTCCCCCCCCCCCAAAAACGCCAAAAAGGACACAATAAAAATTACTGACCCAAAACTTCAATACTGGATCTTGCAGTGGCAAATTGGAGATATATGCACATTTATAAACTAATTTTGACAAAAAAGAAAACAATAATTCCACATTTGAAAATATGCTTCACATTGCACTCAAAACATTCCTAAAATACCTGCATGTCCAAAATAGTCAGTTTGTTTAATATATGTTATTGGAAAAATAATGCAAGATGGATCATATTTAAGTAGATATTGAATGGATATGAAATAAAGTAATTACATTGATTCAGCTCCTTTGTCCTCCATTAGAGCCTCGTTCTGAGTTGAGCAGTGCATTATGGGATATGTACTTGACGACCTTTTGACTAGTTTTTGACAACCCACTTTGCAGGGTTGTCAAAAACTCGTCAGCGTACTTGACGAGCCTTAACTTGTCAATATGACAAGGTTTTGACAAGAAAAAACTTGTCACATTTTTTGTGTGTACTTACAACTGGCTAGTCATGACTTACCTGTAAGATGGCGGCAAAGTGGCAATAATTGAAATTCCTTTTGTTTGTGAGGAAATCAATGCTAGATTGATTATATACTATTGGCACATATCTTGCTTACCCAGTGGCTTGATGATAGCAGAACTAAGGATATGTTATAAGAAAATCATTAAAAAGTTAAACTCTGAGAAAAGTACCCTATGTTTATGCTTACCAAGCTTTTAAAATCTTCTAACTATTTGTATCTCAGGAATGTGCACTTCATGTGCAAAACCACACTCACATTCAAAGAAATTATCATCAACTTGCATGGGCATCTCAACTGTTAACCCATGTTCATATACTAATATCTCAAGTCCTAGTGAGGTAGGATAAAGCATTAAACTTGAGGCCTAGCCTAGTCCTGTCAGGGGCGCATGCAATCAGCTGTTGAGTATTGGATTTCCCTGCTCACACATGTGCTGCTGCTCGTGGCTTTGTTTGGTTGTTGCTGCTGAGAGCGATGACATCAGCGTTCCGCTCCCCCTGTGTGTAGGAGCATGTTATGAGTGGCCAGCGCTGCACGGAGCTGCTGCCAGAGATCAGACACTCACCACACTGTGCCTTAACAATCCCCACCTTACTACCCATCCCTCCTCCGTCCTAGCTACGCCTCCCTTGGATATACACCATTGCCGTGGAGACCAATACCTTGTTGGCAGCGACACTTTGGCAGCTTAGCAACCACTTGAGAGCTTGAGTGACACATATGGTATGAGCATTATATTGGTTTTATTATATTCATCTTTTTCATGGACCAATATTTCTGATTGTTATTATAGTCTAGTGTAACATTAAATGCTGAACTCAACACTATTGAGCACTACATTTATGGTTGGCGTTGTACTGTTAACCCATGTGCAGGCTAGGTACAGTAAGTTTATTGTTCTCTTTCCATTGTATATATTTTCTTCTCAGAATGTTGACAAATCATAAAGTTGCATGTTTTAACTGTTTAAAGGTCCTGCACATACAGGACTTACCTTACACCTTCTGGACGCTAATGTTCATGCAGCGCGTAGCGCCCCCACAAAGTGAAACGGCGGCAAATGTAACTAATTGAACCCCAGGATAGGAAGTTCATAACACTAGGAAAATTGGATTGCGAAACTGGCGATGCCATAAAGTTAACGACATGTAAAGGCGTATTGATATAATCATTATTCTTTATCTATTTGAAAAGGCATTAGATTAAAAGATCAAATACAATTTTTCAGCTATTTTGGCGCTCCTTATTGGGTTCTAACGTCATTCCGGCTATCCCGAGCCGGTTTGGAGTAGTTAGATAACAGGCGCCAGATTTGATTTGGCTATTTTACTGGCTCGCATGAGGTAGGTAGGTCATAATCAGTTTCGGGCCTTATGTAAATATGTGGGGTCATTGATAAAAGTGGCCTGGCGGTCTTTTTCAAAGATTTACTCCGGTATTCAGTCACGTAAATGACAGGTCTAAACTCGGAATGCAAGGAACGACCCAAAATAGAGTTACGGGATTTCATCAATATAGCTCTCTTTTCAAACCTATCTGTCATACAGATGGCGCCGTAGCTTAATGGCTAGAGCGCCTGCCTGCAGGGCAAGAGGTTGCGGGTTCGAATCCATCTGACCGCAACTAGTATCATCTTTTCCTGCCCAGTCCTTCGTCTGGCACTTTGAAACATTTCCTACTCCAAATAACGATGTCTATATTTTTATTATTTTTATTTCACTTTACTAAAATGAATTGTTGGTCAAATCCACTGATCCCAGAGAGAAGGTCTGCCTGAATTGGCGTTCGCTATAAGGCCCGATTTGATTAGTGTATGAAATTCCCTGGTTATAATAAACATTTCCACAGTTGTGAAGTTAGGAATTTCTTCGAGAAAATCTATAGTTTAATGAATGTAAGTAATGCCTAGCCTTCATATAAAAATTGAGCTCTGTGAAGTTTAATGGGTGTAAGTATTAATTTATATCTGTTGATGAAGGAAATGTTCCATTAAGTTCCCTATGACGTTGGTATTGTCACTTTCACGCACACTTGCGGCACATGACTATTACTTTATGCAACTCCCACCCATTTACCTTCTATCTGCCCTTTCACACATCTCTACGTGCTGATCAGTGCCCTATCCAATCCCATGTACCTTCCACCTGCACTTTGGGCTTGGATCCGTGCGCCCGCCACTCACTTTTTGGGCGCACGGATCCTTATTACATCGACAACTTCTACTCCTCCTGCGGCCTTAAGCGCCTTGCCGCAACACTTGCCTCCCCCTTCTCTGTAATTGTACTGTCCTCCCAGTACCTCTTTCAACGGGGCCCTATCTGGATACCTCTACACTATTCGTTTTATGTGTTTGATTTAAATCAGGTGTACAACATTTGTTGCCTTCACTGAAATTAGAATATAAGGATATTTTAGAAGCAAGTGCAGTGTTGGGCAAGTAGGTTCTAGTTTTTTCTTGGCAAAATGGAACTTCTCCTGTAATAAATTATATCTTGTTTTACTATCTCTTAAAATTGAGCAATGCATTAAGGTAGATTCCCATTTCCTAAAGCCCGGATAATGTTAATCAATTTTATTCAGACATTTCATATAGAGATGAATCACTCCATCATAAGGAGAGTTAAGGTATTCCAGCGATTATCATGCATATAACTAATGATTTCTGCTTGTGGCACTTATGATACCTGCCATGTGACATGCTGCTGCAAATATCATAATGTTAGCTTTCTAAAAAACATGTGACCAAAAGTTGTGACATCTGTCCAGACTTCAGAGTAACATGCAAGGTTCTCAAGTGTGATATCTCCTGGATTGCTTGAATTATAGTTATTAGCCTTGGTTCTAGGATTACCTTGAACCTAGGGACCATATGGCATCCTGCCAATCAGCTTAGAAATGCCTAGATTTTTGGTAAAGTATGGACTGATGTATATATTGCTTACAAAAGACATTCATAAATGTCAGTCTCTAATGTCAGTCTATATTTAGCCGGGGTGCAGCAGGGCAGGAGGCTCTGGGAGCTCCACCAAGAGCTGAGTCTGTGGTGCACTCTGTCTTGCCTTCGCCATGCAGGGTTTCCTCATATTGATATAGGATATACACACAGCAGCTATACACATGCAAGCATCAAGCACCCTCTATTGCTCCAGAGTATGACAGCCCGGGCTCACTGTAACTTCTTCAGATAGAGACCATCATGCAGTCAGTCTTGTGACCTTTAACCTTTTAGAAATGTACCCAGCAGGGTCAACTCTTTCAACTGGCCCTGTAGGACTAGTAATACCAAATATACTAGCCCCAATCAAACTAAACTGCTACTAACCAAACCTCATAAAAGAAGTTAGACAACTTAACTTTTTTAATAGCCAATATGATATGTACGTACTTGCTAAACTTGCCTCTATGTTTACTGCACAAATATGATACAAGTCCTGGAAGTCTACTTAATTATTGTAAATGAGAATGCTGAAAGCTCTCAGTATTTCTACTAGCTAGCCATTGTGGCTGCTAACCCCAGTATGTAACTAGCCCATCATGCACCTTCAAGGCAGTGACTATTCTAGCCTGCTGGGTTATTGTCCGACTACAATAGATGTAATTTTCTAAAACATCACCAGGTCTGTAAACATAAAGAAACATGTAGATTTATAATAATGTAATCAGTTGCCATATGCAGATCTTTATGTTGTAATCAAAATATTACAAATGTTTTAAAGAATTTTCAATATAAGCAACTTATGTTGTTACTGGTTAGAATATATATACATAAGTAATACCTGAAGCTAACCTTAAGTTTGACCAAATACCAAGAATTAGAAATGCTAGATACAAGAACTAGTGTGGGTTCTGGATAAATTCTGAAGTTGTAATCCAAGTGCCTGCAGGTAGCTGCTAGTCTGCGCGTAGCCTGCCTCCCAGGCCATATTAAAGTGTCCTCCCCTGTGGATAGATGGCACTGCGGTATACTAGTAGGTTAGTTGGAAATCTACTCCAATTACAACCCCCTTGTGTGGCAATTGTGTGAACTAAATGGTCAACGGTAGGCCACAAGTCCCTATGTAGTATAGGTGCAGGCATTTATGTATGATAAATAATAAAAACAGAGTAGAGCCTGGTAGCTAGGCTAGTCTGCATGGTACTGTGGAGGAGTGTGTTAACCCTACCTTAGATGAGCAACCCTGGATTGGCAACTGGCCGGTGTACCGAATCTTGATAGCCTCAAACCGATGTCCCGGATGTAAGCGAGACTGGTTGCTCGCAGCTTGCTTGCAAATATACTAGTTGCTCCTGCGCACGTCTAACTTGCAGGTCTAACTTCCTTAACAATGTAAACAAATACGGGCGCTGTTCTCATTCATTCATTCATGCGCTAAGAACGATCTCTATGATTGATTGATCGATTGATTTTATTTAGGTATAAAAATGTAAATGTACAATACAAGGTAAAACAATTTAAATAAGAAATAGTTACAGTGTCAGAGGTTATAGATACATGGCATAAATATACCTTGGATAGCACTTTAAGTGTCCAGCTCTTATTCTATACAATAGAATGAGCAAATAAAATAGGATTTTATGGGGAAGATTTAGATTATTTTCTGGGGAATTAATTACACTGACGTAAAGGGGGGGGGGGGGAGATTTTCTAATCTACAAGACGCTGCTCATGTTTACTGTGTATAATTATAACTGACTTGAAATAAAGCTTATTTACCTATAGAAGAAGAGGTGGAAGCAGGGGAAGTGATTCCTTGCAAGTGAAACAAGACGGACAATAGACACCGTACCGTCTAGATATCCACATCCTGTCTGCAATCAATGCATCCCCACTTCCCTAATCCTAATACTGGAATCACATTTTCGGTGAATCAGGGTAAATGCAATTTCCTTGGCACCCACATCCTTCCTACTAGTCCTAGGGGAGTTCAGTTGGATGTCATTACGACACTAATTGCACTAAATGCAAGTGCGAGTTTATTGAATGCCATGGCGCTCTAAAATGTCCAAATTACAATACAATAGAACAATAAAATGCAATTGAGTATTTCTTTTGTGTTTCATACATTTTAAAATTGACTTTTAGGGATGTTTTAGCAAAGTATTCAGGTCGACGTGGCAACTAGTGGTTGAATAGGATTGTGCTTGTCCATACGTTACAAGTACAGTTGCACTGAACTTCACAAAACAACTACATTTTAAAAGATTAATTCAAGAAATGTCTCATCAAAACTACATTTTTCCATAATATTAATTCTCATCTTTAGAATGACATAATACTTAATACTCTAGCTTTTAGATTTACCAAGAAAATTGAATGGAAAACTGACAAAGATAGAATTTTCAGGGCAGCCATTTTAGATGAAATATGCTCTGACAGTCATAAGCGTCTGTGCGGACAATAAAACAACATTTCCACACACTGTCATGCTTCACGAATATAATATAACATTCTTTATGCGTTTACTGTAATTGTGTTAAATGATTACAACTATCCTTGTACATGCTTACCAGGTATCTTGAAAAATAACGACCGTTATTGAATAGGATTGTGCTTGTCCACACGTAAGTATACAGTTGCACTGAACTTCACAAAACAACTACATTTTACAAGATTAATTCAAGAAATGCCTCATCAAAACTACATTTTTCCATAATATTAATTCTCATCTTTAGAATGGCATAATACTTGATTCCCTAGCTTGTAAAATTACCGAGAAAATTGAATGGAAAAACTGACAAAGATAGAATTTTCTGGGCAGCCATTTTAAATGAAACATGCTCTGACAGTCATAAGCGTCTGTGCGGACAATAAAACCGCATTTCATTACACTCTCATGCCTCACAAATACAATATAACACGCGTTTACTGTGATCGTGTTAAATGATTACAACTATCCTCAAAAATGCTTACCAGGTATCTTGAAAAATAACGGCCTCCTCCTTTAACATCGCTGTCTTCATGTAGCCATGGCGGATAGTGACGTCAGTGACGTCACACCGCCCAAAATAGAATGCGCCGGTGGGGCTATGAGCTTAACCATACACTCTTAATTCAAGACCCTACACATATACAGCAGTGCACGCATGCTCTGACAACTCAACTGAAACTCAACAGCTAGAATTTCTTTGGAAAACACTCAAGTGGGACTGTTGGATCTAACTAGATGATCACTTTATAGTCAAATAGATCTCTCAGAACACTGCTTTTTCATCAGTGTAATTATCTCCATATTCATTGGACCAATCGTAAACTTCAGATAAGAATGTGTTAACAAAGAAAAGTTACTTGAATTCTCTTCCTTCAGAGCTTGCTTCTGGATACATCTACGTATGATGGAACGGTTATTATGCATTCGGAGGTTCAACCAATAGGTTGACTGTGAATTGATGGCACATAGGGGGTAGTGCGTGTCTGATGATGATGAGGAGTGTGATGAGTGTGATATCTAAGAGTGCAGGGGGCTGTCACAGGAATGATGCCAGGCGCCGCCTGTATCACGGCTGTATCACGCATCCTGCAGGCATCTGCTGCCAGGATCAGCAGCTCTCTGCAGGCCTCACTGACGACACTACACTCACTACTACAATAATAATAATAATAATAATTGGAATTTATATAGCGCCTTTTCCATTCATAAAATGTTCAAAAGTGCTGCACATTGTCATAGTTTGAGTCATAGTCCACAACGCCTCAATGGGCGAGCCTGAAAAGGTGTGTTTTGAGACACTTCTTGAAGGCCTGACACGATGTAGAATCCTTCAGGTGTTGTGGAAGCGCATTCCATAATCTCGGTGCACTTATGGAGAAAGCGCGATCTCCAAATTTGAGTCTAGTCCGAGGCTCATCCAGAAGGCCCTTTGCTTCTGATCGTAGATGGCGTCTGGGTTTATAAGGCACGAGCAGCTCCTTGATGTACTTAGGTGCAAGTCCGTTTAGCGCCTTGTATACCAGCAGTAGGACCTTAAATTGGATGCGGAATTTGATTGGTAGCCAGTGAAGCTTGATGAGAACTAGGGTTGCATACCGGTACTCGGGTACCGATAGGAACCGAGATTCGTTTCGAAAAGAACCGGTATTTACCCGTTTCGTTGAGAACCGGTACTAAAAGGCACCGTTTCGTTTTTGAGTACCGCTTCGTTTCATCAGATTAAACAATTTGTAACTGCCAATCATATGCGGCGATGACGCATTGCGTGCTGATTCCCGCCCAAAGAGTTACAGACACGCTGTCTGGAAAAGCATTCGGCGGGAAACACGATAGGATGTAACATCCAACGCACGTTCGCAGTGCGTTGTGGCGATCATTTGCCTCGGTTAACTTCGTCGATGTCCGTCTCAAACGTTGGTTCTGTTCCCCAATTCTACTATTGATTGTTGTCATAGAATTGAGGAACGGAACCACACTTGTTAGCGACATGAATGTCGTAAAAAAGCCGACCACCACTGGTACCGTTTCGCCAGTACCGGTACCAGTATCGTACCGTTTCGTGTCAACGGTATGCAACCCTATCAACTACAACCCAAGGCTCATCAACTACAGTAGTTATTTAGTTCTGTTTAGTTTTATATTTATACTTGTATTTATATTTAATAGGTTGAAGTACGACAAAGCCTAGTGGCTGGGCTAAGGGGACAATTCTATACAGGCTCGTCGCATGAGGTGAGTGTCCTTGTGGCAGAGCACATCTGTGAGAGAAACCGACTGTAAACCATCCCTCTTTAACACTCGCTGAATAGCCTGGTAAAAGCTTATGTATCATGCTATTTGACAAAATTAGCACATATATGAATTATATGTCCTGTTATAATGTAGCATGTTACTTTGCTATTTGTTTGCAAAATGTCTGAAGCTGACAGTGCTTAACTTGATAAAATAGGTCTCTGGGAGGCAGGCAGGCAATATTGTATTTTGTATATTGTTATATTGTATCATTCATGAAATGTCAATATTGTATTGGCAAAAACTAAAGGTGACTATCTCTAGTGTCTCATGTGAGGATATTTCACCTCATCAGTATTCAACTGGCTTAACATATTTTTCATATTTATTGTTATAAATTTTCTCATTTTTTTATATATTGTGTTAGACTATGGCATCTATTACATATCTTACATATCTTAAACATTCTAGCCTACAAAAATGGGCACTCATTGGGGCTTATTATTAGTTCCATATTTCCTGATATGGGCATTTCTTTTCAGCCATTGGTTAGGGTTGAGTTATCTTTAAAACACCACCCCCTTGGGCCTCTTCCCATATGACCAAATAATCTATATAGTTGCTCTTCACCTAGATATAGTGTGGTATGTGTACTAGTTATATATAAACTGTCACCACCTGCTTGCCTGCTTGACTGCAATGTCCACTTTCATCACATGCTTCACAGTGGGATCTATAGTAGAGATAGGCTTAACCCTTGTGGGTCCGCGTCTGCTTGATGTACCAGCCCTCAACGCTAACTCAAAAAGTTACTAGCCCCATAGGACCAGTGACATCTAGGATCTACTGGTCCTGTAGAATTCTTACTGCTCCTACAAGTTATATATGTATGCTTTTTGCTTTCTTGTTTGGGGTGTAGGTTTCCCTTTCAACATGAAGCAAAATATTGTAATAATTCTTAAAGAACAAATACTACTTGAAACTACTGTTCTTGATCTTTTTGAAAATGTTTACTGACCCTGTAGAGCCAGTTGTGGTCTGTTACTACTGGCCCAAAACCATTTTAGTGGATTTTTACTGGCCTAGGGCTAAGGGTTCATTGTTAGTGTTGAGCCCTGTGTACTGTTTCATTGTACTAGCTGCTGTTATGAATACTTGTGCTATCTCTAGGGGCACATTAACTTAGTTATATCATTTTATTTCCAGGAGTGAATATATGATATCATTGTCTCCCAAGAAATATGTAATAATCTCATTGACATATACAACCTGCTTATCTGTACTTAACCCATGCAATCATGTTTGTAGCTATATTGTGGGCACTACCAGGCCAGTAGGAGTGATCAGACCTGGTTCACACCTCAGATCACAGTTGCTTAAAACTATTGGCCCAAATGTTGACTGTTATAGAAAATTATAGATAATTATCTATATCTTGTAGTTTCTATATGTACCTAGACTTTACCTCGGGTAATAATATTCATTCATGTTTTTCTCACTTGGTGGCGCTAACATAGGATGCCACTAACATCAACTAACATTTCAGTGACTTGTAACATAGCCTAGTTGTAGTATTATAGGAGTCTGACTGAGGCATCCTTCGTTTCTGCCTGATTGCACTCAAGACCCTACAGCCTCAGTTTACCTGCTTCCTATATTGACAGAGAGACCCACAGCTCCTTATTGGTGTTCCCACGCTTCCACTTCCTGCCTACTCTCTCCTACAGCAAATCAGATATTGGGGCTTGAAAGCACTAGGGCTAGCAGCTATTGAGTGGTGTAGTACCAGGTATGGTAGATAGATGGCACCACCTGCTCCTCATATCCTTAGAGGTTTAAGGCCAATTTCATTAAGCCACTTGATACCTGGTTTAAAGTTAAACCAGGTCACAACTTGAAGTTAAACCAGGTCTCAAAGTTAGGCCAATTTCATTAAGGCTGTGATGCTGGTGACACACTCAAAATAAGACAACTCCTAGTTTAGCACTCCTGTACCCTTTCTAACAATAGTTATCTAATCCCTGAGGTCTTGGTGTTTCAAATATAAGTTTTCTTTAACTTACCTGCTTGAGCTGACCTCAATGTAAATACAGTTTTAATTTTACAGTGTTTTACCTCAAATGAGGTTTTCTTGATCAATAAAGGTTCATTTGATTTATAAATACCATACATGTCTGCGTAATATACTAAGCTAGGGCAACTGAAAGGCAAATTTGGAGTTCCTGCAAGAGAATACCTTACAGCACGCGATTTTGGTGGAAACTTTTACTTGAGAAAGTAGGTCACTATGGTCAGACATGTTGACACAATGGTAAGTTAAAGAAAACTTATATTTGAAACACCAAGACCTCAGGGATTAGATAACTATTGTTAGAAAGGGTACAGGAGTGCTAAACTAGGAGTCGTCTTATTTTGAGTGTGTCACCAGCATCACAGCCTTAAGAACTTAGTACCTGGTCTAAAGTTGAACCAGGTCACAAATATGGGACTAACTTTAGACCAGGGGAGGGATGGTTTATATCCTAGTAGGGCTTGGTCTCAATATCTATATGGCTGATATAAAGGCTATTTTGAGTATATAAACTGGACTTAGCATATACATAGCCATTTCATAATTATTGTGGTACAATCATAACTAAAATACATATTTTTTATCATGCTTGTAAATGTGCATATATTATGTGATGCAGACGAATCTAACACACCTTAATGCTAATAATTTGTACAGATGGCTTTTGTCACCTTTCCCAAAACATGCTTTTTGTCATAGTTTTTCAACAAAAATGTCAGGTACCTCTCCCTTTGAAAAATCTCTCAAATAAAAATAATACAGTTTGGGAGTAAACTAAGAAACTTGTGTTAATAGTAAACTAAAAAACTGGCATTTGCATTGTAAAGATATCTTGCTTCTACATTTACATTTTGCACTTACATTTTGATATTCATAGATAGTTTGAGTGGTGCTCATGTCTTGAATTGCAGAGTGCAGCATTTGAAGCATCTGACATATAAGTCAGAATAAATATCAAATCAATTAAAATTGACAGTGGTAAATATTGCATGTATCAACTTTATTTTATATTCCATGCGTTTATTAGCATTTACATCATAATTGCATGCAATACTTAATACATGTATTTTTCATTCCAAAGAAATAATACCCTACACTGGTCATCCACTATAGATGCAATAGGCTTTGTTGAGGGAGGGAGGTTTCTGTTCTCTCAACATGGTGTCCTCTACTCATAGCCTTTGTTATACTGACCACAAGCCCTTGCCAATGCCCAAAATAGAGCGAAAACCAAGGCCTAGATAGTTGAGACTAGACGCAAATGTTCATGCAGCGCAAAGCGCCCCCAAAAGTGAAACGGCAGCAGATGTAACTAATTGAACCTCAGAATAGCAAGTTCATAACACTAGGAAAATTTGATTGCGAAACTGGCGATGCCACAAAGTTAACGACATGTAAAGGCGTATTGATATAGTTATTATTGTTTATTTATTTGAAAAGGCATTAGATCAAAAGATCAAATACAATTTTTCAGCTATTTTGGCGCTCCTTATTGGGTTCTAACGACATTCGGGTGATGGCGAGCCGTCTGGCAGTAGTTAGACAACAGGCGCCATATTTGATTTGGTTATTTACCAAAGGTGACGAAGGTAGGTCATAATCAGTTTCGGGCCGTATGTAAATGTGTGGGGTCATTGATAAAAGTGGCTTAGTGGTACATGTACCTAACAAAGATCTACTACGGTTGTCAGTCACGTAAATGACAAAAATGACTCGGAATACTAGGAACGATCCCAAATAGAGTTACGGGATTTCATCAATATGCTTCTCTTTTCACTCCATCTCACACAATAGAAGGAATAGCTTGATTGATAGCCCAGTCCGACTCCCGATCCTAGGGTCGCGGGTTCGATTCCATCTCTCGCTCGTGCAATTTTTTTTCCACCCGCCCAGTGCTTCGTGTGGTACTTAGAAATATTTCATACTCAAAATAACGGTGGCTTTATTTCTATTATTTTTTTTTACTTAACTTTGCTAAAATGAATTGTTGGTCAAAACCGTTGATCCCAGAAAAGACGTCTGCCTGAATTGCCGTTCGCTATAAGGGCCGATGACTTTATGTTGGGCTTAGACTAAAAACAATCTTTTATCTTTGATTTATTATAATAAACATTTCCACAGTTGTGAAGTTAGGAATTTCTTCGAGAAAATATATAGTTTAATGGATGCAAGTAATGCCTAGCCTTCATATAAAAATTGAGATCTGTGAAGTTTAATGGGTGTAAGTATTAATTTATATCTGTTGATGAAGGACACTTGCATGCACACTTGCTGCACATGACTTTACCTTAGATCACCAAACACAACAATGTCAACTAATAGCCGCTAATAGGCCAGAAATTGGTGCTTTGGGCACCCCCAGCTGGTGGTGGAGATAAGGTGTCTCAGTAATGTAATCGATGCGAGAGCCCTGATTGGTCCTTGTTCCCACGTAAGCCTGTGCTGATGGCTTATGTGGTACTCCTGACATGAGTCCAGCACTTAACTATAAGGCATTACTTTATGCAACTCCCACCCATCTACCTTCTATCTGCCCTTTCACACGTCCCCACGTGATCATCAGTGCCCTATCCATGCACCTTCCACCTGTACTTTGGGCTTGGATCCGTGCGCCCGCCACTCACTTTTTGGGCGCACGGATCCTTACTACACTGCCACTTTCTATTCCTCCTGCGGCCTTTAGCGCCTTGCCGCAACACTTGCCTTCCCCCTTCTCTGTAATTATACTGTCCTCCCAGTACCTCTTTCAACGGGGCCCTATCTGGGTTTGGTTGTTACCTGGTACTAATTCATTTGATGAAATTGGACTAAAGTTAGGCTGGTTTAACTTCTAGACTAGGTAACAGCCGGACCAGGTATCAGAGTTGACACCTAGTCTAAATTGGGTGGGTTTATCTCACCTTAATGAAATTGGCCCATAAGGTTTACACTCAAACTGGATCCTCTATTTACCTGGTGACATAAATGTGAACTAATTTGGCCACGCCACCATGACTATTGGATGCCTGATAATCGAAAAACTTACATATGACAGCCTAGAAATTTAGGTTCTAAGGTCTTCATAGTGCAATCATATTCCAAGCTATAGAGACTCAATATTTCTATGGTTGCCAAGATTCAAAGGCTCTAGGATTTACACTACATGTAGTGAAATCAGAAATGTTAGGTAAGAGATTGCAGATGTTGGCTGTGGATCAGATTTCATTGCAGAAGAAGATTGGGATGCCAGGTTACAGTGGAAGTAAGCCAAAAGCTAATTGATTAAAGAGATTTTAGGTTAAAAACCCAATTTCAAGAAAGTCATAAGTGCTCCAAATTGATATTTTGGAAGGGGTTAGCTGAATCCTGTAGGTAAATTAAACTAATCATCCAATCAGTTAAGGTACATTTGATGATAACTAATTTCCTGGTAGAACTTGATGACAAGTATTCACATTTTAACCTTATAAGTTCAGGAAGGGCAACTGAGCTCCATGTTGTACCCTTATCCTTGGGAACTCCAAAATGCTGCAAACATTGTTCAGCCTTGTATCCCAGTAAAATATCCTTTCCAATAGCAAAAAGAATCTGGGAATAAATAAACTACTTTTATATACTGCATGATTATCACATTACCACCAGGGATTGGCACTTTTTAAATTTTAGTTATACAACACACTATTGATATTCCATAACAATATGATACGATAACCTCACCAATATTTTCAACAATACTGCCTGCCTCCCCAGGGACCATATTTCGTTAAATTTAGCACTGTTAGCTTTGGAAATTTGCCTAATAAATAGCTGCCTGCCATTTATATGATACTTGACCTTTTCAATACAATTCTTTTTCCCATTCAATATTGGTATTTGGTATCGATGGAGTACTATGGTTAGCATTCCCTGAACCCCCCAAGGAGCCTTCAGCAACAAGATTTTTTTTTTAAACCTACCAGCGAGGTTTAGGGCCCAAACAGCCCTGGGGGTCTGGTTAGTAGATGGCACCTTATACGTAGTTAGAGAGGTATTATTATTGCTTCAAATGTTTCATCGAATGAGAATTAGTGTTCCATTTATAAATATCATGTGACTGAGTGTTATTTCCCGATATCACTTCTGCCTCAGGTTAACATTGGTCGTAGGCCTAATGGAAAATTGATTGATAAATGTCGCCGTCTATAGTCTGTCTGATCGAAGCTTGGCGGAAAGTTTATTCCTATTCTTTGTTGTAAAAAGTTTGTGTTTGCTATCCAAACTTGGTAAACCTCTTAGGAGCACTAAGACGTGTATGTATAAATAACTTTTTGCCTCAACTCTGTAAAATGTAGATTTTGCCCATTAGGTGCCCATAGTAAAATTACACTCGAGATCGCTCACATTTGTTCTGTTGGCAAGGGGCAAATTTTACATTGGGACCTAATGAGCAAATGAGCAAAATCAACATTTTGCATAGTTGAGACAAAAAGTATGTTTATACATACACAACATAGTGCTCCTAATAGGTTTGCCTAGTTTGGAATGCAAACACAAACTTTTTAACAAAAAAAGGAAAAAATAGTCAGCCAAGCTTAAGTATGATAGGCTATAGGTTATGTCTTTCCCACTTGGTGGCATCACTATAATGTCTCAGGATAAAGCAGACATTAAATATGTTTATCCTAATGGCATCCACAAATGACTGTTTTTGTTCTTTGTTCATAACCATCTAGAATATTTGATTTCATGGATTATTTGTCTACTAAAAAAATTGCGCAGTAAGCCATTAAAAATCAGAGAGCGTTTCATGTTTATCCTAAAAGGTTAAATAGGACTGTCTCATGTAGTACAATGAAATGCAGAATACTTTCAAGGAAAAAGAAAATTAATGGTTAAGGGCAGACAGATATTTCCTGAGGTCACTATAATTTTTCCAGGTTCTGGAGCCTGGATCTTATTCAAGAAAGGAAAGAACAGTAAGATTACAGTTAATGTAATCAGAGATACTGATCACCAACTCTTTTTCATTTGGGGAACTTATGTCTGGTCATTTATATAGCCCTGGCCGTATATTGCCTTGGTACGGGGTTCATCCACGGAGATCTCTAGAGCCTGTGCATCTATTGCTTATATTCTGATAAACCCCCTCCATGATTTATTATTGGTCTGTAAGCCTGCTTATGTAGCGCAGCTATGACATATGTAAGCTGCTTTATCCCCTATTGTGTAATCCTGTAGCATTAGAGCAGCCACTGTAGGCATTATACACACGCTCAGCTGTGGAGCAGCTCAGTGCTGAGGCAGGTGTGACTCTGTCTGATGCTACATTACTGGAGAGTTACACCATTTAGCAGATATGTTTACCTCTCTACTCATGCAGCACTGGTAGTAAACACCAGGCCATATGCACAGATAAGTGTATGATGTGCAGAGAGAATATGCAGGATAGTACAACATACAGATTGTTGGTAAGAAGTGACTACCGTAAATTCTCGCAAATCTCGGACACTTTTTATTAGTTACGATTTTCATTGGCTGATGGTGGCCGAAATATACTGAAAATAGCGATCAAATGTCAGTCACCGTGGCCAAGATTCGTCGATATCATCAATTGAAACGAAAGCTACATGTACTATGATGTAGATGGCACTGAAAATCGTACACAAGAATATAATTTTCCCCCACAAAATCATGATTGTCCACCTACCTGACTTGTCATTCCTCTGCTATATATACTTGTAAAGTAACTTGCCTCCCTTGTATGTTGTTTACTTGTTTATTCTTGCTGCCGCATGTCAATTACGCATTGAATTATATACTTGTTCAAGTTGTTGACAAGTCTTTTTTTGAAATGGCGCCGCCCAAGCTATATTCCACTCTACACGCAGAAATGCGATACCTACTTCCCGTTTCGCACCGATCGTCTTTTGGCGGATATGGGCACTAGAAACGATCGTTAATAATCTCAAATCAATCGCAAACTTTGGAAATCTAAATGTTTTTTTCTTATATCAATGAAATTTACTTGGTGGCCGACTTTTGGTGAAATGTGTCCTTGGATGAATCGGGGGTGGGCGAATTTCCCCAGTAATTATTTGGTAGATTAATTATAGTGGTCGAGATTCCTAGGGCGGCCGAGATTTCCGAGAATTTACGGTACATCGTTTCTGTTTTCTATATGATTGTCTTTCAGTTAAAATGCTTAATGGCTGCACATGCCTGTATCATGTTGAAGTGTGTAGAATATATGATGGTGGCAGTGGAGGTCATGGAGTAGTTGATGTTTCCAACCCTTTATAATATATGCTGCTGGTAGTGATGGTTTTGATGATGTTGTTTTTGGTAATGGTGGTTTAAGGATGATGATGATGTTGATGGTAGCAGAGGTGATTATGAGGATGATCTTGCAGAGAACATGATGATGAGGATGATGATGATGATGATGATGATGATGTTGATGGTAGCAGAGGTGATTATGAGGATGATCTTGCAGAGAACATGACGATGAGGATGATGATGATGATGTTGTTGATGTGTGGTTTTAATTTGAGTTGTTGATGTTGTTATTATTCTTGTTGGTATTATGATGATGACTGCAGATAATCTTTTGTTGTTGGTAATGAAGTTGATGATGATGATGATGAAGATCTTAGAGGGCAGATAATGGGGATGATAATGATATTTATGATCATGCATGATTAGTATTGAAGGTTTATTGACCCTGTACTTTATAGTGGATCAACTTTGACATTGCAACCCTCATTTAATGATATAAAACATTGGGGCAAACAGCAGTGGGTAAACACTAACGAGTGTGGGTCATATATGGAAATAATGGGGCTCTGTCACAAACAGGAAAGCTTTGATTGAAGGTCGGCATATTTAGACTGGAATAATGAAGCATTCTTTGATGAGTGTTGTTATAAACCCACTCAGGCCTGAAGGGCACCACATGGGCCTCAGGCTAGTCAGGGGATACATATTTGATAAAAAACATATGCTGGAATATGTTTGAAGGAGACATTATAATAAGATACTATTAATACAACAATGTCCCTAACATGTAGGTTAGTATGTGATTACTTTCTTAGTTATTTTGCAAACACTTTTTGCATTGAGCTCCACTTTCAGGTACGGCAGCGGTTTCTCCTATAGTCAAGTGGTCTCCTTAAATATGCTTTGCCACAGATGTACGTTACTAGAGAACTGGCTGTCTCCCCTCACTCTCCAGGTTTGAATACTGCTCTGGCATGTGTGAAGGTTGCCAGTGACTTGGGTTCAGTGCTTGGTGATTTTCTCCAGCTACTCTATTTTCCTCCATGAAGTAAAGCAGTAGAAGTGACGATAAGTGGAATAGCATACTGAGTGGAGCCTTAAGCATGAGTTGGTTAATTGTGTGTGTAAGCTTAGCCTGCCTGCTTTATTTCATGCAGCAGCAGCAGCAGCAGATATTGACTGGCTTCAGGAAGTCCAACAGGGCACCATCCTGCAGACATACGACCTTAACCCATTCATTCCCCTGACGCTTAGGAGAAAATAAGGCCTGACTATTTTGCTGATAAATTCACAATAAAAAAATCTTCTTATTGGAAATAAGATTTTTAAAGGCTGAATGATAATCAGAACAAAAAAAAAAGTTATCAACCATGTTCAAGTTGTAGCTTTATTTTCATATTTTGAGCTTTCAGAGCATGGGAGCTGCAGCAGCCAGGTCATGCACTCTTCCAGGTGAGGGCCCCCTGCATGGTAACTCCCGCGCGGAGAACTTGGCGGCTCTAGTGCTACCTTGACAGATAGTTTGCTGAAAATATCTCATCTTTATTATGCTTTTACATACCTCAAAACAACTCTTGTTCAAAAAGTCTGGTATACTTTTACGGTAATCAACAAATCTGTCCATGCACTGGCCCCTAAACTGCTAAATCTCGAAATCAGCATGCACAGTTTCTGGGGTGCTGTGAGTTTAAAAGGGTTAAGGCCTAAAAAAAGATATTTGGGGGGGGGGGGGGGGGGTACTTTGGCCCCTAACCCACCGCCACCTAATTCTGAATACTACCCCTGAATTTTTTCCATTCCCCCCCCCCCACACACTTTTTGAAATGGATCAAAAAAAAAAGTTTGCCCCCAATTCAGAATACCCAGGACCCCCCCCCCCCCCCCTCCCCACTTCTGAACTCTATTTTTGATTTTTTTAACGACCCCAACTCCCACCAATTCTGAATACCAAGCTACTAGGCTTTACTGTGTTTTTGCTTTATTTTATATAAATGTACGCCTGCACCTATACTACATATAGGTGTGTGTCCTACTGTCAGCCATTTAGTTCATACAAATGCCACCCGAAGGGGGTTTATTGTCCAACTACCCTCCTAGTATATCGCAGTGCCATCTATCCACAAGGGATAGCATTTATATATGGCCTCTGAGGCAGGCTACTCTCTGGGGTGCTGTGAGAGTGAAAGGGTTAAGTAGAGTATAATGGCAGGCCTGATTGAAAGACAATAGAGCTGGGATCACTGAAGCTTAAACCATCCATGCTCACAAATCTTCTAAAAATGTCACTGTCTGGTTTAATCATAAAATTGGAAACATGTTTCAAGGAGAAAATTAAGTGTTTTTCTGATCAACATTTCTCTTTCTTACTTTCGGTGAAAATTATTTTTGTTAGAGAATTATTACCAAAATAGTGAGGATGTGTTTTGGTTGCTACAGGTCTGAGTGGATTATTATACGCCAGGCAAGATGCATGTAGGCTCCTGTATGTACCGTAAATTCTCAGAAATATCGGCCGCCCTAGGAAACTCGGCCACTATAATTAATCTACCAAATAATTATTGGGGAAATTCGCCCACCCCCGATTCATCCAAGGACACATTTCGCCAAAAGTCGGCCACCAAGTAAATTTCATTGATATAAGAAAAAACATTAAGATTTCCAAAGTTTGCGATTGATTTTAGATTATAAATGATCGTTTCTAGTGCCCATATCTGCCAAAAGACGACCGGTGCGAAACCGGAAGTAGGTATCGCATTTCTGCGTGTAGAGTGGAATACAGCTTGGGCAGCGCCATTTCGAAATAAGACTTGTCAACGACTTGAACAAGTATATAATTCAATGCGTAATTGACGTGCGGCAGCAAGAATAAACAAGTAAACAACATACAAGAGAGGCAAGTTACTTTACAAGTATATATAGCAGAGGAATGACAAGCCAGGTAGGTGATTTTGTGGGGGAAAATTGTGTTCTTGTTCACGAAGTTAGCGATCGAAGTTCCATCTAGCTTTCGTTTCAATTCAATTGACAATTGATAATATCGGCCAAAGTGAAAGACATGTTTAAATTGATCAAGTTTCTGATTGATTTTAGATTATAAACTAACATTTCTAGTGTCCCTATATCTGCCAAAACACACTGGCTCTGAAACCGGAAGTAGACACATCAATCTCATGGGCTGCGCCAGTTTGTATAATTCAATGCGTAATTAGCGTGCGGCAGCAAGAATAAACAAGTAAACAACATACAAGGGAGGCAAGTTACTTTATAAGTTTATATAGCAGAGGAATGACAAGTCAGGTAGGTGGACAATAAGGGTTTTGTGGGGGAAAATTATATTCTTGTGTTGGAAGTTAGCAATCGATTTTCAGTTCCATTTACATCCGTGCCGTAACGTTTCGGCCCTATGCTATTGTTGCTCTGACGGGCCTTACCACGGCAAATGGAACGGACAGCCTAAGGGGGCAAGTCTCCTGGTCTAATCTACATCATAGTACATGTAGCTTTCGTTTCAATTGATAATATCGACGAATCTCGGCCACGGTGTCTGACATTTGATCGCTATTTTCAGTAAATTTCGGCCACCACCAGCCAACGAAAATCGTAATTAATAAAAAGTGTCCGAGATTTGCGAGAATTTACGGTATGTGTGCTGGCCTCTGCATTGTTTTGCTGTGTACCCCAAGCATGCTAGAGATCAATTAACATAGAATGCCTTCATTGGACCATGACTGGCAGGAGTTGGGTTGGAATGGTGGGTGGTTAAATAACAAATCATGTATTATTTACATGAGATATGGAGACTGTGTAATGATTTCTTCACAGCTTGAGCCTTGAGCTTTCAAATGCAGGGCTTGTGTAAAGCACACATGTTTTAGCCCCCCCCCCCCTACCCTACCCCATGTTCATGTATATGTTATTGTACAGTTTGGTCCCAGACAAAGCAGTGCTTATTTTGATAGCATTGTTCCTTCTCCCTTTGTTCTAGATGGGATACACTTAATAGTACAACTAATTAATTTTCATATCAATTTTCCACAGTGAAGCTATAATCTTTTAGATATATTTCAAAACTTTATGAGGATCGTAAAATATTTAAATCTTTCAAATGAAATCAGACAATTTAGGTTATATGTGTGTCCTCTTTGAAAGAGGCTACACGCCAGTGCTAGCCTGTTATCCCAGAGCCACCTGGTGGCAAAAACAATATTTATATATGCTATACTCATACCCTCTAGTAATGGGCTTCAAGAGGGATAGAACACCTGGGAAAGGCTATTCCGTTGTGAAGTATCTGTACATATATGACAAAGGAATATCAGCCTCGTCATCCAGATTTTTAGATGACATGGTGAACAATTCAAAATGTAATGTCTATGTTACACATGTGTACAATTATTGCACCTAGCAATGGATTCAGTCAAGCAGCTAATCTACAAAGTTCAAAATGATCAATTAGTGTTTATTAAGTTAATGACAAATGTATGACTAATATATAAGTATGGAAGTTGCATTAAGTATGATTTGTGTACATGTATATTCATAAAATGTTATGTTTAGACTAATTTTGAATTTGTTTCCTATTGTCATAAATCCATGTAAAACCTGCCAATTTCTTCATCTTTGATTTATAACATAAGTTCTTTAGAAAAAAATGGAAAATGATATAGAACTAAATCCTCACATCTTCAAATATTTTGAAAACATGTTATTTGTCCTCAAAAGTATTATAGCATCCAAATAACATTTTTCAAACGGAAAGTTAGGTATCAATGGGTTAAGTGATTCATGTGTAAAGACTCCTCTTGAAATTATTGTCTGGTTGTTGGTTAATTTGTTAAATATAGATAAATTGGGGATTAACGTTTGAAGACTGCAAAACACTTGAAGGAGTGTTTTACTCAGATTACTCCCAAAAGTTTCCTGAAAATATTTTCCAAAGGATATAAATTAAGGGAATAGTAATCATGATAGGGATGTCTCTGGGTTTGCCAGGCATGAGTGGGTTAACAGTCGCAAGCCCAGAGCCCATGGTCTTATCAGAAGATACATCATGACACATACATATAATGCCATTAATACCTATAGGTGCTGACCTAATCAGTGCGAAATCAGGGTCACGGCTTTCATTCTACCTTCTCACAACAAAGACGTGATCTAGCCGAGAGTATTCCGGACCTTATTCTGGTGACAATAGGATATAATTACCTGCCTGCCTGCCTGTGTTGTTCCATCTCAGTGACCACACCTGCTGCTGAGCGAGCTAGCACGGACTGCCGCCCAGTCCAGGCATGGTCACTACAGTAGCCGGTGCCTGCCAGGGGAGCAGGGTGTTCTAGAGAAATATCAGGTAGGTAACAACTCATGTAGTGTTGGTCAACAGTCTCCCAGCCTGGCTGAGTGAGCATGTGTGACAGGATTCAGATGCACAAGTCATAGATATCTTACCTGGAGGAATTCAGTGGAGCTTATTAAGTGGAATTTAATACTGATTCAGGCATAAAGCTCATGCTAAAATATGTTACATTAAAAGCATCCAATCTTTGTATTGCTCATACTAGGAAGAATTCAGTATAATAAAAGATGGTGTACAGGTCATGAAAGTATGTAAAGGCTTGTCCTTACATTAGGTTTATTACTTAGGTAAATCTATCTTTGGAATGTAACTGTTTGGTTTCCCCTGCATATGATAACAAAAGGACTTGTCAGGTTCCCAACTATCTGGCAACTCACTGCCTGCCTCCCTGCCTGCCTTGATCCCTAACTGGCTGAATGCTGGCATTGGTCCTCTTCAGAACACCAACCACCAGGGGTGTCGTCGATTCAACCTTTCTATATATGTGTAGCAGTCATTCATCAGCATGACCTAAACATCTATGGCTAGTCAAAGGAACTGTCAGCCAAACTTCATGGAAACCAATATGACCATATCATTTATTTTCATATCAGTTCAACTTTCCTTCTCCAGACACATTGATACAGGTGTTTTCTGCCTGCCAAGCATGTGGTTATGTAAGAAAATAGTCTAGTTGCATTGGTTATATGTAGTGATGTCATTGATATGAAATTTTATCAATTCGATTAATCAGTATATTTTTCAATTCGATTCGATACGCCGTAACGTGCTGGTTGGGCACAATTAATTACCTAGTAATTGCTCAAAACATTCTTGCCTTTTTAATTCATTCATCAAACATCAAATCAATGAATTAATTATGTATTTATGTATTCATCAATTATTTTAATCATGATTTATTTTAGTCTATTTTTATTTCATTTGAATACATGTATTACTTGATTTAATTTGTTTATCAATTTACTTTATATTTGATTTATTCTTTTATACCTATAACAATTCACTGATATACCCTGCTTGAAGCCATTGTATACACTATTTTTAGCATAGCCATTAGTTGCCCAAGTGCAGCACTGATTACACAGCAGACAGGTAAGGCACACTTGGCAACACAATGTGTGTACACTGTGCACTGGGCCGTATGTGATTGTCACTGTCTGCTCGCTGTATCTCACCACTGCCATGATTCAAATCCTATCTTAGGAATGTGAGAAAGTTGCCAGTGACTTCTGCTTAGGCAGTGGATTTTGCCAGAATTACAATAAAAAAGTAAATATATACAATAAGGAAATGGAGGGAAATATAATCTTAAAAAAGGAAAATGGGGTGCACAAACAAAATGAGAAAAAATAAATTCATAGGATACAGAGATATATACAATACAAAAAAGGGATATCATAGAATGTAAACGATCATGCAAAGCAATACCAAAAATCCAAAGAAAAAAAGAAAAGTAAAGGAGAGAGAAATATACAGAGCTGAAGTTTTGATATAGGCTTGAAACAGTTGAAAGGAATTCTTAATGTTGCGACAGGATTTTAAGGGATTACGGAATCAACTCAAAAAATTCAAATAAATGATAAAGAATGCTCTGCTAATTAAATATGATCACCCCCCCCCCCCCCATCAACATATGGGACTTCAAAAAATAGGAAGCAAGTGAGGGGGAGAAAGTAGGAAAAGATACATTGTATCTTATTGCATGATATACATTGTGTAAACAATTGTATCATATTGTATGAGATACATTTTAAACAATTGTATCATTTCATTGGCAACGGGGGGCCCGTGAAACGCTTCTTTCTTCAAAAATGCAGACATAAAAGCTTCATACAATAAAAATAACTATCAAACAGCTCCCATGGAACCTCAGGCATTCGATCCAAGGCGGCAATTTTGGATGGCAATGCACAGGGAATTCAGTTAGTGTTACAAACGGTTTTAAAAGTTGCTATTTATATATAGATGGCTGCCGTTTGTTTTTGTGAGCGTACTGATCTACCGCTCATGATTTTGCGTGTACTTACAGCTGAGAGCCATAGAACAACATAAAACATTACCATCAAAGGACTAGCGGCCCTAAATTGGTTTTGTTGAGGCTGAGCAATCGCTCATGATTTTTTGCGTGTACTTACGGCTGTCAGCCGTAATACACGATAGAACTTAACCCCCAAATGTAGCGCCATTTGGGAGTAAAAGTCGATTCTGTCGCATCGATACGGTTGCCTTATTGATGCGACTTTCGACAGGGTCTTATCTAGCGGTGCATCGACTTGGCGACTATCGATGACATCCCTAGTTATATGGTTTGCAAAGGGTTGAAAAACACTAATAGGCATTTTTCCACTTTATAGACCTAACTCTGGCATTACTTTGATATAGTGTGATTTGTTAAACAGACACCCTGGACGCCCTGGGTGAGAGGATTATACCTGGCAAAGGTGTGCCAAATTAACTATTACACTGCTGGTGGCTAATTTGGTTGATACAAAATTATGTAAAAAAAGCTAAAATATGACTGAAACCTTGGCACATGGTACTACTCATGTTGGTACTCACTGAAAGCTTTCCAATGAATACCAACATGACAGGATTTAGATCAATTTCAAAATCTTATGAGTTTTTGTGCCTTAGACGAAAGTAATGTCAGCATTGAAAGCGGTAAGATATGTGGTGACTCACGTTGTCAACACAGCTGCCTACCACCCCGGCAGGCAGGCAGGCAGGTAGAAAGCAGCTCCTGACCCTGCTGACCCCGTATATATTCATAGTATATATATATATATATATATATATATATATATATATATATATATATATATATATATATATATATATATATATATATATATATATATATATATATATCAGGGTACGACGCTAAGGCTTGCCCTATTGCCCGGGGCAAGTTCGACAGTAAAAAACACGCTTTCGGGCAAGTTCATGGCCTAATCTAATAGCTCGAACAGGCATGTCAATATTCCCACTTTAATACCCCATACAAAAGTTAAACCAAGATTATCGTCATTATTTTGGCAAAACAATGCCCTTCACAGTGAGATTGTCATTCTGAATTGTATGCCTCTATAGAGTTTATTCTCATAAAAATGCTAAAGAGGCATCCAAAATATGATGTTACTGTGTTAATAATGAACAAAGTGCAAAATAACATTTTGGGGGGCAAGTTGAATTTTTTTCGGGCAAGCAAAACTTGGGGTCAATCAGCCCGAATGGGCAAGTGCCTTCAAAAGTTAATGTTTGTCCTTGTATATATATATATATATATATATATATATATATATATATATATATATATATATATATATATATATATATATATATATATATATATATATATATATATATGTATATATATATATATGTATATATATATATGTATATGCATATATATATATATATATATATATATATATATGTATATATATATATATATATATATATATATATATATATATATATATATATATATATATATATATATATATATATGTATATATATATATGTATATATATATGTATATATATATATATATATATATATATATATATATATATATATATATATATATATATATATATATATATATATAAAGGTATATATATATATATACACATATGCATATATTTATATGTTTGTTTAAGTGTGTGTGTGTGTGTGTGTGTGACCAAACATTGATAGTTCCAGGGTCTTTAGCCAGAATTCTAAAAAATACCTGTCCAAAACAGCAATTCTTAAATTTCTGCCAGTCAAGACTTAGCTACTCAGCTACTTCAAAACCTTATACCAACTGGCATTAATAGTCTATTTATGTGTTAAAAATGGCAATTTACACTTAAGCATACTAGAAGATGGTTTGGTAGAAAAAGCTTTGGTTATTACCCAAAAAAAGTCAAAATAAAAAAAATCTTCACAAAAACTTTTGCCTGTCCAGAAAGGAGGTACTAGGAAACTACCCGTCTAAAATACATGGCAGGGCCCTGCTCAATTGGAACATAACAAAAATGTTTATATTTCGACTATCATAAAATCCAGTATCATATCCTCAGAATGTGTGACACAAGAAAGATGGTGGAACCAGGGAAGCAGGGGATTCATATCTCAGAGGTGGTTGTTATCACTGCTGCTTGAATTTCACCATTAGCTAGTTTCCTCTTCACTCACCAGATGACAGCACCATGTGATCTCATGCCACAGAAATTGCCTGAACATGCCATGCTGGCGGTATCCACTAGCTGTGAGTCTTTTATCATTTCATGAATTATGAAAAGGAAATATTGAAATAATCTAAAATAATCAAAAGATGTCAGTCTAATTATTTTTTCTCTCCAGGAAGTTTTCTGCCCATCACCATGCATGCTCAGATTATTCTCAGTAGAAAACAATTAGCCCGAAAGCTGTTAGGACTGAGACGATGGTCGTCGAATGGAGGTAGACTTTTATGAAAACATGTTGTTTTGTATTCTTACAAGCTTTTTTTGGAAAAAAAATCCTGTCAGACTCCAAAAAAAAAAAGAAAAAAAAGTCATCTTTGGTGTCTTACGGACGAAAGTGGTTTTGAAATTTTCTGTCAGACTCCAAAAAAAAAAAAAAAAAAGTGCAAGTTTTAAGAATATTCTTTGTAAGTGTGATTCAATCAACTACAGGAAGCTATCATTGATGTAGTAGAGCCTCAGGCTTGAGGAGGTATACCTCCAACCCTTCAGGTTACAGGGATTAATAGATTGATTGATTTTATTTAGTTGTGAATAGGCTGGTAGAAACATATCGCTACCAGTCCTAGTCGTCAGACTCTAAAAAAAAAAAAAATAATAAAAAAAGTCACATTTTTCAACTTATTTTTTATTCCAAAATGGCTCAATTCCTACCTCCTGAGCACGTAAGACAAGTAAATAAATTGGAGTGGCCTTATAACGTTTCACAGCAAATAGTTTTTTTTGCAGAAAGATAAACTCATAAAAAAGGCACTGATCTAAGTTTTTGTAATTTAAGGCATCCATGCATGTATTGTCATGCATAGGTAACTGCAATAGCTAAGGTCTGAATAAAAAAAATATTTTATTGGTGAATGAAGGTAGAATAAGAGTTGTTCATATCTTTTCTATAATGATTCATGGTTTTATCTTTGAGTCTGATGCTTGTTTTCCTCATATCATTACATGTAATACAATTGCCAATTTTTTATGTGTTCACTGACCCTGTACCGAGTTCCCTATGAGGTCAATAAAATCAGTCAATACATTAATCAGACTAATACAGTCAATGATAATTGATTTTTCTGGAAAATATTTCACTCTCCTCCTAAGAAATGCAAAGTTTACCTGAAGTATGAAAACAAAATAGAAACTTACTGGTTTCAGGTTAATAAATACATTTTTGTTCAACATTTAGTGCAACTTAAAGAAGGGCCAGGCAGTTTGAAAAGGTCTTGACTTTTGGGGCTATATGCCCATGCATAAAGTAGACCATAAGGCTTATTACTACTGTAATAATAATAGTAATGATTATAATAATAATGATAATAATAATAATAATGATAATAATTATTTTAAAAACAATGATTATGATAATAAAAATGATAATAATAATAATAATGATAATAATAATGATAATAATAATGATAATAATAATATGATAATAATATTAATAATATCAATAATGATAATAATAATGATAATAATAATAATAATAATAATAATAATAATAATAATAATAATAATAATAATAATAAAAAAATAAAATAATAATAATAATAATGATGATAATATTGGGAATAATAGTTCTAGTAATAGTAATGATAATAATGATAATAATAATAATAATGATAATGATAATAATAATGATAATAATAATAATAATTATAATAATAATAATAATAATAATAATAATAATAATAATAATAATAACAAAAACAACAACAAAACAATAACAGAAATACATGAAATAATAATTATAATTATTATTATCATTATTATCATTATTATCATCATTATCATTATCATCATTATTATTATTATTATTATTATTATTATTATTATTGTTATTATTATTATCATTATTATTATTATTATTATTATCATTATTATTGTTATTATAGTTATCATTGTTATAATAATACGAATAGTAGAAATAATGCTGATGATAATGATGATGATGACGATGATGATAGTTGTATGGTATAGCGTAGGAATGATTCATGATGAGGTCTGCATGAAGATACATGTATTCTTGATTTGCTTGATGAACCACAATTCCAGATCTACCAATTAATTCAGCTGGTACATATAAATGATACATTAGCAAATAGTCTCTCCCGTTTATGGACCCCTGATCTACCTGACATTTTTGATTTGTCAGGCTTGCAGGGTTCAATTCTATTCTTGGTATCAGAAAGAATATTATTTCTCAGCAGCATAATTGACATGCTGTCTGATTTAAATCATTCAGCCACTTTTTGCCTGCAGTGCTGCTCACTGTATTTGGTGTTACCTGCCAGCCCGGCGGTCGGCCGGCCTCATGATGTGTGCATTAAGTATAGGCCTGGGACGTTTGTGTGAGCCACGCAGGGAGAGGGAGATGAGTGGTTAGCATGCAAGGGTAGTAGTGGCGAGGAGGAGGAGCAGTGCCGTAGTGACTCACTCTGCTGCTGTACGATGGGGAGAGCTCTTGCAGCCTCTATGCTAATCATATGATACGGAGACCGTTACTACTAGCAGCAGCAGCAGCAGCCTGAGCTAGCCAGCTAGCGCAACACGCCGCCGCAGCAGACTAAACTGCACCACACAACCCCTTCTCATGCTTCCATACTGTCTCTACTCTAGACTGTGAAAAAAAATACTTCCATGTTTGCGAAATTCTACCATCTGTACAGCGCGCTGTGGCCGCGGGGTCTGGGCCGCGAGAGCAAGAGGTGCAGTCGCGCATCCTGGACCATGGGCAACAGGGATTCTGTGGTGGTGTCCAGTCAGAGCGATGTCGGGGGTAAGTGGAGATGTGTGTGCATGTGTGCGCAGTAGTGGTGGTAGTGCTGGTGGTCTCCTGTATGAGGTAGATGGTAGTGGCTGTGTGGCGGGGAAGCCATCATCGGCAGCCGTCGTCTCCACAGCCAGCGTGTGGAGGCGAGATCAATAAGATCACATACGGCATGTATGTGATGGTTGTGTGCTGCTGGTCATGCTTCTACCTCATACTACAATAATAACACACTTTAACATCAACATTTTACCTTCCAAGCTAGGTCTTCGTTGAAAATATACCGACTCTATTATCATATATCAATTGTATAGATAGGATGTGAGTCTAGCATTGGCATACATATGCAATATCATAGGTAATACAGATATTTCTCATAATATGGATACAATATTTGCAATTTCCACCGTTTTACTCTCTCTATAGAATATGCATACTAAATATGGTATTTTGAAGACAGCAGGTGACATCAGTAATTTGGAAGATAGTTATATATCTTTACATGTATATAATCATCAAGATTGAATCAGCAAATGCCATGTTTTTAGGCAACTGAAACAAGCGCGACACGGTACGTTCATTCGTGGATATTATGCCTTTGGTACTTCTGTCTTAGACACATAGGTTTCTTAGACATCCTTATGTTTTCATACATACAACAAGACATATGGTATTTGACTCCATTAGATTTCTATAGTTGAGTATATGAATATGTCAAAGATTGCTGGCATTTGTTCTTAGTCATAACATTTCTAGGAATATGAGTGGTCAGGCACATACTGGATATATAATGATATATATTTATGCAATTGTCAAGCTTTTCTTATGTTTTGCCAACATTGGCGGGACAGACTGGATCAGTATGTATTGCACTGGTTAAAGGCTGTCTTTAGATATATCCTTTGGGATGACTTGACTTTGAAAAGCCAGTATTTACAATTTTACACAATACACAAACAGAGAGTCTAGTGGATTCAATTTGTGAAATGGTCAGTTTTGTATGAACTGAATAATTAATGATGATTTGTGTTAGCTGTATGGAGGATTGATCACTGGACTCCGCCTTCACAAATGTAGCTGAGACTTATACTTTGAAACTCCTGGCATTTTCCGAGGATGTCTCTTGGAATTTCTTGGTATTTCAAGCATTGTTCTGAGATGAGTGTGATGGCTTACATGGTGTGGCTGACTGTGGATGATTCAGCATTCTGCTGACTCTGTCCTCAGTGTTGCTGGTAGCTCATACTCACACGCTTGAAAGGAAGCCGGTGTTACAAATGCACTGCTAATATCAAATGATGCCATTCTGGTAACATTTTCTAAATGCTCTCTAATTCAGTTTCATGCCTTATATTTAAGAATGGGATGTGGTACAAGTGCAATTTATTTTGAAGAATATTTTCTGGTTCCAGCTCTTTAAGGATATCCTGAAACTCACACCTTACATAATAGGGGTCTGGTACAAATGAGATACTCAGGCCCCTGAGTTTCATCAGAAGCTATCCAAAGACTAGATCTTATTCTCAAGCTGTCAGCCAGGAAGAATATTAGTACCCAATTCAAGACCATATAAGGTCATCGGAAAGGTTTTTGGAATAATTGGATGTGATCCCATGTGTTGCTAGGAAACAGAGAGGTGCTATCATTTGTGAAGCCCACCTGGGACACTGTGATGCAGGTGGATAATGCCTAGTCTTAAGACAAGGTGGCCGTGCACAGCAGGTTATGTAATCTAATCCTGCATCAGATTAGTAAAATATTGATGAATTTGTAATCTTCTCATTCCTGTTGTGTTGATTTGGCATCCTTAATTGTTTTGAATATTTCTGAATAAACTGTACCTAATGCAAGTTACTTGGAATAAAAATATGGAATGAAATGTTTGAAGGGGAACAGGATGTTCCTTTGTAAACAATCAAATCAGGAGAAAATAAGCGATCTTCATAATGCAAACATTTGTTCAAATATTTTTCAATTCATAGTTAGATTCCCATATTAATTTTGTGGGTAGTACACTAATCAGTAAATATATTTTCCAGGGTAAATTTTGACCATGAATGAGTCAATTGTTTGTTAATTAATGATTAATATGATATTGCTGTTGCATGAAGCCATATTGATCTTGTGGTTAACTTGATGACTCAAAATTGCTAATAATGAAACTCATTGTTGACGAATATACAGAAGTTTGGGAGGTACGTCATTCTTAACAGAAAAATCTTTACTAAAACCCCCTAAGTTTTAGTGTTAGAAGCTAATAGGCAGGACGGCTAACTATAGACTTGATATCAAGAATTGCACTCCCTGATTTTAGTTGTGGTTTATTACTATGGTTTACCTGTGAGTGTTTTGAGTGGCCCTTGCTCAGTACGTTCGTCTCTCCAAGGACTAACCAGTGTGCTTTTTCAAATTTCGTTTTCAAAAATTCGCTGTAATATGTATGTATATATATATATATATATATATATATATATGCATATATATATATATATATATATATATATATATATATATATATATATATATATATATATATATATATATATATATATATATATATATATATATATATATATATAAATATATATATATATATATATATATATATATATATATATATATATATATATTTATATATATATATATGAATATATATATATATATATATATATATATATATATAAATATATATATATATATATATATATATATATATATATTTATATATATATATATATATATATATATATATATAAATATATATATATATATATATATATATATATATATATATATATATATATATATATATATATATATATATATATATATATATATATCAATCACAAAATAGGCAAAATAGGTAACACGATTGTATGAAATACAGTGTCTTTCTATATGCAGTGTTGTGTTGATACATATTCATTTGAAGACGAAGTCATTATAACACATCACATAAATGTCAACATCTATCCATTTGCCCCTTCGCTCAACCTGTATCTATACTGCAGATGTTGATCAGTACCTCCCAGACACTGTGTTGTATTCTCCTGTAAATCTGATTTTCCTGGAATGCGGTGCGAGAATTCTCCAGGGGGAAGTGCAGTGTCACGTCATGTATTATTCAGCAGATTCTATACATGATTGAAATTAACAGTGGATTGTCCTACATGATGAGGGTACATATATATAAGGCCAACATGATTGAAATTCATAGTGGCTTGAATGAGTGTCCTACATGATAAGGGGATTTATATATTAGGCTGACAAAAAAAAAATTCTGCAAACATTAGTACACAGCAAACTTTTGTTGTGAAAATTTTTCTTTTGGTTTCCAAACTTATTTTTGTTTAAATACTCTCATCAACTGAACTTCCTTTGAAGTTAAAACATTTCTGCTGATTTTAGTATAATATATACTTTCAGGTGGTACATCAGATTCTGTAGTTTTCTCCTGCCAATTGCTACATCAGTTTCTGATGAGGTTTCTGTGTGACTGTCTTTAAAGTATGTGACCAGAGCTATTATAGTTCCTAACTATTTGGTTATTGTCTGAGCCTGACATTATTCTGTATATGTAGCCAGACCTAGTAGTATTTGGTTATTGATTGTCTGAGCCTGACATTATTCTGTATATGTAGCCAGACCTAGTAGTATTTGGTTATTAATTGTCTAAGCCTGATGCTGTTTTGTATGTATGTAGCCAGAGCTAGTAGTATTTGGTTATTAATTGTCTTAGCCTGATGCTGTTTTGTATGTATGTAGCCAGAGCTAGTAGTATTTGGTTATTAATTGTCTTAGCCTGATGCTGTTTTGTATGTATGTAGCCAGAGCTAGTAGTATTTGGTTATTAATTGTCTTAGCCTGATGCTGTTTTGTATGTATGTAGCCAGAGCTAGTAGTATTTGGTTATTAATTGTCTTAGCCTGATGCTGTTTTGTATGTATGTAGCCAGACCTAGTAGTATTTGGTTATTAATTGTCTGAGCCTGACATTATTCTGTATATGTAGCCAGAGCTAGTAGTATTTGGTTATTAGTTGTCTTAGCCTGATGCTGTTTTGTATGTATGTAGCCAGACCTAGTAGTATTTGGTTATTAATTGTCTTAGCCTGATGCTGTTTTGTATGTATGTAGCTAGAGCTAGTAGTATTTGGTTATTAATTGTCTTAGCCTGATGCTGTTTTGTATGTATGTAGCCAGAGCTAGTAGTATTTGGTTATTAATTGTCTTAGCCTGATGCTGTTTTGTATGTATGTAGCTAGAGCTAGTAGTATTTGGTTATTAATTGTCTTAGCCTGATGCTGTTTTGTATGTATGTAGCCAGACCTAGTAGTATTTGGTCATTAATTGTCTAAGCCTGATGCTGTTGTGTATGTATGTAGCCAGAGCTAGTTGTTTATGGTTATTAATTATCTAAGCCTTCATGGTGCTCTTCTGTATGTATGTCAGTATTGATTTACCAGCCCATTCTCTCAGAAGAGCCATTGCACCTGCTGAACACATTCACACAGAACAAAGTATAGCTTTGGACCCATACAACTCTGGCATATAGCTTAGGAAGAAAGTTGGGATTTTAAAATGATTTGAAGGAGTTTTGAGCCTTATGATGTTTCCAGAATTTGACAGGTCTCACCAAATTGTCTGACCAGGCAAGGGTCTTACAGTAATGAAAGGGTTAATTCCTTCAATACTACCTCATATTCCCTGCATCCAAGCTTGAATATCATGAATAACCTTCCTGCATTGAATCCTAAAAGATCCTTTCCCATCCTTACTGGAGTGCGGCCAGACTATGAAATGATTTGGAATTGAAGGTGGATTGCGATGATTGATTAAGTAGGTGTTCTGATAGATCACCAATTTTCCCCTGACGTGGCACATGTTTTTCAGGAGTTTAGAGAAGAGGGATCACTTGAGCAGTTAGTGTGGTGATTGGCTGCATCTATCAGAATCAACCACAAATTCCTGCAGCATTTTCCATGTGTCCCTACGTACTGCATCAGAATCCTGATGTGACTTCTGGGCTTTGAAATCAATACCTTGAAAGTACTCTATACAAACAATTACACTTTGAGATCAAAGAGTTCTCCCTATTGTTTCCTCATACACAAATCCCAGCTTGTCCTTTTGTAAGAAATGATATTCCTTTGAGAATTTGATATAGGTTAATTGCTTTCACCTTTGGGTAGGGAAGTAATTAAAGTATGAAAACTAGTTAGATTGAAAATGTTGATAACTGTACTGTTAGTTAGTATATAGTCAATAAATGTACTGTTGAAACTTTTACAACATTCATTTTTCACTTCAAAGCATGTGAGGAGAATACGAGAAAAAATCATTTATCCCATTCATATTCAAGTTTGTTGTGATGCTGTGATACAATTGGGGAGGAACATATTTTTTGATAGATGTATTGGTTTCATCATGAACTTGCAATTAGGGTTTATCAAATGAATGATAAGTTCCTCAAAGAGGTATCCTCTGAAATACATGCAGGTACTCCGCGATTGAAAGTGTCTAAAATCATAACCTTTAGGATCGTTAGATTCGCTATCTAGGGAAGATGTAATTAAGGCGACGGTTACTTGATTTATTGGTTCCAGGATCCTTCCCAGACCAATTTTACAGGGAGGGAGGTAATTAAAAATAAAGTTGATTTTTTTTCTTTTTTTAACACATGGAAATCTAAGTAAGTAAACAGTCAGGAGGGAGGTAAAAAAGAAAATGATTTTTGGGCTATTACTAAAATATATACTTAAACCATATTTTTGAATATTAGAAGAATGAGTTTTTAATAAGATGATGCATTTCAACAACACTATTGCATTGCTATTGTAATGTTGTATTGCTTTGGTATTAATATTCTTGTAGTTCTGTAATTTTATTACCATCCATGGTAATTTACTGTAGGTTTGGTGTACCTACTTATGGGTTGGCGGCAGAGCACAAAATAAAGTGGGGGGATTACATTTATTTTCCCGTCAGGTCTGTTCCACTTTGATAGGCGGATCCGGGAACCAATAAATCAAGTAACCGTCGCCTAAGTGATTGTAACCTTCTGATTTATATTCTAGTTTTACAATCTCGGTGTTCGAAACATTTTGAGTATCAGTTCCCTTCCCTAGCTGACACTATTATAGTGGTATGACCCTGCCTGGGGCAGGCTTCTCCAGACTGAGGGGGATTTGACTTGATGAGTTGCTGACAGAGGTAATATGATTAACGTGATATAACTTCACACATTGATCTTATTGGCCGCGTCTTTGCATGCATGATGAGCCGCTGCCTGGCTGATCCGCGGGATGGCTCTGGCCGCTCACCGTCCTCAGACGCACCGTCAGCCTGCTGTGCTTAGCATTCCTAACACCACTGTTGCCTTACCATGCCAGGTGATGGCAACACTCCGTTGCTAGGTAACGCTTAAACAGCAGAATAATTGAGAAGGCTCTAGCTAGGTGGGCTAGTAAAGGGCTGATAATGTAATGAGCAGGACAGACAGATATTCCATGTAACACAATCATCTCAGCTCTCAAGGGAGAAGATGAGGCATCTATGTATAACTCTGCATTGAAATTGTCCCTCATGATCATTTTGATTTGCATTTTGGGCACTTAGCTGGTCTTCAATGTTATGCCAATTGCTTTTGATAGGTTTGAGGACAGTTATTACCTTCAAACCAGTCTTTCTTTAAATTTTTTGTTCTCGGTTTTAACTGGAAATGATACAAAGCAGATATTGTTTTGTGACATGATTTACCTAATTCTAATCCAAATGTGGGTTCACATTCTTAGAACAGTTATCACATGATTTTGATGTAAATCTGGTTCTGCCTCAATTTTTAACCCTAGGTAATTAAAACCTTCCCAGTTTAACCCTTCATGTCTATACAGTACCCAACACGGGAATAAGGGATAAAGGCAGTTTTTTTATATAATGGAGCAGTGGTAATCACAACCCAAAAAATGAATTAATACTTCTTTAAATGTTTTGATGTGAATTTTAGATTTTTTCAAAGGTTGATATCTTGAATATCAATTCAGGTACCAATGTATGCTTTTCCAGGGCAACTCTGGGCATGAAAGAGTCAACATATCTACCATGACAGTGTTGGCATCATGACGATATTCATTATCATTAGCATCATCATTTTTTTAGCAAGATTAACTGAACAATTCTTGTGTTAAACATTTCTGTAAATTTGATATTTCTTGATGATTTCTTTTCACCTATCATAATCATCATCCCATCAACATCAGCAGCAGTAGCAACAGCACTGGCAGCAGTAGCAGCAGTAGCAGACTATAGAATCTGAAGCATTAGCAGTAGTAGCAGTAGCATAAGAAGCTGAAGCAGTAACAGCAGCAGTAGAAGCTGAAGCAGTAGCAGCAGCAGTAGAAGTAGCCTGCCTCCCAGGCCCTATTTAAATGTCTTCCATTGTGGATAGATGGCACTGCGGTATACTAGGAGCTCACTTCAATCTCCCTCGTGTGGCAAATGTGGGAACTAAATGACCAACAGTAGGCCACAAGTCCCTATCTAGTATAGGTGCAGGCTTCTATATATAATAAAGTAAAATCATAACAGAGCCTTGTGGCTGGGCTACAGTAGAAGCTGGAGCAGCAGCAGTAGAAGCTGGAGCAGTAGCATCAGCACTGGCAGTTATGAGAAGCTGAAGCATTAGCAGCAGCAGTAGCAGTAGCAGTAGCAGCAGCAGTAGATGCTGCAGCTGCAGCTGTAGTAGCAGTATATTGTGCAGTAGTATTAGCATTATCATAACTATCATCTGATATCCTCCTGGATATTATGGCCCATTAAGCAAAGAGATAACGGGGTTAGATACCCACAGCATTGTGTGTCAGCTACCCATATGACACCCTTCAGATTCCTCCGTCCAGCTGGTCTGAGTGACAGGGGGTATCCTGCCCTATGGGCCAGACCTGTCTGTCTGTAAGACATCCCCTGATGCAGGCTTTTAATTAAGGCAGGCTAGTGTCTGGCGGCCCGACTCTCTCTCCAGCTCAGGCAGGCCTCCTCTGGCTGAAGACACTACTACACGCAGTCACTGCAGTCCTCAGCAGGGGCCCTATTGCTTTTTATTAGTGTCAATCCTGATAGCTGATTCTAGCTTAAAATTCTCTTAGTGATATCTGTGCTGTAAGATGTTAAATCCTCATTGGGCCCCATACCTTTGAGCTTGCTGGTGATTTATTTATCTTAACCCATACATTGCCATGGCACAGATACACATATAGGACTTAGGACTTGTTGACTTACCTGCATGCTAATTAAGTGCTGGCTCCTCATTGGCTAAGCATTGACTCTAGGCTGACACCTGCTGGCTTCTCATTGGCTTCAGCATTGACTCTAGACCTCACCTGCTGGCTTCTCATTGGCTGAGCATTGACTCTAGACCTCACCTGCTGGCTTCTCATTGACTGAGCATTGACTCTAGGCCTCACCTGCAGGCTTCTGATTGGCTGAGCATTGACTCTAGACCTCACCTGCTGGCTTCTCATTGGCTGAGCATTGACTCTAGGCCTCACCTGCTGGCTTCTCATTGGCTGAGCATTGACTCTAGACCTCACCTGCTGGCTTCTCATTGGCTGAGCATTGACTCTAGGCCTCACCTGCTGGCTTCTCATTGGCTGAGCATTGACTCTAGACCTCACCTGCTGGCTTCTCATTGGCTGAGCATTGACTCTAGGCCTCACCTGCAGGCTTCTCATTGGCTGATCATTGACTCTAGACCTCACCTGCTGGCTTCTCATTGGCTGAGCATTGACTCTAGGCCTCACCTTCTGGCTTCTCATTGGCTGAGCATTGACTCTAGGCCTCACCTGCTGGCTTCTCATTGGTTGAGCATTGCCTTTAGGCCTCACCTGCTGGCTTCTCATTGGCTGAGCATTGACTCTAGACCTCACCTGCTGGCTTCTGATTGGCTGAGCATTGACTCTAGACCTCACCTGCTGGCTTCTGATTGGCTGAGCATTGACTCTAGACCTCACCTGCTGGCTTCTCATTGGCTGAGCATTGACTCTAGACCTCTGCTTTAGGGAAATGTGCATTTTCTCTCTGGACCTGGAAGCTTGCTGAACTGACATTAGCCTTGTTCTCAGACTCAGTTAGGTATAATGTCACAATTTACCTAGAGTAAGTAGGTGTAATATTGACACACAACTGTTAATAGCAACATCTCATCAGAGATTGCAGTTAATCAGCTTTTTTTTACATTTATGTAATCCAGTGCACCAAAATAGATAATGACTAATGAGGTAACAATATTTGTAAAAAGAATCTTTTGATTAACATTTAAAGGAGGAATAGTTTCACAATCAACCATTCTCTGTCAAATATTTTGTGAATCCATACTTGATTTCTAGTTTATGAATATGATAATGATAATAATAATGATAATAATGATATTAATAATTATAATAATAATGATAATGGTAATAATAATGATAATAATCTATTTAAAGAATGTAAATCAGTACAAATGTAATAATGATACATACCATGTATTTAAGGTACCTTTCAAAAGGAATTCCTAAACATGACAGGGTTTTATGTTGCAGTCACTGAGCTGTGTTAAGGAAGAGTCAGTGAGAGGAAAGGGGGTGACTCATTGCACAGCTCACTATCTCAGAGTGAATGGCATCAACAGGACATTAGCCGGCTATGTCCTGAGGTCATTCAGTAAAATGCCACCTTGGTGCCAAGTAGACAGGCCACAGCTGACTGAGTGTGTATCAATGCAGATAGTAAGTGAAGTGAAGCATAAGGCAATGTTCTTACTAATCCACGTGAGTAGCTAGGCTTTATGCACCCACGTCTCAGGATTTAATAATGCATGGCAATATCATTGGGCACTGTTGTTCTAGGCATTTAACTGCCACCTAGCTCACACTGTTACAGAGCGCTAGTACCAGCAGGCAGGCTGGGACCAGGGCTAGGAAAACCCCTCTAGGGCTAGTATAGACTACTGGCTCCTAGTCCCTAAAAAGTTAATATTCCCTTCTGTGCTGACCAAGCAGTGTGATGTAGTACCAGGTATGGTAGATAGATGGCACCACCTGATCCTCAGATCTCTATAGGTTTTATAATCAAACTGAATCCTGGTGAGATAAGTGTAAACTAAATGGACCACTATGGCCACCTAGAATATTTGGTGCTAACAGAAAATACATATAACAGCCTAGAAATCTAGGCTAGGGCTAGTAGTATTCTTACCTAGTGCTAGCAGCCATCATACTGAGTATAGCTGGTGTGGTGCCCAGGACTTTGGTAGAATATTGTGACACTTCATTGTTGTCTTTAAGTGGTCAACCTTAATTGGCCACTTACACGATAACTTAAAGAATATTATGCTTAGTATATATATTGCTAGAAAGATAACTGCTCTTGCCTGATTCCAAGTCCAGGATCTAGAAATGACAAACAATGCTTCCTCCGGTGAGCAATTATGCAACAACTGCACACTTTGTTCAGCATTTGAAATTTTGTTTATCATCTCTTTTTCCACCAAAAAGAGGCCAGAAATTACCACCTTGTTGAAAATGGTGGTGGAAACTGCAGTTCCTGTAGAAAACATGCAGCTTTAAATAACTGGCATCTTTCTTACATGCCCTGAGCAAGACTCTAACCTAGGAAGTGGCGAGAGACAGCAAGCAGTTGGTGGCAATGCCTCAGAGTTAGACCACTCAGCTATCAGGGCATGCCTTGCTGTTAGCCATGATGGCTGATTTAGGTATATGCATTATGTTGCTCCAAACGGAAGGCAAAGCCTAGACTCATATCATAATCCTCACATATTGAGAGATTTGTTGTTCTTTTTCTTAACTCGACTTTTGCAAATCTTCTCAAATGCCACACAAAGGATCACATATTCGAGATAAAGGCTACCCTATAGGCCAGATTAATATTGCATACCAGTAGCCTGGTAGTGGTCAAAATGACCTGTCCAGTCTGAGCGTTCTGCACTGTGGTCAGTGAGGCTTGAGGTCCATGCCAATACAAAGCTAGCAGGCTTTGAGCATTGGCAGTTCTCAGAATCTACTAGATGACATTAGCAATTCTGAGTAGCATGCAGGCCATAGCACTGTATCAGTAGCGGCCCACTGAGTGAGTGAGTGAGGGCAGTCAGTGCAGGACAGTGGTCAGTCATCCCTCAGCAGGCCACTCATTGGCTATACTCAATGTATGCACCGTCTCAGCAGATTGGTCATGCAATGCTTAATAATGAGGCAGCAATAACACAACTGTACAATCAAATTGTGATCATTCTGTTTTGGAAAGTAGTGAAACAAGAAATTCATAGGAAGTTTATTCAAATATTGACTTAGGCCTTAATTTTTATTCAGTCCTAATAACTGTATAAAATATTATAGATATCATATAGATTTCTAGGCTTCATATATACTTTATGGCTTCAGATTTTGCTGTTACCAGGCAGCAAGGGTCAAGGTGGCCAGAGTGGCTAGATTTGTTCACATTATCTCAACGGGTGAATTAACGACACAATTAGAGTATGACACCATGAGAGATAGGACCATGTGGTGCCATTTATAATCTACCAATGCTGGTTTTACACCACGCTGATTGATCAACTATGAAGGCAATGTTATATTTTCATGTCCTATGCCGTAACTGCTTACAACAAATTGTAAATATTTGCTCATAACAGGGGGCGCTGTGGCACATGGGTGAGTGACCTCTGACAGCAGGTGTTGTGGTAGTAGTGTTATATTATATGGTAGGGCCTGGCTGCGGGTTATGAACAGGTATTACACACACGTAGCCCCCATGCCTTGATTCCCTCCATCTGCTCCAGCCTGCAGTAAGCAGTATGCTGCTAGAACAGGTATTACACACACGTAGCCCCCATGCCTTGATTCCCTCCATCTGCTCCAGCCTGCAGTAAGCAGTATGCTGCTAGAACAGGTATTACACACACGTAGCCCCCATGCCTTGATTCCCTCCATCTGCTCCAGCCTGCAGTAAGCAGTATGCTGCTAGAACAGGTATTACACACACGTAGCCCCCATGCCTTGATTCCCTCCATCTGCTCCAGCCTGCAGTAAGCAGTATGCTGAACAGGTATTACACACACGTAGCCCCCATGCCTTGATTCCCTCCATCTGCTCCAGCCTGCAGTAAGCAGTATGCTGCTAGAACAGGTATTACACACACGTAGCCCCCATGCCTTGATTCCCTCCATCTGCTCCAGCCTGCAGTAAGCAGTATGCTGCTAGAACAGGTATTACACACACGTAGCCCCCATGCCTTGATTCCCTCCATCTGCTCCAGCCTGCAGTAAGCAGTATGTGGTAGAACAGGTATTACACACACGTAGCCCCCATGCCTCGATTCCCTCCATCTGCTCCAGCCTGCAGTAAGCAGTATGCTGCTAGAACAGGTATTACACACACGTAGCCCCCATGCCTTGATTCCCTCCATCTGCTCCAGCCTGCAGTAAGCAGTATGCTGCTAGAACAGGTATTACACACACGTAGCCCCCATGCCTTGATTCCCTCCATCTGCTCCAGCCTGCAGTAAGCAGTATGCTGCTAGAACAGGTATTACACACACGTAGCCCCCATGCCTTGATTCCCTCCATCTGCTCCAGCCTGCAGTAAGCAGTATGCTGCTAGAACAGGTATTACACACACGTAGCCCCCATGCCTTGATTCCCTCCATCTGCTCCAGCCTGCAGTAAGCAGTATGCTGCTAGAACAGGTATTACACACACGTAGCCCCCATGCCTTGATTCCCTCCATCTGCTCCAGCCTGCAGTAAGCAGTATGCTGCTAGAACAGGTATTACACACACGTAGCCCCCATGCCTTGATTCCCTCCATCTGCTCCAGCCTGCAGTAAGCAGTATGCTGCTAGAACAGGTATTACACACACGTAGCCCCCATGCCTTGATTCCCTCCATCTGCTCCAGCCTGCAGTAAGCAGTATGCTGCTAGAACAGGTATTACACACACGTAGCCCCCATGCCTTGATTCCCTCCATCTGCTCCAGCCTGCAGTAAGCAGTATGCTGCTAGCCTGCATTTCTTGCCTATCATAGGTATTTTGTCTGTATTCAAGTTCTGTTACCAGGCAACAAATGGTCAACGGGGCCACATTAGTTCACATTTATCTCACCAGTTGAATAGGGGACTCAATCATCCCAACTATGGATCAAACTGCAGATAATATTTATCAACTAATTACTTTACTCTTTAGTATTTTTGGAAAATTATTTGATGGGGACATATTAACTATAGCACTTCCATGAACTCTTCATTTTTTCAAACCTATCCCGATGAACCTATTCTAGTCTTTGATATCTTACCAGTCAGGCTGGGCATGCTAGTGGGCTTATAGCCTTCAGGCCAGCAGTGAATCCTGAGCCGCAGGGATTTCAGGATGAGGATGAATCAGATATATGTCACATTCACTGCAAAGAGACAGCAGATGATGGAGGAGCATCGGCAGTGAGATGCATTTCTCTTGTTGCTATAGGGACTCCGGGGACAACAGATGATGGCAAGGCCCATCAATTATAGCACCAAGAGAGCTGACCTCCCCAGGTGATCAAAACATTGGAGGCTGTACAATATATCACTGGAGGACATATAAGGACAGAGGTTAACTCTGAGATGAGAACAACTTGGAACTGTGAGGTTTAATATATATACACACACACATATATATATATATATATATATATATATATATATATATATATATATATATATATATATATATATATATATATATATATATATACATATATACATATATACATATATATATATATATATATATATATATATATATATATATATATACATATATACATATATACATATATATATATATATATATATATATATATATATATATATATATATATATATATATATATATATATATATATATATATATATGTATACATATAGAAACATAATATTATATATATATATATATATATATATATATATATATATATATATATATATATATATATATATATATATATATATATATATATATACACACACACACATATATATATATATATGCATTTATATATATATATATTTATATATATATATATATATATATATATATATATATATATATATATATATATATATACACACACACACATATATATATATATATGCATTTATATATATATATATTTATATATATATAAATATATATATATATATATATATATATATATATATAGAAGGTAGCTGGTGTCATAGTTGCTGCCAGGTGTGAAGAGTATGAGGAGTATGTCTACCTGGGCTAGGCATCCCTGTGCATTGTCTAGAGGTTAGAGTGTCTAGGAGGTAGCTGGTGTCATAGCTGCTGCTAGGTGTGAAGAGCTAGACCACTGGGCTGTGAAGGCATCCCTGCGCATTGCCTAGAGGTTGTAGTGTCTAGGAGGTAGCTGGTGTCATAGTTGCGGCCAGGTGTGAAGAGTATGAGGAGTATGTCTACCTGGGCTAGGCATCCCTGTGCATTGTCTAGAGGTTAGAGTGTCTAGGAGGTAGCTGGTGTCATAGTTGCGGCCAGGTGTGAAGAGCTAGACCACTGGGCTGTGAAGGCATCCCTGCGCATTGTCTAGAGGTTAGAGTGTCTAGGAGGTAGCTGGTGTCATAGTTGCGGCCAGGTGTGAAGAGCTAGACCACTGGGCTGTGAAGGCATCCCTGTGCATTGTCTAGAGGTTAGAGTGTCTAGGAGGTAGCTGGTGTCATAGCTGCTGCCAGGTGTGAAGAGCTAGACCACTGGGCTGTGAAGGCATCCCTGCGCATTGTCTAGAGGTTAGAGTGTCTAGGAGGTAGCTGGTGTCATAGTTGCGGCCAGGTGTGAAGAGCTAGACCACTGGGCTGTGAAGGCATCCCTGTGCATTGTCTAGAGGTTAGAGTGTCTAGGAGGTAGCTGGTGTCATAGTTGCTGCTAGGTGTGAAGAGCTAGACCACTGGGCTATGAAGGTATCCCTGTGCATTGTCTAGAGGTTAGAGTGTCTAGGAGGTAGCTGGTGTCATAGTTGCTGCTAGGTGTGAAGAGCTAGACCACTGGGTCGTGGTGGCATCCCTGTGCATTGTCTAGAGGTTGTAGTGTCTAGGAGGTAGCTGGTGTCATAGCTGCTGCCAGGTGTGAAGAGTTAGACCACTGGGCCGTGGAGGCATCCCTGTGCATTGTCTAGAGGTTAGAGTGTCTAGGAGGTAGCTGGTGTCATAGCTGCTGCTAGGTGTGAAGAGCTAGACCACTGGGCCGTGGCGGCATCCCTGTGCATTGTCTAGAGGTTGGAGTGTCTAGGAGGTAGCTGGTGTCATAGCTGCTGCCAGGTGTGAAGAGCTAGACCACTGGGCCGTGGAGGCAGCCCTGTGCATTGTCTAGAGGTTTGAGTGTCTAGGAGGTAGCTGGTGTCATAGCTGCTGCCAGGTGTGAAGAGCTAGACCACTGGGCCGTGGAGGCATCCCTGTGCATTGTCTAGAGGTTAGAGTGTCTAGGAGGTAGCTGGTGTCATAGTTGCTGCTAGGTGTGAAGAGCTAGACCACTGGGCAGTGGAGGCATCCCTGCGCATTGTCTAGAGGTTAGAGTGTCTAGGAGGTAGCTGGTGTCATAGCTGCTGCCAGGTGTGAAGAGCTAGACCACTGGGCCGTGGAGGCATCCCTGTGCATTGTCTAGAGGTTAGAGTGTCTAGGAGGTAGCTGGTGTCATAGCTGCTGCCAGGTGTGAAGAGTTAGACCACTGGGCCGTGGAGGCAGCCCTGTGCATTGTCTAGAGGTTAGAGTGTCTAGGAGGTAGCTGGTGTCATAGCTGCTGCCAGGTGTGAAGAGCTAGACCACTGGGCCGTGGAGGCAGCCCTGTGCATTGTCTAGAGGTTGTAGTGTCTAGGAGGTAGCTGGTGTCATAGCTGCTGCTAGGTGTGAAGAGCTAGACCACTGGGCCGTGAAGGCATCCCTGTGCATTGTCTAGAGGTTAGAGTGTCTAGGAGGTAGCTGGTGTCATAGCTGCTGCCAGGTGTGAAGAGCTAGACCACTGGGCCATGGAGGCAGCCCTGTGCATTGTCTAGAGGTTTGAGTGTCTAGGAGGTAGCTGGTGTCATAGATGCTGCCAGGTGTGAAGAGCTAGACCACTGGGCCGTGGAGGCAGCCCTGTGCATTGTCTAGAGGTTAGAGTGTCTAGGAGGTAGCTGGTGTCATAGCTGCTGCTAGGTGTGAAGAGCTAGACCACTGGGCCGTGGAGGCATCCCTGTGCATTGTCTAGAGGTTGTAGTGTCTAGGAGGTAGCTGGTGTCATAGCTGCTGCCAGGTGTGAAGAGCTAGACCACTGGGCCGTGGAGGCAGCCCTGTGCATTGTCTAGAGGTTAGAGTGTCTAGGAGGTAGCTGGTGTCATAGATGCTGCCAGGTGTGAAGAGCTAGACCACTGGGCCGTGGAGGCAGCCCTGTGCATTGTCTAGAGGTTAGAGTGTCTAGGAGGTAGCTGGTGTCATAGTTGCTGCTAGGTGTGAAGAGCTAGACCACTGGGTCGTGGAGGCAGCCCTGTGCATTGTCTAGAGGTTAGAGTGTCTAGGAGGTAGCTGGTGTCGTAGCTGCTGCCAGGTGTGAAGAGCTAGACCACTGGGCCGTGAAGGCATCCCTGTGCATTGTCTAGAGGTTAGAGTGTCTAGGAGGTAGCTGGTGTCATAGTTGCTGCCAGGTGTGAAGAGTTACACCACTGGGCCGTGGAGGCAGCCCTGTGCATTGTCTAGAGGTTAGAGTGTCTAGGAGGTAGCTGGTGTCATAGCTGCTGCCAGGTGTGAAGAGCTAGACCACTGGGCCGTGGAGGCAGCCCTGTGCATTGTCTAGAGGTTAGAGTGTCTAGGAGGTAGCTGGTGTCATAGCTGCTGCCAGGTGTGAAGAGTTAGACCACTGGGCCGTGGAGGCATCCCTGTGCAGTGTCTAGGAGGTAGCTGGTGTCATAGTTGCTGCTAGATGTGAAAAGCTAGACCACTGGGCAGTGGAGGCATCCCTGTGCATTGTCTAGAGGTTAGAGTGTCTAGGAGGTAGCTGGTGTCATAGCTGCTGCCAGGTGTGAAGAGCTAGACCACTGGGCCGTGGAGGCATCCCTGTGCATTGTCTAGAGGTTGTAGTGTCTAGGAGGTAGCAGGTGTCATAGCTGCTGCTAGGTGGGAAGAGTTAGACCACTGGGCCGTGGAGGCATCCCTGCGCATTGTCTAGAGGTTAGAGTGTCTAGGAGGTAGCTGGTGTCATAGCTGCTGCTAGGTGTGAAGAGCTAGACCACTGGGCCGTGGCGGCATCCCTGTGCATTGTCTAGAGGTTAGAGTGTCTAGGAGGTAGCTGGTGTCATAGCTGCTGCTAGGTGTGAAGAGCTAGACCACTGGGCCGTGGCGGCATCCCTGTGCATTGTCTAGAGGTTAGAGTGTCTAGGAGGTAGCTGGTGTCATAGCTGCTGCTAGGTGTGAAGAGCTAGACCACTGGGCCGTGGAGGCAGCCCTGTGCATTGTCTAGAGGTTGGAGTGTCTAGGAGGTAGCTGGTGTCATAGTTGCTGCCAGGTGTGGAGAGCACGAGGAGTATGTCTACCTGGGCATGTTCCAGGGATGTAAACATTCTTGATGAGGTGAGAGCCAGCTGCTGCTGTGCGCCCAGTCTCGCTAGCTGCCAGAGTCCTCACATCACTAAGACTCAGACTCGCAGCACATGCTGCACACACTTGCATCACTGCCAGGCAAACACACATAAACAACACAAGGTGTCGCCGGCCACTTCCTCACACTACTGACTGCAACACAGAAAACAGGCGGAGACTTACACTTTAAACTCGTGCAGCAGGAGTATATTTATAATGGATATCATGTCGGAGCTGATTGGAGAAGATTTTATTATCAGTGATTGTGTACTGTATATATAAGTGCTAAGTACATCATAACTTTGTCTGAGAGAGATGTTCTCCTAATGAAAGCTCCTACAGAGGAAGACAGACTCACATGAGCCATGTGTCATCCAGTAGGATTACGTTCAGGGATCCTCATGGCATGGACCTGTCAGGATAAGAGTGACAGCAATGGATTTGCTAAGCAGCTCCTAAACTATTACATAATTTCTCCGCTGTGCTTCCAGGTTGCTGCAAAGGGTGGAAAGGACAGTTGAATCTTATTCAATTGCTTCAAGTTATGATTGAAAACAACTAATTGGATGTGCAGCACAGAGAGAGGTGTTTTCCTGTGTATCAAGTATAAAGGTGGAAAAAAAACTACAGACATATATTGAAAAGACATGGAAAATGAAATTGAAAACTTGATAAAGTAACCATGAATGTAGAAATATTTATTTTCCTAAATGAAAATAAAAAAGAGGCAATTATTGCATCATGTCAAAGAATGTTTAAGCTTTTGTTCTACGAAGCAACGCCAAAATAAGTACTATTTTACTGATACCATCAAGGTAGAAAGACAAATATAGTCTTGGAAGCCATTGGATCTGCCTAGAATGGTTCAAATGGGACTTGTTCAACTTCCGGAACTCATAACAACCAAAGCTACTTTACCCCTAGAAAGATGACTGGTTCTTCCTGTTGTGGTCAGAATTCACTTTGGAAGCTTTCTGTGTGAAATGATGAATTCCTAAAGCTAGCTATGGGGACACTATATTTTTGTGGAATTGTCTCTGGAATATATGGAATGCTGTTCAAATGTGAAGTGTGCTCTATAATGTTTGCCCTTGAACTGAGCCTGGCTGAGGCCCAAGTGAGGAATATATGTGTAACTTCTCCTTTCTAGGACTTGCAACTCACAACTACTGAGCCGCCATGGGCAGTCAAAGAGAAAACACAATGTATCATCATCACAGTTTCTACGAGGTCCATTCTACTTTCTTCACAAACAATCCATTGCTTTATGTCTCTCATTTCTCGGAAATTGTTTTTTCTTCAGGAAATGATGTGTATCGCCCGGCGATGTTCAGGCGCCAGTTGAGCAACAGGCGAGAAGTGGTTGAAACTCTAGATTCTGAATCGGTTTTCGGGTACCTGATTCAAAATGGCGTTCTTGAAGAGGAACAGGCAGAGGAGATCAAGAAAGAGCGTTCGTCAGCGCTGGTCAACCTGGCCCTGCTGAAGCACCTGGAGGATCATGGTAACTCTGCGGTGGAGCTGCTGATCAACGCGCTGCGGACCACGGGGCAGCACCACCTGGCCAGCCTGCTGGATGAGGGCTACAGGATCAAGCCTCCGTCGGGATCAGGTCAGTACCATAGACAATAGCCAGCAGCCTCCAGGCCGCCAGGTAGCGGGGTGAAATGTTTTAATTGTCAGGCTGAGTGAGTTATCAATTAAGTGTGCCTGGTTGTCTTACATAACTCTAGCTGACTAGCTCCCTGTTCTTTAAGGCGTGCTACATGTGCTAGAGCAGCTAGCTGCCTCTCTTAATCATTCTATAATCCACAGTTTAGTTCAGGTTTAGTTCATTTTTAATTGCCAAGAGGGAGCCACTTCTTATAGCTGAAATATCATCTGAACCCCTGATACCTGTGCTGCCATCTACTGCTTTGGTTTATAGCTGTTTAACTCAGCCTCAGGCCATGCAGGTAACTGGCATGCCCTGCTTAACAGCACACCTTCACCACCCATGCAC